>OZ023255.1:15354734-15539266 GCA_964007305.1 Netelia melanura | reverse complement strand
GGCGCGATCTTCAGTGATAATTTCGTCCGGCCCGGCGTGATTCGCTGCGTCTTAATCGATGGGAATCGATTCCTGCTGGTTGACAGCTAAGATGGCGGCGTCGGAGTGAGTCGTAATGTGTAGTTGTGTCTGTGCCACGTTTTTAAGGATTACTTCGATATGGTAAGTCCCTTTTCGTTAACTTAAACGTGTTAATTATGTTCTTTCGGCTTTTCTTCCTTTTTCTAGTGCCGCTTGTTGGTTTCAGTGTTTTGGGCGGTGTATATGACTCGATGTTCTTTTCGAGGTAAGTCCTTGTTTTTTTAAATTTTCCTTGTTGAATTTGGATATTGCGGTGGTCTTTCTTTTTAGAGCCTGAGTCGGCGTTCCTATGCTGCTGTTGCTGGTGAATATGTCCTGCCTTTTGTCCTGCCGGTGCTGAGTGTTGTTGCTGTCGCTGAATACTTGTGGCAGCGGCTTAATATTTGTCTCGCTACGAGTGATGTATTTGGATGGACTTCAAGATTGGTAAGTGTTTAGACTTTCTTTCTGGCGTTTCTCCTCCCTTCCTGCTGCTTGTCGTGTTGTTCCCCTGTGTGAGGGATCTTGCTGTTGTTCTCGCCTTGAGTTTCTCCGAGTGTGAATATGCTCTCCTCTGCTTCCTTGCGCACCTTGCTACTTCTTTTAAATTCTGAAATTGTCGACTTCTCTACTTTCCTCGATATCAAATTTTCAATTACTCAACCCTTTCTTTCCTTGGCTTCGCCAGCGAGTTGTTCTTGAGTTAGCCACCCTCGCTTTTGAAGTGGTTGGAAATTTCGGTAAAAATTCTGCTCCAAAATTTTCTATACTTTAACCCGTCTATTCCCTTTTTCCTCTTCAGCGAGTCGGTCTCGAGTTAGCCACATTTGCTCTCCTCTCGGAGAGCAATGTACCAGCTTTCTTAAGACTTTCTCGCTTTCAAAGTCTGTGAATTTTCGGTCTTTTCTCCTTATTTTTCCTCGCTTATATATTTTCCTTTCTTTCCTTCTACCTTGGAGAAACTCTTCCCTCTATCTTATTTTCCGTGAATTTATCTTTTCTGTCCTTTTCTAATTCTGATTTCATTTTCAGGTGCGGTGGCAGATGGCGGCACGTGGCCAGGGCGGGAAAACGTCTCAATATATATATTGTCACGCCGTTGGGAGGGGTATGGGGAGTTTGGGATTAATAATAAAAAAAAATAAGAAAAATATCACAATAGTCTTTATTCTTACGATTAATTTTACGGCGGACGATCTCCGAGGTGTTATTTAATAACAACCAAATCTTTTTATGTTTGGGCGCCAGTTAATTTTTAGCACAAAAAAAAATTAACAAAATTTACTAATATAAAACAAAATTAACACTCTATGCTATACGACGTGTGCTCTGAAAGGGGAGGATGGCTAGCGTGTAGGGAAGGGGGAGGGGTCAAACGGGAAGGGATCTCAGGGTGTAGGTTCGCCGACGCGATGGCCTCTTATTAATTACCACTGGCTATTTCTACTATCACAATGTTTCTGTTCGAACGCTAGGTTACCCGGTATATGATATAGTTTCGGTCGGTCGCAGGGAGAAGGGCAGGCGGGGAGAAGGCGTCGTTGTCCGTGAGGACTTCGGATGATTACTGAAGAAGGGAGGGGGGAGGTTAGGTGTGATCGCGCGACGCGCGCGATCGAAGGTTCTCGACGGCGGTCGAGGTAGTAGGTAAAGGGGGAAGGGGGGTCAGGCGGGAAGGAAGGCCGTTACAATAATTTTCCACTCGCGATATTCTTAAATTTAATTGCCGTCCCACATGGCTACACCAGGAAAAGAGAAAACGATAACGACTCTACTGGTCTCGTACTCACGGAGAAATATCAAAAAAGAGAAAAAAACAACAAACCGGGAATAAACTTCTCAAAAATGAGTCGGGTAATAATTCGCGAGGGGTAACCGTGCAAACACTCACCGTTGCCGATTTTCTTCTTCCTCGTCCCGATCTTTCCTTGTTCTCGTAATCCTTTTTCTGCCGGTTCGTCCTCGTATTTTCGTGTTCCTTTTTCCTTTTCCTTATTCGTTATCCTATTTCGTTCCAATTTGTCCTCGTATTTTTCGTCGCTCAATCTCCTTTCTCTCTCCCACTCACTCTTCACACCTTCCTTCTCTCTCTCACTCACTCTATTCTCTCTGTACACTTTAACTCTCTCTACTTTCGCTCTCTATTACTGCTCTATACGCCGGCTCGTCACAAAGTGACGGCCGCATGGCCGGCCGGAAGCTCGCAAAATTTTCTCGCGCGCTGATTGGCTACCGGCCGGCATCGATCATCGAGGCAGCAGCGATACGGATCGATGGGAGAAGGGTCAAACGGGTGATTAATTCAGGACTGTCGCGAGCGGGATCTGTTGGGGAAGAGGAGGTAATTAGGTCGGTCGGTAAGTATGGGAAAAATTTGCGAACGGGAATTTATGGTTCTGGTAATAAGGTAGGGTAGGGTAATCGCCGTACGCTGCTGCCACCTTCGTCACTCTGTCGCCGCACGGCCGATGGATGGCCGGGGTGCGGGGACGGACGGGTGCTGTAATTTTGACAGGTGCGGGTATTTTTCAAGTGTTGTGAATGGTTTTGTGCGTGGTTTTCCTTCCGTATTTATTTCAACGGGGTGAGTGGCGATGGGGATGGTCGGCGTGATGGAGATGGTCCTCGGGCCGGTCCAGGTAAGTGATTTTTCATTATTTCTGCCTTATTTTTCTCGAAATTAATTTCCAGCTTTTTCTTGGCAGGTTAGGGCGGCCGGTCGAGGACGACGTCGCCGACGACGATGAGGACGACGACGACGGTGAGGATGGGGACGATCTTCGGGCCAATCCAGTGAGTATTTCTCCATTGATCCTTTAGTATTTATTTTCTTTTTAATTTCCTTCCTCTTTTCGCAGGTTGCAGCGGGTCGGTCCTGTACTCGACGGCAACGGCGGCGACGACGACGACGACGGCGGCGACGACGGCGACGACGGCGACGACGAGGATGACGATGACGCTGGGCTGTGGTGTGCAGGGTCTGGCGGGGTCAGTCGTACTGACTGACTCTCGGCACGGTGAGTTTGCACGGCTTTTTATTCTAATACTTTATTTTTATACTTACTATTTCTTTCCTGTTGCAGGTGTGGGACGGCGACTTCGTGGGTGAGCCGGCGGCAGGGGAGGATGTGACGCGCAACGTCACAATATATATATATATATATATAATTACTAGTGTATGTATGAAATAGTGAACAATAGCATTCACACATAGTAACATAATTTATTTGAATAACCGTATATATATATGCGCAATTCCTCTTAATTATATTAATTACCTATAAATTGTCAAATACATCAATGATCGTATGTGCAAAAGAGCGCGCGATAGCGCTTTATAAAGGTACGCGAGAGAGAGTACAGACCACTCTACGAATAGCCGCACACAGAGAAGAGCTTCATATATGGAATGCCTCTGTTCCAGAGAGAGAGTGAGAGCCATAGGTAGCGCATAAGAGCGAAAGAGACAGAGGGGCAAGTTCGCGAAGGCATTGCAGTATATATGACATGCAGCGTCACCTGTACCACTCATCTTCGCTTCGTCTATACTATGGATGAGAGAGAAAGAACTATAGAGCACTCTGTAGGAAGACAGAGACAGTGCTACAGTCTGCTTCTTTTTTATTTTCTTTATACATGAATAAATATCATTTTTTCGTGCTGCACCAAATGGTATAACTGTATAATCTTTTCAATTATTATTTGAAATGATATATACGGAACTCTGCACATCATACGGTGTAACTGCCCGGATTTTTAATTTTTATATTTTTTCAGTAACTATCGAAAAAAATGAGATTTTTAATTACCAATCGAAAAGTTGGGATTTTAATTGCCTGCTCAAAACACATCGGTCTTTCAAAAACATGTCTTTTTGAAAATTTTAGTTTTTCGAGAGAGAGAGCTCATGAAGGCATACGCTCTCACGCTCTCACGTAAGAATGAGAGAGAGAGAGAAAGAGAGAGAGACTGCGCGAGGTAACGAAGAGGAGATATTGCTAGCAGTATATACGGCTCGCAGTGTGCTTCCCCCCGTACCGTTCACCACCACCTTGCCTATACTCTAGATCAGAAGGCACGCGCTCTCTATCTCTTAAAGGCGCTGTATGTATGAGAGAGAAAAAGCTATAGAGGTCTCGGTAGGAAGACAGAGACCATGCTACAACCTGCTTCTTTTTTATTCTCTTTATACGAGAATAAATATCGTTTTTCGTGATGTACCAAATCGAATAACTGTATAATCTTTTCAGTTATTATGAATATATATATATATATATATATATATATATATATAGGGGCCGTTGCACATAAAACGGTGCAATTGCCAGAATTTTTAATTTTTGCATTTTTAATATTTTCAATACAAAGGAGCGCAGTGGCTCAGTGGATAGAGCTTCGGGTTCGCACGCAGCGGACCCGGGTTCGATTCCCGCAGCCGACACCAATGGAAACAATTTTTTCTACGTGTTTTTTCTGCAATCCTGGCGGTTCGGATTCCACCAAAACAAATGCCCAACAAAACCTCACTGTGATGAGTGGGGGGATCGGTGCTCGGCTTTGGTGCTCCCGCAAGGCGGTTCTCATCGCGCGGATGGTGACGCCTTGGTCGGGTACGGGCAACTCATAGCATCACAGGTGAGGAGGTGCCGGCCCTAGGCGACTTTGGTGGACGTGCTTGAGTTTACTCGCATTGACGCTGGGGGAGACTAGGTACGTACCGACCTGTATCGGCGGAGGTTTTCTGCAGTTTCCCTCCGTCCATGGCGAATGCGATACAGGGAGAGTAAAGAGAATGCGAAGCGGCTGCAGCCGTCAGAGCAAGGGGAAGACAAAAAGAAAGATGACAGAGAGAGAGAGAGAAAGAGAGAAAGCGAGACGACAGATTGTAAAAACCCGAGAGGGTGTGCAATTAAAACTCGTACAATAAAAAAAAAAAAATATATATATATTTTCAATACCAATCGAAAAATTCTTCGATCGAAAAAAACATCTCTTTTTGAAAATTTTCGCTTTTGAATGTACTTTTAAAAAATATAGAAAATTATTGGAGGGGTTTTTTGAATGCAATTTTTATTTTTTAATCTTATATATACATATATATATATGTGTGTGTGTGTGTGTGTGTGTGTGTGTGTGTGTGTGTGTGTGTGTGTGTATAAAAGCGACCGGACTATGCAAACTACTCATGAAACCGATACCCCTTGCACGTTTTAAGCAAGACGTGTCTTGTTGATCTGATCAAAAATGCATACAAATCAAAAGCATACAGTCGCCTAGCTTTTATACCCATCTTTTGATACAGAAGCGACAGTCTCAATCGAGCAGCGTAACAGCATATTATATTTTATTGTGAATGATGGCAGACCGCGCCCTTCGTAAATGTATTCGCGATTTTTTGCGTTTTGTACAAGTGCACAGTGTACAGATACGGCGTCGTTGCGACAGTCAGTGGTGTTACGAATTAAAACATTTATCGGGTGATAAACTCTGCAATCGATTGAAGTATCTTATATGGTGGGCTCCTCTGCGCAACATAGTGACGGCCTATAACAGAGGCATACTGCAGGGTCAGAGGGTGATAATGTGTGTGTACGAGGAGTTACAAAGAAGAGGCCTTCAAGGATCTCAGAGTGCTCGTGGTATTGCTGATGAAATCAGAAGTAAGTACTTTTTTACAAATCGTAAACATATTGAAACCGATCTAATATGATGGAAACGCTATAATAGGTTATCGGCAGCTTTGGGACGCATCGAGCGATGAAGAAGCTGCTCTTGTAGACGCTGTCTGCGCCGTAGAAAATTTGGAGAAAAACACCGCGAAACGTAAGTATTTAGATTTCCTGATATTCTAAATTTTTATTTTGAAATTAAAAATCTGATTATCTAAAATTACTGGTTTTTTAATATCGCAGGCTTAACTTTATTCTTATACTTTTGTTTTTATCCATTAGACATACCAGCGCAGCTCTACGTGGAAGAGCAAAGTGAACCGATTGCAGGTCCTTCAGGTCTATGCCAAAGACCGACAAGTACAAGAAAATATGAAGTAATCGATACGGATAGCAGTGACGACGCTCACGCTAACATTTATAACGACCGTAATGTTGTCGCTTCATCATCGCACGACGGTGATGAAGAAGCGGTAGAAGAAAATAGGGTTGTTGAACAGCATGAAAATCAGCTATGGGAATACCCAATAGAGGACGGTATAATGCACAATGATGAAGAGTCAACACTGTTAAATGATGATTGGTATCAGCATCTCCTGGCTGACACCGACTCGGGTAAATATAATTTGTTCTTATATCTAAAAAGTAACATGTTTATTCTAGTCAGCAAATAAATTAAATGGTTAATCTACCATAGGTTATTCAACACAGGGATTATTGTTTGATGATGAATAACCGAATTCTATTACATAAAAGGTACTAATAATATTGATAATAGCTTTGAATAAAAATATGCGTTAATAATGCAGAGATAATCACCCGTATATATTTTCAGAGACGCAGCTAGGCGCTGGGAAGAAGCGTGTTCGCACGGGTACAGAACCATTCAGTGATGTTCAACCACCCGGAAACCGCTTCGAGATCATCAGGGATGCCACACGTTATTTTAAACGTTTCAAACTTCAAGGACGCGAAACTACGCTGCGTATTAAACCACCCCAGGCAGGCTTCTCTGTAATTGACTGGCTAGGCGGAGCATTTCGCGATCTTCTAACGTATATCACTAATACTTGTGCTGGTGGTGATTATGTCGGAATATCATTTACGGCGGACAGTTTAGCACACGGGCCGGTATGGTTATCCTTTCGACCAGCCAGAGACTATACGTTTGAAGATATCTGGCAATTAATAAGCAGCGCTGCTCAGAGTGCAGCCTCTCTGAACATCAATGACGCGTGTAACATAAAAACTTGTATAGTCAGAGGTGTCGAGGGTCGTGGTAGAAAAGGTCTGACTCACGAGGCTGTCACGAAGAAATCTATATTATCAATCCGAAATTATGATAACTTATGTTTACCACGCTCATTGGTAGCAGCACGCGCATACGTTGAACGGGGTGAAATACGATCGGGAGCCTTACATACTAGATGGCAGCGTATTAGGCAAATTAACGGTTCACTGCAAAGAAATGAAGCTATTGATCTTACGAGAGCAGCTAATATCGTTGTGCCTGCAAACGGTTGCGGTGTGTATGAGATTACCCTGTATCAAGATTATTTACTACGTGACGGCATCGCTATTGTTGTATACGAGTTTTTAACTCTGGGTCGCCGTCAAAAGCCTTTATTCGATGGTAGAAAAAGAGTTTTGGCTTCTATAGGTACGATAAAATACACTTACATGTATTGTATTATGAACGCTCGCATCATTTTCAACCTATTCTGAATCTCAGAGGTGCGGTAGGTGGCAGGGATTTTTGCTCAAACTGTAATATACGCAGTCGTCGTGATGACCACATATGTTCCAAAAAAAAATGTCCTCGATGTTTTGGACTACCACCATGTGATCCTCACACAAATGAGACAATTAAATGCGTTGGTTGTAACCGTATTTTTTTTGGAGATCAATGTCTACAAAAACATAAGGCTGTCCCTATAGTCAGGAATCGTAGAGGGGTTTTCCATTTTATTCAGATGTCGTACAAAGTTGGGTTTTATTGTTTTTGTGTTTTTTTTAATTTTTTTTTTTTTAATTTTGTTTAACATGAAGTTGTGCTGGTGATCGATTCGCTGTCCGATGGCTGTTCTTCCTCTTCGGTATCCATGGTGGGCCATAGCTGGTGGGCCCAGTTGTCGTCGGTGGTTTGGTCGTCGTCGTTGTCCGTCTCGCCGCTCTCTTCATCGGTATCCATGTCTATTGGTGTTAGGTGGTAGGGTCTTGTCGTTGTTGTCGTTGTTGTTGGATTTTCGTTTGTCGCATTCGGTTCATACCTGGCGAGTTTTTGTTGTTGATTGTGGTGACTGCATGCTTGTGGACCTGGGAGGTACCACCAGAACCTGGCGGAGTTCGTGCTTCTTTTCGCTGTGTTGAGTGCGACGGCGACGTCGAGGTAGGTGGGGCCGTTCTCCATACTAAGTACGCCGTATATGGCCTCTGTCTCTGTTGATCTTTTTTCTATTGTACTTTTAGGTTCCATTTTTTTTTCTTTACCCACTGGATGAGAACCTCGACGTCGTCGTCGTCATATTCATCGTCGTCCAGGGGTTCGAGGCCGCTGACGTTGCAAATGATCGTGGCTAGGGGTACATCGAGGGTCCATGCTGGTGTCGTAAAACAATCTTCTTGGTGAGCCGTTAATTCTTCTCCGATGTCCCCTAACCACAACCATGTTGTTTGCTCTTCATATGCCATTACTGTTGCTCTATGGAACGTTCTGGAGTCGTGGTAGAGGATTGCTTTGCCTATATATAATTCTTCTTCCAGGCACATATGTACCTCTGGATCCTCCTTTTTTATTTGTTGGATGCGTATTAGCGTCGTTCGGGGGTCCAGTTCTGGTAGTTGTACTCGCAGGAATACTTGTTCTGGCGACGCCATTCCCACTATCTGCACTTCCTTGAATTCTCCCTGGAGGGTTGACGTGTCGAAAAGTTTGTACATGATTCCACGTTGGTTGTTACCTTGTGACTGCCGGTTGTGATTGCTTGTCCGTAATCGATGCTCCAGCTTTTCTTCTTCTCTCCTCTCCCTTTGTCATAGTCCGATTGATTGTCCCGGGTACCAGCCTTTAATATTCTCATCGGTTATTGTTATTAATTCGAATTCGTTGATGATCGGCAGTAGTTGATTCTTCCTTATTATTCGCTCGATTCGTCTCTTCGTTTTCCTCCATAGGCGATAGTTTTTCATGTTGCTCTCGACTTGATTCTCGTTCTTGCCTACTCTCGTACCTTTTGTTTCGGGTGGCTCCATGTTGCTTGGTTGCGATTTCAATAACATCTGATGTCGATTGTCGTGGACCTTTGAATTTAACTTCTATTTCTTGCGCGTGTTTTTCTATTCGGGTGACGGTTGGGGATAGTTGCCGAACGTCTCGTTCCTTAGAATTTTGAATTTCTCTTTCTTCCTGGGCGTACAGGGTGATTCAAAGTTTCCTTGTTACAGTTCCTTTAATAATTCCTCTTTCTTTTTGTTCATTGTTTTCTTTGCCGCATTTTATTTTCTTTTATAACAAAATCTTATTGTATTTGTCTCTAAACAGGAGAATTATCTTTTTTTTTTTATACTTATCTTATGGTTTTTGTTTCCTTTCTGTAGGTCCCCGTGGGATGATGTACTTTTTTTTTTTTTTATAGTTATCTTATGGTTTTTGTTTCCTTTCTGTAGGTCCCCGTGGGATGATGTACTTTTTCATGAGGCACGCGTGGAACTTGCCTCGTTCCTTTTTCGTCGCTTGATCCTCTACAAGATATGTGGCAATTCCCACGCATCGTTTTATACGGAACGGGCCTTTGTACAACGGCATGAATTTGGCCGTGAGCTTCTTCGCTGGATCGGATACGTTTAAGGCTCTTATTAACACCATCTCGCCTTCGTCGAACCTGGTGGTCCAGTGTGATTCGTTGAATCTTGTCGCTCGTTTTAGTCCTTTTTTAGTTATTCTTTCTTTTACGACTTCGATCTTCTTCTGATGAGATAGTTCATCGATTTCCTCGTTTTTTAAGGCTAGAATCCATTGTCTCCATATTCTATATGGTCTTTTCTTGAGATGGAGTTCTGTGGGAGTTTCTTCAGTCGTCTCATGATGCGTGTCATTTATGCAGGTTTCTATTGTTGGTATCCATTTGGCCCATCCTGAGTGGTTTTCTTCTACGAATGTGCGGAAAAATCTTGCCAATTCTCTGTTTACTCTCTCGACGATGTTTCCTTGTGGATGTCGTATGGATGAGAAGATGCCCTTAATTTTTTCTTTTTCTAATTTTTCTAACCATTTTTTTGAGGTGAACTGTGTTCCATGGTCGAATTGTATTTTGTTTGGTTTTCCGTACATTGGAATGTAATCCTGGAAGATTTTTCTTATTGTTGCGTCGGCATTTGCTTTTCTTAGTGGGTATAGTTTTACGAATTTTGTGAATGCATCTAGCGTGACTAAGATGTGCTTAACCCCACCGGCTGATGGTGGTAATGGGCCAAAAAAGTCGATAGATAGCAGGTCCCCCGGGCCTTCTGGTATGATCATCTGCATCTTGGCATTGTTCGTTCGATTTGGGTTTTTATTTTTTTGGCATATTTCACATTGCGCAATATGTTGTCTGATGCGTTTGGCGAAATGTGGGTATGTGAAGTCTTCGTCCAATAGTTTAAAAAATTTTCGTGCCCCATAGTGTCCGTACATCTCATGCGTCTCTTCTATGAGTCGTTCCAGCATGTGCGCGGGGATCGGAATTTTCCACTTTCCTGTTTTTGTCTTTTTTACCAGGCAATTGTCAATGATCCGATATGGTGCTTCTTCATCCTCTTCAGCCAAGGCATG
This sequence comes from Netelia melanura, assembly GCA_964007305.1. Classification (NCBI taxonomy): domain Eukaryota; kingdom Metazoa; phylum Arthropoda; class Insecta; order Hymenoptera; family Ichneumonidae; genus Netelia; species Netelia melanura. The sequence goes on along the minus strand of OZ023255.1, from coordinate 15,528,724 downwards.
GTTCCATTTGGCGCTTAGGTTGGGGTCATCTTTTTGTAATTCCCCAAATTTTTGGAATTCATTGGTTAGCTCGGGGCTTAGCTGTTTCGCAAGGATGGCCGCTATTATGATTTTTCCCTTTTTATCTTGCCTTTCTCCGAGGCCATTCGGTCGACTTAGGCAGTCTGCTACCACGTTTTTCCTTCCTGGGCAGTGTTCTATTTCAAGATCATAGTCTTGAATTAATAATGTCCATCGGAGTAACCTTTCTCCTCCGAATCGGCAGGTTTTCAAGAACGTGACTGCCTTATGGTCCGTTCTTATTTTGACTGCTGCTCCTAAGACGTACGTTCTAAATTTTTGCAAGGCCCATACGATCGCCAGGAGTTCTTTTTCAGTTGTCATGTACCTTAGTTCTGCTCCTTTGAGTGTTCTGCTGGCACATGCAATTATCCCTCTTTTTCCTTCGTCGTCTTCTTGTTCCAGGACGGCTCCTAGTGCATAATCACTGACGTCCGTGGAGAGTATATATGGTCTTCTTACGTCGGGATGCCTTAGTATTGTGCTCTCGATGAACATGTTTTTTATTTTCTCGAAGGACATTTGTTTTTCCGGACTCCATTGCCATGTTGCATCTTTTTTTATGAGTTCGAGTAATGGGACTGTCGCCTCCGCATGCTTGCTTGTAAATCGAGAGTAGAAGTTTATAAGTCCTAAGAAACCACGCAGCTGTTTTTGGTTGGTTGGGTTCGGGAAATCCTTGATTGCCTAGATTTTATCTTGCTGTGGTCGAATACCGTGTTTCGTTAAAATATATCCCAGAAATCTGACTTCTTTTTTGAAAAAATTTGATTTTTTGAAGTTGAGCGTTAGTCCATGATTCTGCATTCTCTTGAGGATTTCCTCTATGTGCTTGAGGTGTTGTTCTGGATTTTGCGATATGCACAGAAGATCATCTATGAAGTTTATCACTGACTTCCCTATTTCTTGCAGGACTATCTCCAAGCCCTTTATTAAGCTTGCTGTGCTGGTTTTCAACCCCAAGGGGGTTACTGTGAATTGATAGCATAAACCTTCATGTAGAAAGGCCGTGTATTTGCGACTTTCTGGATGCAACGGTATTTGCCAGAAGCTGCTGGTTAGGTCAAAGCTTGATATAGTTTTCGCTTCTTGACATTTTTGAAATACCTCTTCGATGGTTGGGGATGAATCGTGATCTTCCGTTAAGTACTTGTTGTCGCGCATCGAGACATAATCGCACCGACCCGTCCTTTTTTATCACGGTTACCATCGGATTGATAAACTGACTGTTGGCACGTTCTATGATGCCATCCTGCAGCATCCGTTGTATTTCTATTTTTACTCTTTCGCGGTATCTCATCGGAATTGGATATGATCTATTTACGTATGGTTGTGGATTCTTTATAGTTAATTTATGTTCATATGCTGACATTCTTCCTTGTCTTTTTGCGAATACTCGTCGGTATTGCCATATCAGGTTTTTAAATTGCTGTTTGATGTTCTCTGTCACATCCTCGATTTCTCTACTTTTCTCTTCTATCTCGTCTACCGTTACTCCTTCGTCTTCGAGGTACTCGATTGCTCGTATGAATGTTTCATCTTCTCTTCTCCTTTTAATTTCTTCCCACTGTCCATTTATTACCGTTAGGATAGGTCTTCCTGCGACGCTCACTTCTTCCTTCCCCACGTCTATTTTCACCTTAAACGCCTGCATTCCGTCAATGCCTAAGATCGCCTCCCGTTTCAATTTCGGGATGACCATGATCTGTAGCATTTCTTCGGTTTCTCCAATTTTCATCTCCACCCATATACTTTTTTTTATTCTACTGTTTGTTCCGCTGAACGCGCCTTGGACCTCTCTTCCTACTACTGGTAATGTGGGACATTTTCTTAATTGTTGTTCTAATGTGTTGTAACATTCTTCCGATATTCCTGTAACCTCGCTGCCGGTATCTAGCAACATGTTGATTTTTGCCTTCTCGATTTCTGCGACAATTTCTGGACATTTAATTGTTGGTTCGGTATTTCCCTCGCCTTTTTCCTCGAGGAGATACTCTCTCGGATGGTCGTATCTGTTTTCCTTTTGCTGTTTATTTCCGTCTGTTACGTTGGCAATTTCATTTTTGATCGCTCTTTCCTCACGAGATTTCATCTTTCGTTGTTTCTTTTCCTTCTTTCTTCAGCTTCTTGCAGTTCTATTCGTATTAATTCATCGTCCTCCGTTGCGCCTCGTTGTCCTTGCAGGGCATTTATTTCGGGCGCAACGTCTATTCGTTTCCCTGGTGTTTTGACGTGGAGGGTTTTGGATCTTGCAAGCTGTGGTTTTCCGCAGAGACGTGTGCTTGTATTGGCATTGACCATGGTGGAGAGCTTGCGTTTAGATCGGTATTCGTTTTCTGCTCCCTACCCTGCCATTGGGGTATTTGTCGAGTGTTATTCGTGGACCACTTTGGAGGGTTGAATCTCTGTTCTTGATCTTCGAAACGACCATATCTATTCTGTTGGTCATTCCTGTTGTATCTTGGTTGCTGTCCCCCATCCTCTCTGTTATTGTATCGCCGGTTGCGATTTTGATCGTCCCACTGATTTTTCTGTGGTCTACGTTGTGCGTTTAATGGTCCTGCCGAGTCTAGACGTTCGAGTAGTTCGAGAAAGTCTTCTGTCGAGCGCCATGGGGCTCTCCATGTGAGACGAGCGTTTCCGCGTCCACCGATTCTCCGAACACCGCGCGAGGCATCATCGTGTCTCGAGCTTCGTGCCACCTCGGGCCTGTTCGCGCGTCTTCGCGTCGCGCCTGCGCGTCGTGTGCGCGCCCGGCGTCGAGACTCTCGAGAGGCTTGTCAGTTGACCACGAGTCGTTCGCACAACGACGAGCGTACGAAATGACCATATGTTTAACCTTCCTTTGTATCTTTAGAAGTAAATATTCTGTCTGTAATTCTTAGCGTCAATACATAGTTCGATTAAAATAACCAGCGTGCAGTCATCATTACACAAAATATCTTCTATTGTTTTAATTGTCCCTAGCTGGACCGCTGATCGCACCGTCTCGTTGAAGTGGTTACTTAGATATCTTATGATTTCTTCGTTTGTCAATTTCTTGGTTAAGTCTTTGGCATTACCAAATATCCGTGTTGCGTATTCTGCCCGTGTAGCCTTTTGTTCATCGACCTCGTAGGCACCAAATTCTAGATTTCGACTTATTTTGTGCTGGATTTCTGAGCTCCAATATCTCAGTTTAAATTTTCTTGTGAAGTCTTCGATTGATTGGACTTCGTTCTCTACCACTCTCCACCAATCCTTTGCAGAGTCTCTGAGTGACTGGCTAACCAGGTAATGCAGATTCGTATTTCCGGTTATCTCCCAAAATTGCTCGAATTCTTTCAAGTATCTCATGGGTCGTTCCTTACCATCCCCACTAAACGTTGGCGGACGTTGTTTAACTGCGAAGGCTTGGCTAATGTTTAGTCCGCCTTGTGTCATATTTACCGTTTGTGATTGTCGATTCCTTAGTTTGTCTTCTACTGATTCGATTCGGTTTCGATTCTCCTTTGCCAGTGTGATCGTCTTTTTGGAAATTTCGTTGTATTGTGCAATACTATTCATTGCCTGTTGAATTATTTTTTCGACGACGTCGAAATCTGATCGGTATTCTTTTTCCATCTCTTCACATGACGTCCTTACCAGGTCTTGTGAGATAGCTATTTTGCGATCTGTTTTTAATATTGCTCGGTCTAGTTCCTCTCTGAACTCATCGCGAACCGTTTCCTGTGTTTTCCTGCATCTGAGGACACACTTTTCATCCATTTCTTTGAGTTGAACGGTCGTGGTTATTCGTTCTAAGCTTTGTTCATTTCTTATTTCTTTAAGTTCTCTCAGCATTAATTTGATTGATTCATCGATTTCTACTTGTATATCTTGGGTGAGGTTTGGATCGGGACGACCTTGTGTCTGATCTACTTCTGTTGATGAACTCATTTCAGCGTTTGTGGCTGTTTCCTCTTTAATGATATTTGACGTTTCGTCTGCCATTCTTTGAATCTTTTAATGAAGGTGCGTCTTTAATTCTATCGAGTCCCTGTTCGGGCACCAAATGAAACGGTTATTGCCTTTTCATTAATTTTATACTAAGTTCGGCTCGATAGGAAATTAAATTTGGGATAACACCTGATTAAGATTCAAATTCTATTTATTTTGGCGCGTTCTAATACAGTTCTTTTCGCTGGTCGATAATTATAATTCTTCCTTATCGCCGCGTGCCTTCCGTTATCCGTGATAAGTGTGAAATCGATATCAACGTCTCGGTTCGTTGATCGATGACGGGATGGCGCGTCGGAGCTTCCGTGATCGAGTCGTCGTATGTTCTTCCCTCTCTCGTAGACCAAGATGGCTGCCTCCCGTTATTTTGACAGGTACAACGTCGAGTGTTGTGTTTGTGTTTCGTCGATTTTTCAGTCAGGTAAGAGTCAATCTTATGTCTTCTTTTTCCATTTGGTATTTTTAATGTCGTTCGATTTCATAATGATTATACAAGTTCGTCCTCTAGGATGGGGTAAGTATAATTGTCCTTTACTTTTGTCGTCTTTTAACCTTTCTTAACCAGGTTTTCTTTTTACAGAAGATTTCTTGTTTTTATCGAGGACCTAGGAGATGCTCGCCGTCTCCTTTTTATACAATGTGTACTGTGATGTCGCGAGTTATTTATTAATTTATTTATTGTGGTTGGGGCTGCCGACTCGGCTACGGAACGCGGTGGTTGAGAAGTAAAACGCGGTAGACACTTAATCGAGAAGCACAAGACTTTATTTTCAGTGTTACAACGGACAGCGTAACGTTGCTGCTTGGATGATCGGAAAACTACTAACTAGCTAGCCTAAGGAGAGGGTGGTTTTTATAACATTGACTCGTGGGAAAGTCGCGGTTTGGTGGGGAGAGAATTTGGGAGTTAGAACATTCTGGAGGCGGAAATGTCTTGGAAGATTCTAGGAATGGCAGCTGTTTCAAGCTTGAGGCGGATCAGGCCATAAAGATAGATGGTTTATGGCGGGATCGTGGAAAATGGAAAAGATGTAGTTTTGGGTCCTTATCGGGAAACAGAGATTATTTGTATTTCGAAGGCGAGATACCCCTGCGATAGCGAGGGTGCAGCTGCAGGAAGTCACGTAGGCAAAAAGGGAATGCGAGAGACGCGTGGGAAAGAGGAAAAAAAGGTGGATAGAAGTTGACCATCGTCACAGTACCCTTCTCTTCACAGTGGAGGACTTGGTAAGTAAATCTCAAAGTAGGATATATGCGAAGGTTTTTTAATAATGGATCTCCTTCGTTTCAGGTTTTCAGCCTTTACTAGTAATCTAGTCGACCTCCACCAGTCTCGTAGCTTTTCAGCATTCAAGAGGGGCGCCCGAAAGATCACGTCCAAGTGCTTATTCCTTATCGTTAGAGGCAAGGATGTTGAGAGGTAGGATATTTCGGGATATTGTCACCGAAATATTGGTAAGTAGGTTGGCAATTGTATGACTTCGCTTTCGCTTTCTTGGTTTTGAGGTAATTTAGGAGTGTTGTGTCTGAAAAATTCGTATATTTGTAGATTTGCTTTTATCTGATCGTTTGTGCGAATGTTAGCCCTCTGTTGGCTTGTGTATTAATGATTGTTTTGATTTCAGGTGGGCTTTCGGCATTGGCACCGTTTCAATATATTGAAACGGTAATGCCGAATCATTAAACGTTATGGTAAATTCGAGGCTCGAGGTAGAATGAATAGATTAAAAGCCTGTAGGTATAGCAAAGAATTTTATTGAATATGTGTTTCGGGGTAATTACAGTTGCGTCTTATTATCGACGCCGGTGCTCTAATTAGTACCGCGCTAAGCGTATCGATCGCGGTTGATTGATATTGGCGCTAGCGATCGTTCGAGGTGCGTCGTCTATTGTATACGTGAGTTTTGCCAATATGGCTGCGGCCTCTCCTGTCACGCGTGTTATGTGTTTACGTTTTACTTCTGTAATAAAAATCTCAATTTTCTCTATTCGCGAAGCGTTTAGTGTGATGTGACAGTGTTATCTGGATTGGAGTTCGTCGTAGACTGGTGGGTTGTTTCGATTTTTCTTATGTCGAGCGTCCCGATATGGATTTCTTCTCCTCCTTGCAGCTGATGCCTGGGGTAGTTGACCCTTCGCCGAATTCGTGGACCGCTGGTGATTGACTTCGTCGTCGATGCCTGCCGCCTCTCAGGTGAGTCACGGATTATAACGCGAAACTGACTGTGTGATTGTCTTTTCAGATCTATACCATTCCGAGAGCCAGACGAGACTCGTTGTTTCTACCGGGGTAGAAACGTCAAGCGTCGTAAGGCAACAGTCCGGTAAGGCCCGCTAGGACGACACAGGTAAGAGACCAAGGTGAGTAGCTAACTGAGTCTGTTTTCGAGAGGGTGTTTACCCCTATTTATACTTATTACTGTTCGTCCTCGTTTACGAGAAATGTCGCCCCCTAGTGGTAATACTTTGTTTCTATGTTTCAGGTGGACCCGTATATATATATATATATATATATATATATACGCAAGTGCTTGCACCGGGGTTTTCTACGAGGTCTATTTGGGGAGGGGGAGGGATGGGGGTGGTCCTAGGATGACTTCTACTTACGTTTTCTCGCCGATTGTGTGCGTGGAACGGTTGCCTTGGAGTCCACCGGCGGGGTGAGGTTGTGCAACATCACAATATATATATATATATATAAATTTTTTTACGTCTACCTCTTAATTTTCCTCGAGTCTAAATACCGAACATTTCAATATATACATATTCTAATATATATATATATATATATTAGAATATATATATATATATATATATATATATATATATATATATATTCTAATATATATATATACCTCGTAGAAAACCCCGGTGCAAGCACTTGCGTCGGAATCATCGATTTCGTCGTCGTAATCGTCATCTTCGTCAGCGTCATTGTCATCGTCATCTTCGTCAACGTCATTGTCATCGTCATCTTCGTCAGCGTCATTGTCATCGTCATCTTCGGCAACGTCATTGTCATCGTCAGCGTCATCGTCATCGTCACCGTCAGCACCAAGGATATCCTGAGGACACCCCGATGGTTCAAATTATCACCAGAGGAACTCCCAGGACGTCCAAACCAAACAAGAATTCACCGGCACGCTCTCACACTCAAATGCACCTGCCAACTCTAAAAACAGTATCGTCCCGTATCTCGGTTACATGTCATCCATCGACAGTAATTCGAGTTACGAGGAGATGGCAGCAGCGCGCGGCGAGCATAATCGATTACCATTACCCGTAATCCCGATATCCCTGAGAACGACCTGTATTACCGACCGCCTACCCTACTTACCTGTATCCCCGATAGATCTCCCCAATCCGTCCCGAAATTATCGATTTCCCATGTTCCGCAATACCGCTAGATCCGTGTCGCTGCTGACCAATTACAATTAGACTGACCCGGCCAATCACGAGGCCGTGAAAAATCCTCGCACTTACGAAGGACCGCATGGTCCGCACTTGGAGTTCGACCACCAAACGAGACAGCGAAAAATTTATAAGTGAAGTAGAGCGAGAGATAGCGAAGAGTTAGAGAGAGAGTGAATAGTTTGGAGAGAAAAGTGAGAGTGCGAAGTAGTAGAGAAGGCGAGGCGTGAGTGTGAGAACGGATTTACAGTGTGAGTGAGTGAGAGCGAAGAGAAGAATTGACAGCGAGAGAGAGAAGGAGAGCGAGAAGGAACGGACATTATCGTCGAGAGAGAGAGAGAGAGAGGAGAAGGATCGACCAAGAACGCATCAACGAGTAAGTGTTTGCACCGTTTCCTATCCGAAATTTTCTTCCGGCACGCCTTACATATATTCCTTTTTGTTATTATCTAAATTATTTAGAGAACTCCCCCTTTGTATTTCTTTTTCATTCCCACTGCGTTTTGAGAACCCCGAGAGTCATAGCGATAGCGAAAATAATAATTTCGAGAAATCATTGTGTGGAACGGTTGTGCGCGCGTAGAATAAGTGCGAGTCCGGTACGTCCCCTCTCCCTGTCTTCCCCTCTCCATAGGTCGTCCGCTCCGACCGTTACGAGTGATACTACTACTGGCGTGTTTGTTGTTGTGTCGTGTTGTGCCGCTGTCCTTCAGGCAGCGTGCAAATTAAGATATCGTAACCCACGATTATTAGAGCGTCCCAAATATTCTCCCGATCACACTATATGTCCTTTCAAATTCAACCGACCAGTATTAATTTCCCAACTTTACGAGACTGATGGTAATTAATAAGAGGCCAAATAGAGTCGGAGAATCCACACCCTGAGCTTCCTTTTTTTTTGTTTCCCATAAGATCGTCCCCGTACCGCCGTAGTTAATAAGAGAATAAACGATTGTGAATTTCATTTTTGTTGTTTTGTTAATTTTAAGAAAATTAACTGGCGCCCAGTCAAACCTTTTTTTTTGGTGTTTTGCATTTATATTCTTCCCGGAGATCGTCCGCCGACCGCAGTTATTGAAATAAAATTTTTTTTATCGTTGTTCTTATTTCCTTTCTTTTTATAATAAAGCTTGCGCCATTTTCTATTTATTGTGTGTTGGTAGCATTTCTTTTTTTTCGTTTCAGGACCCCCTTCTCCCCCCCCCCCTTACCTTTTAGTTCTACCCCCCCCCCCCCCGTCGGCGTGACAATATATATATATATGTAAGTTTCGCGATCAGAAACTGCACGAGGAGAGGGTAGATATCGGACGAGTTAGATGCAGTTGGCGGAACTGTATTTTAATAAAACGATACATTAGCTTTGGCTACTACATAATACTGAGTAAACTTATATACTAAAACTAACCTGAATCTATACAATTGTCCTTACTAAGCTTGAGTTATACTATTGTGAGCGTGGCCTTTTCACGAGGTGTACTCCTCGGGGCCCTCTATCGTACTGCTCTGCCGGGGAGCACAGTTGTGATATCTGTCGTGTGTCAGGGCCGTACGTTTAAGTTTGAATAGTGTAGCGTTCAGACTTACATATATATATTAGAATATATATATATTGGCCCTATATATATAACGGCCTTTCGTTACCTATCCGGGAGACTCAGCCGTCTGAGCCCCGTGGTTGCTAGCGAGGCGCGCGTCACCCTGATCGACACGGCTAGGGGCGACGGCCACCGGCGGACAGTTGCGGGGCACCCGGGGTGAACGGGCGCCAGGTACGAATACCACCGGAAAACCGGCTTATTTAAGTTTCTCACCCCGGATGCGCCACTGTGAAGCTAAATAGAACCTGCGGGGCACGGCGGAGTCCCGGGCACACGAAATCGGCTAGGCCAGCCCGACTCGCTATCGGTAATGGTAGAGGGGCATGGACGGGCGCGAGGACCAAGGCAGTGAAAAGACGACGAACGCAGTAGATAAAGTTTTCAGTTCTCTTTATTCAAAGCTTCGCTGGCGACTACGCCTCAATTCGTCGCAATCCGGAGGACGGCGACTGGTGAGCTAGGCCGCGTGAAAGATGGCACGAGGCGGCGAAAAGCAGCGACGAGGATTTCCGAGAGGTAGCGACGATATGGACGGAAAGGTAGCGATGAACCTCACGACAGACAACGAAAAGACAGATGCATTACGAATTTAACTCTATCGCGGGAGCGGGATACACGGACGAAGGTCAGGGGGCAGACAAAGACGACCTAATATCAACGCCAAACCTCGTTGAACGTTTCCACCTGAGCAGCTAACCGCCAGCTTCGCGGAGGTGGCGGTAGCTCTACCGGCCGACCGGTAAAATAAAGAACGCGCCGAGGCGGCATGACGCAAATCGTCGACTTAATCGACAAAAGCCCTAATACCAGACTTACCTAAACGTAGTGGCGGTCCAACGTCGAACTCTCACTTGGCGTCGCACACAAAGAAAACGGTACTCACGATGAACAATTAAGAGGGAACACGGGACAGTGCACAGCGAGTTATCCGCAAGACCGGATCGAAAAGTACTAATCGATGTTTAGCGCGTCCGAACGTGCTGGCCGACGCGCGCCCCCCTTAGTCGAAAAATCGATTTTTCCCCCAACTATGCAAAATTTCGTGGACGATGATTGACGCGCGACGGCCGCTACCCCTACTACGCGCTACAGCGGGGAAATAAGAAAGAGAGCGAAGGAGAGAGCAGACAATGGGTACGTGCACGCCTCGCGAAGGGGCAAGTGCTACCGAACTCGTTGTCCTCTAAGTCCTATACCACGTGATCACAACACCGAGCGCGATGATTATCGGTGCCGGACGCCTCGAATTCCTGGAACTCTGCTCGGGCTATTGTGCGACTCTCGTCGCTATTTTTCAATGTTTCGGCCGGCTTATTTTTGCGCGTAATTTGATGTCTCGATGGCAAAGAGGGGCGTTAATCCGCCTCGCACGACGAATAGTTGGTCTTGGAGACGAGAAGGCGCAAACCTCGTCACAATATATATATATATATATATATATATATATATATATATATATGTATGTGTGGGTGTGTGTGTGTGTGTCTATTTATTATGATTAATATTAAATAGTTTGTAAAAAGTTGTCCGACTGTCTCTTCTTATTTGTCTCCACGCATGTGCGGCAAATACAACGAACTTCACGACGGGCACAATTTGCGCACGCGCGAGTGGTACATCAGCCGTCGCAATTGAATTTATGTGGAATGTATGAAAATAATCTATTTGTTATTCTGCTTTTCGCTTTACGGCCAACTTTTCCGGAACGTACTAGGCCGTAAAGCGAGGTAATGGGTGTATTTTATCTGTGTAATTATTAAATATTATAGTACGTATATGAATGTCTTTAGGGAACAAACAAATAAATAAAAAGAAGAAACAAGAATTTTGTTGCCAAAGTTCTAAGTTTTTTTTAGAAAAATTGAGATATTTGCGTTGATAAAAAATAGTCAAGACTAGAGTCAAGAATAGAGAAATATAATTTTAGATAAATAAAATACTGTACTGATATGTACCTGACGTTACTTTGTCGACGAGAATGATAATGTTTCCTCTTTATATTTTCTTTATTGCCCATTTTCTTAATTTTACTCTTCACTCACTTATAATATAATTTATCCTTTATACTATATACACCTTATACGCTATTTGTAAAATAATTATTACTTTTCGACTTTCGTAACACGGAATCACGATGTACACTTTATATAGTATTATCATGCCGGTAAGTCGAATGACAGCTCGGTCGTGTTTTCTTTCTATGTCTCTCTTGATACCACGTGGTGCATCTCATGTATATCGCCAACGAATTCAGACGACTATAGAAGGAATATGCCCATTCTTTCGATTGAGGCCAGAAACGGATCACCCCGCTGAGCTTCACCACCCCAATGACTGGCGGCGCTGCCGTCGCTACAAGATTGGGTTAGGTCACACAGACACATTTACGTATACCTCACACAACTTCATGGCGTAGCTCCGCCTCCTCTCTGACCAATCACGACCGAGCATGCGCTCCTTCTCGCTTTCTCTAGTGTGAGGTATGCAGTGGGGTGGTCATGCCGAATCTCTCTTTCTCTATGCTGGCACAGTAGTAGCTCCTTCTCGCTTTTTCTAATGCTAGGTATACAGTGGGGTGCTGGTGCCGACTCTCTCGTTTCCCGAGCTGGTACTGCCGAACCCCACTGATTCGACATATATAATATCGACCTTAAAAATGTTAAAAGTATAATGCAAGTTGAGATAATTGTAAAAAATAGACTATCTGTTGAATTGAATTTGAATTATAAACGACGGCGCCTTCGGCAACTACACCAATCATGTCTTCGTGAGTCCGCCCACGGGGCGTCTGTACTCTCGAGTGACGTCACACACGTCGACCGCCGCGATGCCAAGCGGCAGTTTTGGGCGGCAAAAACTTGGATTCAATCGGGCTATAAGCATATTCCTTCTATAGTCGTCTGAATTCGTTGATATCGCATAGCTTCCGTCGGCGCGAACAAGCGCTATTAGCGCTCGAAGCTTCGCGAGGGAGGAGTGGGATATGCGCGAACTACGTGCACAACCCCGCTCTACTCTACCAATTGCTATTACCGGCTTTCCACGTGTTATTTTCAGATGAATGCCATTTCTATAATATTGCACACTCAGCAACGTGCAGGTACTCATTGTTTTCAATTTTCTCGTAGTTTGTCGGTGACGCTTGCAGTTTTTTGATTCGGATCATTAATTTGTCAAAATATGTAAATCTGTAATCAAAATTACCATATGGTAATGACATCTGTACATTATTTTCCGAATTTCGAAATTCTGCGACCGTCACCACATGCGGAGCGATTAATTGTATAACATACTCAAATTTCAGCTCATTCTGTTCATTAGTTTAGAAATGGCATCCGTCCGAAAAATACATGGGTAGCAGGTCGGTAAAGAAGAGCTTTCACATCACCTTTAGATATTCACTTACCGAATTATTTGTTTGTTGCGTTTTATTAGTTGCCCCAGTCATATTTTTGATATTTTTTTGTTTTATTTCCGATTTATGTGAATGCTTGCGAATGAAATGATTTTTCAAATTTGTGGTGTTGCCACCGCATCCACGAGATTTGACCTCGACTGAACAAATTTTGCAAATACCACCAATCGAATTTTTTATGAAAAAATGTCATACAGGACTTGATTTTCTTATTGTCGCTGCCACTAAAATACAATATCGAAACATAATTTTGTCTTTTTATATAAATTTTTCGAATATAGATATATAAATTTAGAAAAAATTAGGTTAGGTGAGGTTATATTCGACGTTTATGAAATTAGTGATGAACGTAAAAAATGTACCTACTTTTTTCACTTCTGTTATGAAAACGGCAGTCATGTAGATGTAGTAGAACAAGGTAGATATATTTATTAATTGGAGATGATATAAGAAGTAGATAATATATATATATATAACCGGGGTTCATAGGCACTAGTGTGATCGGGAATTGCAACGGTCACAGGTCTATAGGTGTCGCCTGCCACACCCAGGCGTTAATCGCGACGGCGCTAAAGGCGTATTGTTCGCCGCTATTTCCGTCTCACTCCTTTCCATACAGTTCACACTGTTGGCACACCACGTGCGTCACACCGGGTCGACCAGTCAGCTCCTCCACCACGTGTTGCATTCAACGCACACTCTCTGCTTCACTCGTATGCCCTGCGGCAACTCTCACGTACGCTTCGCACTCACACAGACTCTCTCTCATGGATACACTCGCTAGCTCTTCCACTACTCGTCTGCCACTCTCGGCTTGCCGCTTGCTCAGCCGGCGGGTCTATGCCAATATGGCCGCCGTTCAATACCGCTGACACAGCACGCCGCTACTGCCACCTGTGCTGTGCCCGCGAGTATTTGAATTGCTGCTGTTCTTAACACTCGGCCATCCTGTGAGTGCGCGCGCCCTCGTGCGCGTTGCTGTGTGCCCTTGCGCTCCTCCTCGTTCCTTTATTGTACATTTCTCTTTTGGTTTTTTTTTTTGTATACAGTCAGGTACATAGTTTTTAGGAACATTTTTAGGAACAATTGGCTTATCTAGTCTTATCACAATGCTACGGTTCAGTCTCTTCGTTACTCATGTGTGGGACGCTGTCCTCACACGTACATTCGTATGCGCTTGAGATCATTGTCTTTGGTTACATTTTGTTGTTCTTGCTATGCTTATTATCACTCAGTTATACATTACAATGTCCGCTTTTTTTTTGTGTTCACACAGAGTCTCATGTTTCGGGCTTTACCCCCTTTTTTTATTCACACCAGTAGTCGTTGAAGCGTGCGGGCTTTTGGCGAGTCCTCGTCGCGCGCGGAGTGAGTTGCGTTGCGTTCGACGATGATGCGACTGGTTGCTCGTCGTCCGTTTCCTCCGCTGATGGTCCGTCCTCCGGGTCGCTGTCGGTGTCACTCTCATCGCCTTCTCGACCGCTCGCTTCCTCGTTCTCGTCGTCCGACTCGGAGTTGTCGTTCGTTTGGGGTTGCCAGAGTTTTAACTGGCTTGCATGCGCCGTACTTGCTAGCGTCGGCGTCTCCGATGACGGCGGTGCGTCGCTCAGTGCTGTGATCCGGTAGGTGTAGGCGGGGAGTTCGTCGACGATGACATAAGGCCCCTTGAATTTAGGTTGGAGCTTAGTTGACTCTCCCGTCGCAATTTTCGGTGCCTTCACATACACGATATCCCCGCGCACGAAGTTTGGGTATAAATTCCGGCCTTTGTCGTATCGGAGTTTCGCACGTTCTTGTTGTTTCATAATGCGGTCTCGCGCCGGCGCTTGCAACTGTGCCGGTGGCGTGTACTCGGCCTCGACGCCCTCGTTCGCTTGTCGTAACTTGCCTTCTCCGCGACTTGGTTCGTAGCCATAGACAAGTTTGAACGGGCTGTATCCTGTGGCAGCATTAGTAAGGCTGTTCAGATCTTCCTCGATCTTTTCAATCGCTCGATCCCATGATCGGCCGTCGTCGTCGGTCAAGTTTGTTCGGATGGCTTGGATGACGCTGGCGTTGACTCGTTCGACTTGCCCATTGGCTTGTGGGTGTCGTGGCGAGTTCAACGTATGCTTAATTCCGTGCTGCACACAGCATTGTTGAAACGGTTTCGAGGTGAAACTCGTCCCTCTATCCGTAATGATCCGGTACGGTGCTCCGAATCGTCGCACTATTGAGTTCAGGAACATTATTGTTCCTCCGGCCTTGACGTTTGTGAGTGGTTTCAATAAGACGAATTTAGTCAGGTTGTCCACCGCCACGCATAGGTACTTGTTACCTCGCTTGCTCGTGACAAGTGGCCCAACGTGGTCCATGTGGATTACCGCGAAGGGTCGATGTCCGGGCGGAATAGGGCAGAGTCCTCCGTCCTGCTTCCCTACCCTCGGCTTTGTGGTCACACACTCTAGGCAACCGCGGATATGTCGTGCCACGTATCGCCGCATTCCGGGAAAGTAGTATTTCTCTGCGATACTCCGTAATGTGCGCGTGTTACCGGGATGACTCTTGCAGTCGTGATGCCTCATTACCATGGCTCGTCGCAGTCGCCTAGGTATTACGAACTTTCTCTGTCCGTCTACGACCTTGTAAACTATCCCGTCACTTAGCACATAGTGGTCCACGTGTCCGCGTTCATCGCGCGTCCTCTTCTCGTCTGGTATCACTAAGATTCTCTTTTTCTCATTCAAGTCCGGGTCACTCAGCTGGTACAGGCGGACTTCGTCTTTCTCCGTTTGTAGTTCAAGCGTCTCGATAGTTGCAGATTCGGGGTCTTCGGTGATGGCTCGGCTCAACGCGTCGGCATGTGCGAGGCTCATCGCGGGGCGATGTATGATATGGAAGTCATACTCGCTCAAAATGTTCTACCATCTTATTATCTGCGAGTTGAGCGTTCTCTGAGTGTTGATGTGGCACAATGCACGGCAGTCTGTCACCACCACGAACGGGATGTTGGCCAACAGCGCTCTTAGTCGCGTGATGGTCCATACCACTGCCATCAACTCCAACTTACTGCTGTGGTAGTGACGTTCGACCTCTGACGTCCGTCGGCTCACGGCGTACACCAACCGCAATGCACCATGTTGGTCCCGCTGCATTAATAATCCTGCCAACCCGAGGGCACTGGCGTCGGTGTGTACTTCCGTGTGGGCTTTTGGATCGTATGCCTGCAGTACGGGCGCGGTCGTCAATTTCTTCTTGAGCTGGGTATACGCCATACGCTCGAGCCTTCCCCATCTGAATTCCGAGTTTGCCTTTAGCAACGCCGTCAACGGTGCTGCTATCTCTGCGAAGCGAGGGACGAACTTTCGAAAATAGCTCGTCAGGCCCAAGTATCGCCGAACCTCGTGCACATCCTTGGGCTCGGGGTAGTTTTCGATTGCGGCGACTTTCGCTCGCCCCGGAAAAATCCCGTCCTTCGAGATGCGATGCCCCAAGTATTCGACCTCGTCACTCAGAAAGGTGCATTTCGATAGTTTAATCGTCAGTCCAGCCTGACGCAGAGCACTCAGCACTTGTTTCAGCTTGTCTTTTAGTTCCACCCAGGTATTGCCAGGGATCAAGATATCGTCCAGGTAGAAGAGTGCGGTATGATCCCGCAATGGTCCCAGGGCTTGATGCATGGCTCGGCTAAAATATGCGGGCCCATTCATCAACCCGAACGCCATCCGGGTGAATTGTACCGTGTCTTCAGGTGTGATGATCGCAGTCTTCTCCTGCGCCTCCGGTGCCAGCGGGATCTGTAAGTATCCGTGTGCCAGATCAAGTAGGATGAAGAGAGACGTACCTCGTATTTGGGCTAGATGGTCGTCAATGTTCGGCAACGGGAAGTGGATTCTCTCCGTAATCGCGTTGAGTTTACGGAAGTCCACGCACAGCCGTTTCTCGCCTGACTTCTTTCGCACAAGTAGTACGGGACTGGCATATGCCGAGTCCGTGGAGGTGACGATCCCCGCTTCTTTCCACTCACGGATAATCTCGCGAATTTCTTCCCGTTCGCGCGGCGTTGCGCGGTATGGTTTGCTGGCAACCGGTCTCGCTCCCGACACCACCCTGATATCCATCTGGATCTGTGTGGCTCGGCCGAGGTCACTCAGGTCGACCGACACACAGTCCCGATAGTTGTTGAGCACCTGGATTACCTCTTCGCAGATCCACACAGGCTGATCCTTTCCAATGCGCACGTCCGCTTGCGTGATGAGCGGCCTCGTCGCATGGTTCATGGCCAAGGTCATTAACCGGACAATGTCCCCACGCAGAATTATCTGACCTCGGCTGATTGTTTGCCTACTCGGTCCTGTCGAATATACAGGTAACTCATAAGTTTGGTCGGCATGCCGAATACTCACAAAGCTGATCGTCTTAGCCGGTATTGCAGTGGCCTGCTGCGCACACAGCGCCGTCGTTGCTCTGGCCACAGCCTCTTCCTCGAGGGTACGATATATTTTTAACACTCCGTTCTCACAACGGAAGGCTACTCCTGGCGCATCCAGATAATTACGTCCTATCAAGACGTCAATGGGTTGTGAGTCGTCGTGGACCACATGTACTCGAGTGTCGGGTACGGCGACGTTGTCGACCTCCACCGTGGCGTGAACGGTGCCCAGTGTCTTCTCTGTCCATTCGGGTTGTCCATGGGGCTTCAATGTCCACACGTCCGCGGCGATCTCACAGTTGATAAGTTTCGCCCTGGTCTCCCTCATCGTGCATTCTGCAGCACCGGTGTCGATAAAGCCGACCACCGACTGACCGTTAATTATGATAACCTTTAGATAGCGTTCTACGTTACCGGGTGTAGGCCGTGATAGCTGTAGGATCGGCTTCGCTGGCGCAGTTGCCGGTCGGGGTTCCTCCCGTCTCGGCGCCGTACAGTTGCGGCTAATGTGGCCCTGCTTCCCACAGCGGAAACACCCCGTACTGGTTATCGTCTCGGGACAATCGGCAATCCTATGCCCCGGCTTCCGGCACTTATAGCAGATCCTCTCCTTGCTGCGGTAGTCAGTGGGGTCTCGACGCGCCTCACGTCGTGACTCAGTTGTGCGTGGTCGTGCTGGCTGGCGTGTCGTCTCTCGTGCATCTCCACGCGGAGTCGACAATGACTGTTCGTATTTGAGGATGTCGTAGAGAAGGTCCTCTCGGGTCGCGTGGTATTGCGCCAGTATCAGATTACGCAACTCTCGCGAATACAGGCCAGACACAACTTCCTCCTTCTCTTCCGCGAATGACAAGTCCACGGCGGCACACAGCTTCACCTTGGAGTGGAAGTAGGCATGTGTCTCTTCTCTTGGACCCTGCGTCCGTGCTGCCATGGTCACCCAGCAGTTTGTTCGACTCTGTCGCCGGACAAACATATCAAGGAACGCCTCTCGAAAGGCCTCCCACGTCGTGAGCTCGGCCAACCGCGCTTTCAGCCAATCCTTCGCCGCGCCTTTTAAATAAATGCGTGCAGTCGACAGCGTATGCGCATCGGTCCATTTGTGTAACATCTGTATCGACTCGAGTGTTTCTAACCATTCTCGAGCCTTGGCGGAATCGTTGGTGCCGTAGAAATAATCCATTTCACGTGGCGCATCCGTCAACATATGGTAATGTACCACGGGTGGTTCGGCGGCTTCCACCGTCGGTCGAGTAGGTTGCGCGACTCGTGGCGGGCTTACCCGTCTGGTCACCTCGCGCGTGCGGTCATGTTCCGGCGGTCGGTATGTTGCCGACGGTTGCGCTCGGCTCTCCGCAGCGAGCAGTCGGGCCACTGTTGTTGCGGCGGCGTGGTTGCCGGTAAGCAAGAGCGCTTGTAGCGCCTCAGTTAGGGCCGGTATGATCGGTGTGTCACTTGCCGATCCACTTGCCGCTCCAGTCTCTGCTGGACGGTTGGTCGTCTCGCCCTCGCGTCTAACCGTGTGACCCCCGTCGTGCGTGTTCGTGCCGGTGCGCACCGCTGATCCGCCGGCCGCCTCATCGCCATCTTGGCCACCTGTTGCGCGCGACGAGGTCACGTAGGATCGGCTGCCATCTTGGCCCTCGTCGATCACTTCCTGCGAGGAAGTGAGGCTCGGTGGTAGCCCCTGTTCAAACGAACGTTCGACCACCATGTCGCATAAAATGTCTGACACTTCCGACGCACTCACTTGCACTACTTCTCCACTTAGTTTTAATTCCTTTTCACCTTGTGGTTGTGGCGGACTAATCCCACTTCTGAGATGTTATGAAAACGGCAGTCATGTAGATGTAGTAGAACAAGGTAGATATATTTATTAATTGGAGATGATATAAGAAGTAGATAATATATATATATATAACCGGGGTTCATAGGCACTAGTGTGATCGGGAATTGCAACGGTCACAGGTCTATAGGTGTCGCCTGCCACACCCAGGCGTTAATCGCGACGGCGCTAAAGGCGTATTGTTCGCCGCTATTTCCGTCTCACTCCTTTCCATACAGTTCACACTGTTGGCACACCACGTGCGTCACACCGGGTCGACCAGTCAGCTCCTCCACCACGTGTTGCATTCAACGCACACTCTCTGCTTCACTCGTATGCCCTGCGGCAACTCTCACGTACGCTTCGCACTCACACAGACTCTCTCTCATGGATACACTCGCTAGCTCTTCCACTACTCGTCTGCCACTCTCGGCTTGCCGCTTGCTCAGCCGGCGGGTCTATGCCAATATGGCCGCCGTTCAATACCGCTGACACAGCACGCCGCTACTGCCACCTGTGCTGTGCCCGCGAGTATTTGAATTGCTGCTGTTCTTAACACTTCTCAAAACCAATTCACCTCAACATTCAAGGTTCAAGGGTTTTATAATAATGAGGAAGCAGGAGCAGGCAACGACAAAAATGCTGTTGAGGGAAGTAAATGGAAGTGCATGAGATAAACATAAAAATACCACAACCAATACATATTATTGAGGAGAGGTTACCGTAGATGTGTAATCCGTATGTGACAATCCGTACTCAATAAGCAAGGTAACTTTATTTATGAACAGCGTGTTAATATGAGGCGTTCTCGTGAGAGAGTAGACGCGTTACAGTGTAGTAAAAAGGCGGGACCGCCGCAGGAGTGAACATGGTCGTAAACAGTGTCGCCAACCCAAGGGCCGCTATTAAAGCTGTGTCACAGATGGAGGGCGAGTCGCTCCCAGGAACCGGGAGATTCAACACATATCAAAGACAATATTTCTACAATGTAGTCTTATAATTCTATACGTACGTAATATTTTAAGTAATGATGCGAGCGCAATCACTCACAGAAAAATTTCACTTAAAGAAAAACTCGTTGAAGGTTGAGCCGTTGAGGGAATCGACAAGTGTGAATGTGTGAAACAAAATTGAAATAAACCAAGAACTTAAGGATAAAGGACACAAAGGTAAATGCGTAAATGTGGTTCAATTCCAGTCTTGTTTCGATCCTCCTATTTATTCCTAGACGGTGGAAACTCGCAAAGTGCAAGAACCGGACATAATTACAGCGCGGCGCGCGCAGCCGCAGAGTCGCAAATACGCCTATAGGCCTATAGGCTGAATAGGCCTCACTAGTCGATTCGATTCTAAGCATGAAGGATCGATTCATGGAAGATCGAGCCAATAAAGAATCGATTCAAAAGATCGATTTTTTAGACCTCATGGGTCGATCTTGACAGAATCGAATCGAGATCGCCCATCCCTACACTCGACTTCGATGCGTCAAGCGGGGAGTCATTTTCGATGCATCAAGCAGAGCGGTCGATATCATTTGTATAAGTGAATTTATTTTTTTTAAATTTAGATCCGCCTCATGAAGAAGAAAAAATCCAAGTCGATAAAGCAGTGCAGGTATATATCACGTCCAAATATAGAAGTAAACCTACACAAACTCACACCAAATCACATACGAAGCAGGCTTCCCCAATGAAATTTTCTGGCATATCTGTATCGACATCTCCATTTAAAATTTCTGAGTTACACCCACATGTAAAACGACAGCCATTCCGCTTCAACATAACGCGGAACATAAATAACGATGATACATCAGACAGTGATATATCGATGTACACTCCATCTGTAGTTCAATCATTCCTGTCAAAAACATCATCTGACACTAGTACTTTTAATGAATCAGAGCTAAAACCAGAACATAACTCTCAACTTATATTAAAAGTTACTGTAGATAAGATTGAAAAAAGACCACAATTTTACATTGGTGTACCAATAGATTGTTATTTTTTAATTAAATTGACACATGAACATACTGGTGTTCCTGAGCATCGGATATTATTGTGTTTGAAAAAGATTCGATTGGACAACAAGTTTTCTGAACTTGGTGATGATTTTGCAATAAGTGCGTACGCATGTAAAATTTTTACAGAGAATATGCCCAAAATTGCTCAAGTTGTGAGGCTTTTTATTGTAAGTTTAGATAACTCTGCAATTAAAAGATGTTTGCTCATAGCTTTTAGGAAAAATTATTACAACGTAACTTGCATTATCGACTGTTTAGAAATCGAAATTCAAAAACCTAGCAAAGCCTTAAATCAATCCCTCTCTTGGTCTGAATATAAAAAAAGGCAATACAATAAAATATCTTATTTCTAGTACACCAAATGGACTGGTTACTTATATTTCACGGGGTTATAGAGGGAGGATTAGCGACGTATGTCTTGTTGAAAATTGTGATTTTTTGAACTGTTTGCCAAGTGGTTCTCATGTAATGGCTGGCAGGGACTTCAAGCATATTGAACCACTGCTACTTCGAGCTGGGTGTCAGCTAATATAACCACCCAGTGTTGAATCAGGTGTTAAGCTATCAAAGCATAAAGTGAACGAGGCAAAAAAGATTGCAAGCCTGCGGATTCACATAGAAAGAGTGATTAGGCGCTTAATAGAATTTTCTATGGTGAAGGCGCATGCTAGCATAAACAATGACTTTTTAGGGAAATTTGACGACATCGTAATTATAGCTTGCGGTCTTATGAATCTGCAAAGTTCATTAATTAACAAATAAACAGATGTATTATTTGAATTGTTCTTGGTTGGAAATAAATAACGAAAATAAAAATACTGGCTTTTATTATATTTCTGACATCTTTAACAATAATGGATAGATGGAGGCTTTCCAGAATAATAACACTGTCTCTAGGGTAGCATTAATACATGTTTCGTTAAAGTCCACAGAAATAATATTGACTTTATTATTATTTTGGAAGTTACTGTCTGCAACATAGAAATAACTCTTTTTTATTCTAGTAACATACATTTGAAGTTGGATTTGAGCAAAACATTTCACTATGGGTGTTCCATCTTGTATGTAGGTTTTGACGGTGTCTTCGCCAAATGGGGATTATATGCTTGCTTCGTTTTCATGATTACATGTAGTAGCGTTAGGTAGCTCCGTAAAGTTGGCCCGCCTACTTTGACTTTTTGGGTTTTTTTTTTTACGAATCGTTTGATCGTCGTTTGATACCGTTTGATCGTTAATTAAAATCGTTTGATCGTTAATAGTTTTTTCACAAAATCGAAAAAAAAATCGACCGTAAAGTTGGCCCGCCAACTTTGACTTTTTCTAAATTTTTTTTTCCCAATCTTTCGGTTGTCGTTTCGGATTGTTTGATCGTTAATTAAAATCGTTTGATCGTTAATAGTTTTTTCACAAAATCGGAATTACTGTCCCCAAGTCATGTCTAGTAACTTTTTACAGGTGAAGGTTGGTGGACAGTACCAGCTGATATATTTGTTGACTTTTTGAACATTTTCCTTTTGCTGTTCTTTGATCGTCGTTCGATGTCGTTTGATCGTCAGGAATATTTATTTGATCGTTAGTAATTCGGTAGAAAAACGACATGTAACGTCCAACAGCCCGACCTGAAGTTGGCTTCCAACCGTTTACCACTAAACTTTGGACAATTCTAATTTCCGTGTTTTTGAGCTTGTTCAACTTTTTCCTCTTGCCATCGTTTGATCGTCGTTTGATACTGGCGTGCACCAAGTATCTTCGTTTGATCGTTGATAGTTCCTGAGAAAAGTGAGATTCAACGTCGAGCGTAAGGATAGCCCGCACGACTGTTTCGTCATGCGGGCTATCTTCCCCTTAAAACTTTTTCAAATTTTTCTTTTGCTATCGTTTGATCGTCGTTTGATACTTATGTGTACCAAATTTCATCGTTTGATCGTTGATAGTTCATTAGAAAAATGAGCTTCAAATCGAGCGTAAAGATAGCCCGCATGACTTTTTTCTTTTACAACTTTTTCTTTTTGATATCGTTTGATCGTCGTTTGATACCGACGACCACCAAATTTCATCGTTTGATCGTTAATAGTTCCGTAGAAAAATGACATTTACTATCTCCCATCGGACCTGAAGTCAGCTTCTAACGGTTTATCCCTAAACTTTGGACAATATGCGATTTTTGTATTTTTGAACTTTTTCAATATTTTCTTTTTGCTATCGTTTGATCGTCGTTTGATACTTATGTGTACCAAATTTCATCGTTTGATCGTTGATAGTTCATTAGAAAAATGAGCTTCAAATCGAGCGTAAAGATAGCCCGCATGACTTTTTTCTTTTACAACTTTTTCTTTTTGATATCGTTTGATCGTCGTTTGATACCGACGTCCACCAAATTTCATCGTTTGATCGTTAATAGTTCCGTAGAAAAATGACTTTTACTATCTCCCATCGGACCTGAAGTTGGCTTCTAACGGTTTATCCCTAAACTTTGGGCAATATGCGATTTTTGTATTTTTGAACTTTTTCAATATTTTCTTTTTGCTATCGTTTGATCGTCATTTGATACTTATGTGTACCAAATTTCATCGTTTGATCGTTGATAGTTCATTAGAAAAATGAGTTTCAAATCGAGCGTAAAGATAGCCCGCATGACTCTTCTCAGGATACAAAAGATACGGTAAAACTCTGCGTGGACCATTCTAAGACCAAAGATTTTCACGTGAAATCATTCAAATCAGGAGATCATATTTTATTTGTTCATAATCATAGGACTACAACAATATTAAACATGAACTCGAAAAGGCCGACACAGCATTTTATACATACACGCCGAAGCATGAGAAGGCTCAGTCCTTCCTGTTAAAAGGTATAAATAACAGTTTCAACGAGACCGACATCGAGGAAGAATTGAAGCACTTCAACACTCCCGAACTACAGTTTGTAAAAGTCACACGCTTTACAACCGCAAATTCACGCAAAACCAGCACTACACTCCCAATGTTCGTGATCCAGCTGTCTCCGGAGAGCAATCCACACAAGCTCCAATCAATCCGCCATGTCGCCTATCAGGCCATCCGCTGGGAAAAATTAAAAAAACAGACTCGATACAATGTGTACGATGCCAACGCATAGGCCACACGGTGGCAAATTGCCGGATGGCATATAGATTCGTAAAGTGCCAAAATAATCACTCACCGGGCAAATGTCTGCTCCCCAAGGATCATCCCATTGAGAAGAAGCTCTACTGCGTGAATTGCGCCGCGTACGGATATCCGGCATCCTATCGGGGCTGTCCGAAAATTATAGAGCTGAAAAATCGAATAGAAGAACGAGAACAGAAGATCCAGGTGGTCAAGGTAGCTAAGATACAAAACATTAACAAGTATGTACAGCAAAATGTCAACTTCACCAGTGAGGAGCGAGGACTGGCGCTGTTACACGACCCAACACGGAGGACGCACAGACATACACTACGTCGAGGACAGCGACCGACAGCCACATCGCCACTGCCTCCGCTATCGACTTAACAGCGCCACCATGGACGGTCTTAATATCTGAAATTAATAAAACAATATTAGCTGCAATTCTACCAAAAATGGACGAGTTTAACGAAAAAATTATCAAAAATCCACAAGACATAAATATGATTCGAATTCCACTGGATATGAGCAACGCGACGCAATGACCGCCACGAGCACTGCGCAGAAGTTAAAAATAATTTCCATTAACGTAAACTCACTCATACAGAACCAAAGACGCGACAATTTACTGCAACTGACAAAAAAATACAGACCCGACATTGTACTGATTAATGAGACGAAACTCAGCGACAGGTACAAATTACAATTTAAATACTACACACTAATAAGAACTGACAGACCGAACAACAAACTTGGCGGTGGCACGGCGATTCTTATACGCGACACAATCAAGTTTGAAATAATAGACCACGTTGCCTTGAAAAGAACCGAAATTCTCGAGACGACGATAATGAAGCTACGTATACCGCAAGGCCAAAACCTGTACATCGGCGCCGCATATGCTCCGGGTAATCATAAGAAAGAATTCCACAAGGAGTGGCAAAACTTATTCGATGTATTAAAACTCAATTTGCCTCAAAATTATTACATTATAGCCGGCGATCTCAATGCTAAGCATTACAACTGGAAAAACGAGGCGAGCAATCCTCGTGGGGTCTTCCTCAATCATTGGCTGAATAATAACAAAATTTAATTTAAAGCACAATTATGTGGCTCGGAATTTCCTTCTTTCCCTAGGGGCAATTCTTACCTGGACATATGCGTCGCCGACTGCAGGATAGACATAAGTACCGTCAACCACGACCTAGAACTTCGTACAATCCCCTATGACAGTGACCATAGTGGGATCTTTTTCAAAATCAATAACATAGAAGGTCAAGCCATCGATATCGAACTCGAGACGACGACGAAACCACGTCTCAACGTAAGTAGAGCGGATTGGAGTAAATTCAGACACCACTTTGACTCTTCTTCAGCCATGGTAGTGCCGAACGACAGAAATCTGCTCAATGCCGAGATCGACGAGTTCCTGGTACAAATTAATACTCAAATATTACAGGCACTCGACATATCGACACCACGCTACAAAAAATATAATTCCACTGAAATTTACGAAAACAAGACAATAAATGACTTACGACGACAAAAAAGTATAATTCTTACCCAGATATTTAACCGGAAAAAGACCCTCGACCCTCGATATAACCTCGAACTTGACATTCTGACTGATACACTTCGACGTACGAGACGAGCCCTGAAACAAGAATTTACAAACTCAGTGAACAGTTACTGGCGAGACAAAATTTCAAATATATCGACTAACGACGTAAAACGTATGTTTCCTGACTTGAACAGAATATTTAAACCGAAATCGACGAATGTACTACCGCCACTCACGATACGCAAGGATAGACCCGATATACTACGAGACGCCTCGATCGACGCTATTAACATAGACGAGATTTCCAATCTCGTGTTGAAGAACGTTCCCAATTCGGTGATCCGGAACTATAGTATATTGTTCAACAATATGCTGAATAATTGCTATTTCCCGCGAGAATGAAAAAAGGCAAAGGTAATTGCGTTGCAGAAAAAAGCTAAAGATAAGTCAAATCCTTCAAACTTCAGACCCATTAGCCTTCTGCCAAATGTGAGTAAAATTTTTGAAACGATTCTCAATATCAATTTAACCGCTTTCTGTTCTTCGTGTAATATCATCCCGGAAAACCAATTCGGTTTCAGGTTTCAACATTCGACATTGCACGCAATTACCAAACTAACTTCGGACATTTGCTGGGCTCTGAATAACAAAGAATGCGTCGGAGCCTGTCTGAAGGACTAATTTACAAACTACTTGACAAAAACTTTCCACTCCACATGATAAAAATCATAGACAACATGATAACTCGACGGACTTTCGCTGTGACGGACAATACAGGCAACATCAGTAAAACTTACGAGGTAAAGAACGGATTACAACAGGGGACAGTGAACTCACCAAACTTTTTAACATCTACAACAGTGACGCATTACGAATTCCCGGACATACCGACACACGAGACAAAAAACAATCGCGTATGCCGACGACCTTATATTATACAGAATAGGACGTAAACCGTCAGACATAAACAGACAATTACAGAACGACTATGATACAATAAAAACTTACAGTAACACTTGGAAGCTGAAAATCAACGCCGAAAAATGCGAAACAATATTATTTAGACCAAGACTCTACAACGTTAACCGAGACACGAAAGACATTGGCGCCACTTTAGAATCATGGACAGAGACACCAACGTGACGATAAAACATTCAGAATCGGTTAAATATCTGGGTATACGTATAGACAAATTTTTTACTTACTCAGAACAGTTAAAAACGCAAATTACGAAAGCCAGGAGCGCGTTCTTCTCGGCGAGCAGGCTTTTTATAACAGAAATTTAAACAAAAGGGTCAAAGTACTGGCATACCAGGCCTTGATCCGTCCAATCATCATTTACGGAGCGCCAATTTGGTATAATATCAGCGCTGCCGTGATGGAGAAGATACGGACTTTCGAACGGAAATGTTTACGGGCTTGCGGCAGTATATACAGATCCTCGAAAACTAATTATTTCTACTATACCAGCAATAAAAAACTTTATGACTCGACGAACGTACCACGGATCGACAATTTTATACTTAAACTCACACGCAACCATTTCGCCAACATACGCAACGTGACAGACAACAGCCTGATATATTGCCAAATATATCCAAATCCGCTTTACTCCGCGACGACCCTCACCAAGGGAAATATATCACCAGAAACATTTACGTACTTAGACGCCCTTGGATATCTGCAGGATTGTGCAGGCGTACCGATTACTTATCATATTTACCGGGTTGCCGGAAATACTAAAATATTATACAGTCCCAACGTCGATATCGGTGCGCCTGGCGTAACCGGCAGGTACTCAAGGGCGATACCCCTACGTGACGAACGAGACAAACATAGACAGAACACGAAACGATATTGGTGGCTCGTCCTATAGATAATAAGTCACTATTCTACTTCATTCGCCCTCATCTCTTCTCTTACATAGCACTCATTCTCTTTCTCATTCACTCAATTCTTTGTTGCTGCTTTTTGTATCATAGTTCTCACACGCTCTTGTAAATAAAAAACATATCATATTTTCTCATTCACTCGCACCTTATACTCATCTCATTCATTCATCCTCGCACTAGTGCATCATTTTCTTGCTTCTATTCGCTGTTACCTTTTTTTTTTGTCACCACACACACTCATCTCATGCATTTACTCGCTCATTCTCGCTATAATTATATCATCATCATGCTCTCTTAGCTGTTAACTTCGCTTTGCCTATGTCTCTTATGACACACAAATATTGTACGAGGAGCAGTTTTTTTGAGATCTTCTGCTCTCATTCTTTGTCAACTATTATTATTTATTTTTTCGGCTTTAGGCTTCAATTACACAAGATAAGACAATGATAATCACACACACACACACACACACACACACACACACACACACACACACACACACACACACACACACACACACACACACACACACACACACACACACACACACACACACACACACACACACACACACACACACACACACACACACCACGGGGGGAGGCTGTAACCCCTACGTGGCGCGTCCCCAGGTGGCGGATAGGGGAACGCCCTCTAGATATAGAGGGCAGGAGGGTCATATAAGGAAAGCCCTCCCGCGGACCAACAGCAGGGGAGATAACCCCATCAACAAATCACGATGGAAAGGACGAAGGAAAACACGTTTACGGTGCAGGGGTACGGATCCCCAGTACCGGCGTCTGTCGGGGGTGACCAAGCGGGCCCCGGGACGTCGTCATCTAACGACCGCAGTACTGCAGAGGTGGGTCACTCGGCCTCTGTGGTGTGTAATGCGACAAGTGACGCAGGTGGCGAGAGTTTGACGCTGAAGGGCCAAGAGGCTTTTCAGCGCCTAACTAGGGAGCTTGAGTCGCTGGTGGGGTTCATCTTAAAGAAGAAGAACCTCCATACAGAGCTCAAGGTGAAGGCTCGGGGCACCCTAAGGGCGCTAAAAGAGTTTGCGGTGGCGCGACCCGCGGAAACGCCAGCCCGGGTAGCACGGCCGAGCAAGGAGGGGTCGAGTCAAACCTCGCCTCTCTTTCGTACCGACCGGCCACCCCGCGAAAACATAGACCGCGAGCGCCCCTCGCCGCCAAAGTCTCCGGCGGCGAGAAAGAAGCGGAAGAAGAAGAAGAGAGGGGCGACGCCGGAGACGGATCTGCCCCCGCCTGCGGAAGCCCGGCAGCAGCCGGTTACCCAGCCGAAAGACCCCGACTGGGCAACAGTCGTCAAAAAGGGGAAGAAAAGAGAGCAGCAGCCGCTGCGAAAAGAGGATGTCGGCAGGCGCGACCAAAGGCAGGCAATGCCCAAGGTCTCGCTTAGACCCCCCCCGCCCTGATGCGATCCACATCAAGGCAACGGGTGAGGTGTCGTATGCCGACATCCTCCGAAGGGTAAGAGCCGCACCTGACCTCAAAGCCCTGGGAGATAGAGTGACCCGCATCAGGCGGACCCGTGTCGGAGAATTACTCCTGGAGCTGGGGAAGCCTGGTGTGGAGACCCCACTGCTACAGACACTGGTCTCGTCCACCCTAGTGGAATCAGCGGTCGTTCAGACGCTGACTCACAGGGAAGTCCTGGTCGTGAAGGACATGGATGAGGCCACAACTGTAGAAGAGGTGGCAGAGGCCATCACTGCGGCGATTGGGCCAGGAGCTGTAACCCCTGAGGATGTTAAACTCAGGGACTCCTACAGTGGCACCCAGGCGGCTACCATCCTGTTTCCCGCTGCAGCAGCAAAAAAGCTGTTGCAAAGCGGAAGGCTCAGGGTCGGATGGGTGAATTGCCGGGTTCGGCCGCGCCAAGCATCCTCCCGTTGCTTCAGGTGTCATGAAACTGGGCATCTGGCAAAGGACTGCAAAAGCGAGGTCGACCGATCGAGGCAGTGCTACAGGTGTGGCAAAGAGGGTCACAGGGCTGTGGACTGCGCAGTCAGGCGACAGGCAGTGCAGGAGGTTGGGGCATCGACCAGCAATGGCTAAGGTGCTCCAAATAAACCTGAACCACTGTGCTGTGGCCCAGGACCTGTTGTTTCAGCTGGTCAGGGAAGAGAAGGCCGACGTAGTCATCGTCAACGAGGAGTACAGGGATCTCAGTGAACCAAACTGGGTAGGGGACTCGACCGGCAAGGCGGCCATCTGGGTATGCGGAAACCTCCAAATATCTAACAAGATGGCCGCCCCCCAGCCCGGTTTCACTTGGGTGGAGGTGGCGGGTATAAGATTATACAGTTGCTACCTCCCACCCAGTGATACCACCGACGAATTCCTGAGATCCCTCGATGCCATCGCCGACAGTGCTAGGACCTCCCGATTGCCGGTCGCCATCGGAGGGGACTTTAACGCATGGGCGACGGAGTGGGGCAGCGCGAGTACCAACAATCGCGGTCGCGCCCTCCTCGAGGCCTTCGCGATTCTGGAGCTGGAGATCGCTAACACGGGTTCCAAGCCAACCTTTTCAAAGGGTGGCAGGACGTCCATTATCGACCTGACCTTCGTCGATCCTAGACTGATGGGGGAAGGGCTCGATTGGAAAGTTAGCGATCGGTACACGGGCAGCGACCATCAAGCCCTCGTATACCAGCTCCAGCTGACCAGCAGGACAGCAGAGGCGTCGTGCAGACGCAAGAAAGAGAGATGGGCACCCGCCACCTTCGACCGGGAGACGTTTCTCTGCATGTTAGAGGGAGCGACAGTGCAGGGAACGTCCGAGGAGCGAGCTCGAAGCCTCTCGCAGACCATCGCAGCGGCCTGCGATGCCTCCATGGCCGCGAAGTCCAACCCTCGCGGCCGTCCACCAGTATACTGGTGGAACGAGAACATCGCAGAGATACGCCGAGAGTGCCTTCCAGCTCGTAGGCTACACCAAAGAGCCGTTCATAGGCCGCAATACCAGGAGCTAGCGGCGGCCTACGAAATACTGCGGAAACGACTCAAGGCTGCCATCAAGGCCGCCAAGCGGAAGTGCTGGCTAGACTTTTGCGAGGAAGTGGACAGTGACCCTTGGGGCCGACCGTACAAGACGGTTATGAACAAGATCAAGCCCAGGGGTGCCACCGCTCCAACTTGTCCAATTTTCCTCGACAGGGTCGTCCGACACCTGTTTCCGGAACACCGGAAGCGGCGTGCCGAGACTGGCCTGATGGCAGACGATGGTGTAGCCGAGCCGCCAGACGTCACGGAAGACGAATTGAAAATGGCTGCCAGCAGGATCACCGTTCGCAAGGCCCCAGGGCTGGACGGGGTCCCTGGCCTGGCCGTAAAGACCGCTGCGGTGAATGCTCCCGATATTTTCGGGAATACATTCAGCGCATGTCTTCGCGAAGGATGCTTTCCGGCACAGTGGAAGGTACAGAGGTTGGTCCTTCTGCCCAAGGGGAACAAACCCCCGGACGAACCTTCCTCCTACCGACCGCTGTGCATGCTAGACATAGCCGGGAAGCTATTCAAGCGAGTCATATGTGCCAGGCTAGAGGCAGCCATACAGCGAGCTGGAGACCTGTCTGAAAACCAGTTCGGCTTTCGTCAGGGTCGCTCAACCGTGGATGCCATCGGCCGGGTGGTTGCGCTAGCCACGGACGCTATCAGTGGCAGCCGGTGTACAAAGCGCATGTGCGCCATCATCGCTTTGGACATCCGGAACGCATTCAACTCGGCCAGGTGGGACAAGATCTTGCTGGCCCTGCAAGATCTCCAGGTGCCGCTATACCTGCGAAGAGTCGTTTCGAGCTACCTGACGGACCGGACCCTGCTTTACGACGCCGACGACGGCACGCATTCCTATAATATCACAGGAGGCGTGCCACAGGGTTCGGTCCTGGGGCCCCTCCTCTGGAACGTCTTGTACGATGGTCTGCTTCGGCAGCCACTTCCAGACGGGGTGTCGATGGTGGCCTTCGCGAACGACGTTGCTCTCGTCGTCGTTGCGAAGACCATCGATGAGGTTCAACACCTTGGAGACGACTCAATCGAGGTAGTAGCTGGCTGGTTGAGCGACGATGGGCTGAGTCTGGCGGCCGAGAAGACTGAGGCGGTGCTCATCTCTCGGACGAAGAAGAGGGTGTACGCCACATTCACGGTCGGTCATAGCAGGATCAAGACCGTAGACACGGTGAATTATCTCGATGTCATCCTGGAGCGCGGCTGTCGTTCAGAGAACATCTCCTGAACGCAGGCTCGAAGGCATCACGGGTCGCGCGAGGGCTTGCAGGCATCATGCCCAACGTTGGGGGACCGAAGGAGCCGCGACGGCTCCTCCTTTCCTCCGTTGTGAGCTCCGTAATTCTCTACGGGGCTCCAATCTGGGCTGATGCCATGACCACCAATGCAAGTTACGGAGCCACGTGCCGACGAGCCTGCCGGACTGCCGCGCTACGGGTGGCCCGAGCGCATCGAACCGTGTCTGACATTGCTCTCTCGGTAATCGCAGGACTGCCTCCTGTTGATCTACTGGCAGCCGAGAGAGCCAAAGTGTACCGTGATCGTAGGCGTACTGATGCTGACGGCAACGATCAAGAGCGTGGGGATGATCGATGGTCCAGCAGAACCTTCGAAGAATGGCAGCGGAGATGGGATTCAGCAGGCGAGGGTCGGTGGACCCACCGTGTGATTCCTAATGTGAGAGCGTGGGCGAGCAGGCAGGTTGGACTTACAACTTTCCACCTGACCCAGGTGCTCACCGGGCATGGCTGCTTCCGCAGCTATCTACATCGTATTCGCGTGTACGATGGCGCGGAATGCCCGGCGTGCCCTGGGATCGACGAGGACGTGGAACATGTCCTATTCCATTGCCTGAGATTCGCCGATGACCGGGAGCGATTCCGGGCATCATGGAGAGGATCCATGACACCCGAGGGCATGGGAAGATGCCTGCTCGGCTCACAGGATGGTTGGGACGCGGTGGTCACCCTCGCCACGTCCATTGCGGACAAGCTGAATTCCATCAGGAGGATGGAAGAGCGTAGAGGCAGACGCGCTTGAAGTCCGAGCGCGTGACAGAAGGGCCGTCTGAGGCGTAGACTGCCCCTCGCGAAGTAAAGCCTTTTGGGCGGTTTCCGCGGGGGGGACAGCAGTCGAGAGGAGGAATGTTTTTAGTGGGTATTGCCAGGAATGGCCGAGTCCCACATAACCCTTTCGGGTATGCGTAAATGCATTTTCAATCCTCCTCTATAAAAATAAAAAAAATAAAATAAATAAAAACACACACACACACACCCACCCACACACACACACACACACACACACACACACACACAACACTCTACACGGACCACAACAACGAGTGCTCTAGCTCAGCCATTTGTTTAATTGAAATATAAAAGTTGCCAGACTGTTTACTGGCTCGATGTATTGTTTTTTTGTACTTTTCTCCCGGTTTTAATAAACAGCACTTAAAAAAAAAAAAAAGAAAATTATTCGGGGAATCATCCTCGTCGACGTCAACCCTGTGCGAAGCCGATATCACCCGATGAAAGTCGCCTCCAGAAATTTATATTTTTTGTCCGCTTGTCCTGGTCAGCCCATATATTCATATATTCCCAAATATAGTTTGATGTTCAATAACCTGCGAAAGAGATGTAGGGCATTGATATTTGGTAAACCAAATCATGATAAAATATATGAAATAGCGGAAGTTCATATCTTTTTTCGAGATTCTTCATAATGTGGTGATGCATATTCCCAATCTGCAGATTTGTGATTACCTGTCGAACAAAAATAAAGTATTAATATTTAGTTAGCAAATTTATGAAAATATGCGTGAAATAGTGAGGTGCGTATCTTTGCAGCTTGTCCACGGTATGGTATGTACAGTACTGGACAAAAACAAATACGCACCGTTCAAATTTCCGTATATGTACTATTCTCGTTCCAAATATCATCAATAAACCAGACCTTGAGCTCTCTACGATAGTTCATCGGTTTGCATTTACGCTTCCATTAAAGCAATGTTACAAATATTCGAAACCAGAAAGAGAACGATTTCAACGCGTAGCGCAAACATACCATGTATTGAGACATTTTATTTTGCCTAAATATTAATGAATAAAAATTAAGAAAAATGCCAGGAGTTTTTATTTATTTATTCATGCCCACTCTCAGCTAATTTTAGTTCACGCCTTGCAATAAAATAATAATATAATGCGATAGCGACAGCAATTTAAAAAACGTGCGTGAGCTAAAGTTACTCAATGGAAACCACGCGAAGGTGGTGGACGTCTTCCATCGGGAGGGGAAGGATGTAGGGAAGAGAGGGAGGGTTGGGAATAGGGTTATAGCGAAATCAAGAAAGCAGATTAAAAATTCATAAACTCGAAAGTATAAATTGAAATATTTTTATTTCGCTTATGTTAAGCCACTGGAATTACCGACAAGTTGCATCTGAAACAAATATTAGCTTATTCGTGAAAAATGATGCTACAATGTCACGTATGATTTTTTCCCGCCTATTAGGAAAATTATGGTGAGCCGAAGAAGAAAAAATATATATTATCACCGTAATTTATGAGAAAAAACGTCAAAAAAAAACAATCAAGTTATTGCAAAAATCCTACGTGACATTGTAGCGACATTATCCACGAATAAGCTAATATTTTTTTCAGATGCAACTTGTCGGTAATTCCAGTGGCTTAACATAAGCGAAATAAAAATATTTCAATTTATACTTTCGAGTTTATGAATTTTTTTTTAATTTACCTATTTTCTAGGAGGCGGGGGTTGCCACCCGCCTTAAATCTAAAGAAAATGAATATTTATAAAGTGTGCGCGCATGCATCCATGCAAATCGCAAGATCGCACAAGGAAAATTTTTGTCTCCACGTATGTTTTAGTTGTGACGTACATATACCACCAGGTGCGGTTCTATTTCCGTTTCCTCGGAACTGATTTTAATTTTCGAGTCGAGGTCATCATATAGTTCCCATCGTCCGTCCGATCGCCGACAATATGACACCCAATGCCACGATGGTTTATACGCGACAACTCCGACTAGCCTGAAAACGTCGATATATGGAATATAGCTTTAGTTTGTAACCCCAAACATTATATCGATTATGTATATGAACTCTCTTCGCTGGCGTTTGAGCAAATGGCTTGCACATACCAGTAAACAAGTAATATCTATAAATATGCATAATGATAAACATATATCACGACACGTATATCATTTACAATTTTAACAAACATATAAACTAACCTGTACTCGTTGGAGCATTCATCCGGTGTTCCGAGACTCATTATTTTTGGAAAAGATTTTAGGCGGCATTTAAGACAAGGTGCCGTGAGCACCTCGCCATACACTCCTAATTCGATGAAGAGATGATCCCCCGCGATTTTCAACAGCTTGTACTTGCCGGGGCAACCATTCCGACATTTGATGTTGTATGTACGAGCTCGAAAATCGAGAGCCTTCTTCAACGAACAAAATCCCTCCTTGGCGATCACTTTGTTGTTGAGCATGATGATCGGATGGGATTTGTCATTTTTTCCGCAATGCGTGCAGTCCTCGAGTGTGCGGTACGTTGGGGCCGACTGCATATACTTCTCAACGATATCTGAGATGCTATCCGCTGCGTCAACGTTCGATGAAATGCAGCGGGTCTCCGTGACGACTATCGGGTTCACCGGATATTTCGCTTTTAGAAGTAGATCTCGATGTTTGTAGATGGATGTCGAAAAACTAGTTTCGATTGACCGCGAAACGAATTGAGGCAGCTCGTTTTCTGATGCCTTCAACACGGATAAGTACACCGGATCGTCGATAGATGCGGTCATGATTATGTGACATAAAGAGTCGAAGCCGCATGTGTTTCGAAAGAAATATGCATGATTTTCAATTTGGATCGATCGTTTAAAACGGCTTCCGTTCCACAATACGAATGATTTTATTTGGTGGCGAGTCTTTTGGCCAACGTTTTTATTGATATACTCGATTTCCGGAAACGAGCCGAACAATTTTGATTTCTTTCTCGGATTATCCTTCGAGAATTGAGTCGCGGGTTTTTTTTTCTCCACAATACTTCGATTCCGAAATTTCGTTACCTATATTCAATCCCGTGGAATTGAACGCAGGTATTGCAATTTCGGTCATTTCATCGTGGAAGAAAATTGACTCGTTTCCGGAATGTTCGGCGGAGTTCTCCTTGCCGCAGTGATCCAAATTGTCATCGCTTACGTTGTTAAACATGACATCTTTATTTTCATCCGTATCTTCGTTTGCTATATCAAAGAATTCATTTTCTATGGCTTTCCCTCGCCAATTCTCTACTGCCACTGAATCCGGATCTGCGCTTATTTCATTTCCATGAGTGATCGGTGCCACCTGGAATACCTTTCCTCTTTTAATATTTGCATTTCGACCCGGTGGATTTTCCTTTATCATATTTTTCGTGGCCAGCCCACGCCAGTTTTCGAGCTTGAAACAATCCGAATCTTGAAATGGATTTTTTATCTCATCGATACGTGATACATTCCAGCTACTGGCATCTTCCTTGTTAATTGTAAGAGTTTCTCGTCTCTTCGTCATTTGTTCTTTCTCATGTTGCTGCCGCCTGTCATGCCTGGTAATTTTGGACGAGAAAAGATGGGCTCCGCCCAATATGTCGCGGCAATGCAATATAAGAAATGCATCCACACGGTTCAACTTGTTCCCTAGAACCCGGGTTTTCAAATCATTGAAGTATCCTTCAATGTGGCTCGAACTGGCATGTTGAATACCGTGTGGATTTGTGACTCCGGTCCACAATGGAAAGTCCTTTGCTATCTTCATTATCGGTGGGATAAAATTGGCCACGAAAAATGCGTTATATTCCTTGCCTTGACATCGCGTGCCGCTTGCACCCGAAACCAGGTTGTCTATCCAATCGTGAATGTCCGTTGATCCCATTTCGTCAACTTCACCGAAGGCATCCTCGAGTTCTTCGACGTCGCATAAATGAACGCACGTGCTGTCCTTTTTCGGCAATTTATTGTAATTCGCGGATCCTGCAATAAGGGATTCCAGCACCCTTCTTGCCTCAATCGACGATCCCGCGAATGGTGTTTCCAGTTTCGAGTCCGCGTATTTCTGGCTCGCTACCGCACAGGTTCATACGAAAATTTTCTCAAAATGATGAATATCCGTCGATTCGATCATCAAAGCTACGCACCTTACGAAGAAATGTTTTACTTCCGTATGCGCCAGATTGTTCAAACATTTCCATTTTGTTACAAAATGGATAATGTGCGCAACGTCCACCCGAATACGTGTCGTTATTGGAAGTACTACGGTTCTTCGAAGCGCCGTGAAGCAATCATTCACGTATCTCTTTAACGTTACGTTATTGAATGCCAAGCAAAGCCCCGCGAGAAGCGCTTTCGAATAATCCGAAATCGCTTCTCGGGGTTTCGGCCCACCTTCTCTCAGCCATGTTTTCACCCAATATTCTACAAATTCTGTAGTGTGCTTTGCCGAAAGCATTTGGTATATCGGCAAAGTGCACTTCTCGAAATTGACCACAATCGAATATAGGAAAATATGGCCGGATATTGTGCCGTTCGGGCATTTTAATTTTCGAACTAAACTGCCGGTAGCATCAACCGCTATAGTTGCGTCGCCTTTTCTGGATCGATAAAAGGCTTTATACGCGTGGAGTTGACTCGGCGCACTATAAATGACCGAAAAAGGCTGCGAGCCGACTTCTTTAATGAAGCCCGAAAATTCGGCTTTCGTTGAAATTTCCTCCACAGCTCTAATCAAATCCCGACTAGAATGTGGATTCACTCCAATATTATCGGCTATGCGTTCTTTCTTCGCTTCGCGAAGAACTCCAGATTCGTATAAGGCGGTTCTTCATCGCCGATTTCCATATCCTTACGCGCCTTGCGTTTCCTCCAGTTCGAACACCCTTCCGCAATGATCTCCCGCTGCACGATTTTTCGAAGCGCTCCATTCAACGGGCGCTTCACCTGCTCATGATTTTCTTCGCGGGTGTCTCGAGTGTTGATGCGTAATGTGCATCCTTTCCGATCATCCGGCTCATTTTCGAGAAAGCCAACAAACGTATTGCCACACGATTGCAGCTTACATCGACCTGAAATTTTACAGAAATATTTGCACGTACTTTCGTTTCCTCGTACATATGCACGCTTAAACACAAACGCGCAAGGGATTTTTGTTTACTTGGTAAAAGCGTGAGCTATGACGTTCGCCCATCGTCCTGCACGCAAAGTTTTCCTCGGTGTTCTCTGGTCCGGTCCATGCTTCCCATCTTGTAGTGTGACGTCACATTGTTGATTGTCCGTGGAATCCGCATCTAATAATTTAAAACCAATACATGGATGAGTAAAAAAAAATAAAATAAAATACAGTAAAATAGAATTATAATAGTAAGAATTTATATGGGGCGTTCCACGCCAAATCGGACACCATTCGGCTTTCGCATCTCCGATTTTTTGAAAATTTTGTATGTTCTAGTATTGGTTGAAAGAGGCCTCCATGATTATTTTCCATTTTTTTTGTCGTACTGTTTTCAAGATATAAATTGTTCAATAATTCCGTTACCATTTTTTTTAAACGTCCATAACTTTGTGAAAAATGTTGGGCCATTTTTCACAAAGTTATGGACGTTTAACAAAAAGGAACGTAATTTTTGAAAAATGGATATCTTGGAAACCGTTCGACTAAAAAGATTGAAAAAAATCATGGAGACCTCTTTCAACCAATACGTGAGCATACGAAGTTTTCAAAAAAATCGGAGACGCAAAAACTAAATGGTGTCCGATTTGGCGTGGAACAGCCCATATATATTGGCTAAGGCCCTAGAAGAACATCTAGATGTTGCCCTGGACGAGGAATCCGCTGGAAAGCTGATTGGTAAGCAAACTCCATATCTTTTTAATTATTAACCAAACCCAAATGAAATTAGAAAAAGTGATACTACATTCGATGACAGGTATTCAACAATTTTGCGATAAAATAGACAGCGCTACTTCCACATTTATGCTATTTATTTAAAAAAATATGTACAAAGGGAGGGAATATTCGACGTTTATTCAGAAATGTTTATATAAAATGGACAGCATGCCTTAGTATTTGCAGTGTTAATCAAAACAATATCTGCAAAGGGAAAGTACATTCGACATTTATTAAAAAATTCTGATATAAATAGACAGCGCTGCTTTAAATTAACAGCACGAATATTAGGGCAGCGCTGTCTATTCTATCTCAGAGTTTATAAATAAATGTCGAATTTACTTTCCCTTTGCAGATATTGTTTTGATTAACACTACAAATATTAGGGCAGCGCTGTCTATTTCATCTCAGAATGTGTGAATAAATGTTGAATGTTGTCGAGTAGTAAATTTAAAGGAAAGAAAACAGAAGTACGAAGCAAATACACGCACCGTCGGGTTTAATTTCGGTCCATTCCTGTCGTGTTAGGACCAGGTTGAACCACCGTCCACCCCTGGGCCCACTGCTGCTGCTCCAAGATCCCACGCTGCTGCCCTCCGTCGAAGAAACCGAGGCTCCTCGGTTCTCCATTACGCAAATCCCCATTTCTTCACGCGCCTTTGTGAGAATGAGCCGTCTGTTTTGATACACATTCGTATACACCGTCCGAGTATTCCACTTCCTATCCAGATCCTCGCTGATCTCTTCCCAGATAGTATCGCTGAACGCTGGAAGGTCGGCATTCCGAAAGTGTACAATGAACTTTTTCAACGCCGCTACAGCTTCTTCCGCGCTGACCACCGATGGACGTGGCATATTGATTCGATCCTGGAAATATAATGGAATAGATATTATCAATTATACATTATGTCCTTAAAATAACCATTTCAATTATGACATAGCAAGAATTTGTAACACTAGTAACACTTTGCGGGCAAAGTTTCTATCAAAAAAAATTTATTTCACTTAGTTGATTAGTTAAAAGTTTACCTTTATTTATATAACAAAGCCACAAGGATCACTTTCACAAAAGCGCGCGAAGAAATACACGTGGCTTCCAACGTCGCAAATGGCAAATGAGTTTCTCAGGTCTTACGAAAATTAAAGAAAATAAAAAAAAAATCTCCGGTAACAAAAACAATGCGTAAAAGATCAAAATCGACAGGAAGAATAGCTAAGTTATGGAAAAAATCTCGTCTGAAAAGACGAGGAAGCCACGCGTTCGAGAAATCACTTGGACACTTCGCACTTGAACCAAGCTCGTAAGCTTTAGAAGAAAGCTTGCGAAATATATAAACGCGGACGCGGAAAAAACATGTTAATAATCGAAATTGTTTTGCTAATGAATTTGAATCAACTGTTAATCGATAGGACGAGTCGATAGGAGATAGGTGTCGAAAACCCGGTCTTTGTTAATACGTAAACACAAGTAACGAAAAAACGCGCGAGAATGAATAAAGAGACGCGAATAGACACAATGTTTATAGATTGTGCATCGGTCATAATCAATGATGAAGCGCTCGGCACGCTCAACGTGGTAACAAGGCGTATGATAATATTCTTCCCAGATGCATTATCTAGGGAGAAACTTATCATATCGCTGAATTTATCAGCCGAAATTTCTGCAATTATAAAAAACATCATACATACATTTCGTCTATAAAGCCGAAATTACAGAAAGACATCGTACCTAGATTGAATCTTCCTTTCAATATACCGTTCATCGTTGATCGTGAGTAAACTGGACCACTGCATATTTCTAATATGAAAATGATTGAAATGCCGGAAAGACGGTGGCGTCGCATCTGGTGATCTAAAGTTCTCCGAAATGTTTCATTTTTTAGACAGAGAAAGAACAGTAAATTAGATCGTATATTTGCTTGCAACCATATTGAGACATGAGCATGCAAATATCTCCCTCTCACTCAGAGCAGCACGATCAGCCAATTCAACCGGGTTTCCAATCTAATATTTCAATATATTTTTGTTTACGATATAAAATCATTTAATTACTCATTCAGTTTCAAACCGAATTGTAAGTGCAATCTCCATAATAAAATGTACATATGTAACGTTCGA
The DNA here is from genome assembly GCA_964007305.1 of Netelia melanura. Lineage (NCBI taxonomy): Eukaryota > Metazoa > Arthropoda > Insecta > Hymenoptera > Ichneumonidae > Netelia > Netelia melanura. Next base: position 15,488,322 of record OZ023255.1, on the reverse strand, counting down.
TGATTAAAGGTTATAAACCATTTTTGGTGCTGTCTGTTATTATTCATATATAAAACTTTCTCAAAATCCATATGTACATATAGCTATGTGTATAATTTTAAATATGCGAAGTGAATCTCTATGGGTGATTAGATGTAAGAAGTTCGAAAGGAACAACAGATGTGAGAATGGCTAAAGTTGCATTTTTGTCAAGGTTTCCTCTGAAGCTTCGATATATGGCAAAAATTTAGAAAAAGTCAAAGTTGGCGGGCCAACTTTACGGTCGATTTTTTTTTCGATTTTGTGAAAAAACTATTAACGATCAAACGATTTTAATTAACGATCAAACGGTATCAAACGACGATCAAACGATTCGTAAAAAAAAACCCAAAAAGTCAAGGTAGGCGGGCCAACTTTACGGAGTTTTATAACATTGACTCGTGGGAAAGTCGCGGTTTGGTAGGGAGAGAATTTGGGAGTTAGAACATTCTGGAGGCGGAAATGCCTTGGAAGATTATGGCATATTGAGAGACCATCGTTGTCTGGACAATGGTCTGATGAGAACGATGGACGATGAGAACAGACGCAGCAAGAACTTTGCTGCATCATCCATTATGTACCTCGGCACCGTCCTTTGTGATCTACTAACAATAAGTAACAACCACCAGTTTGCTGAAAGAATTATAAACATAATGATTGTATTAGAACTAGTCTCACTAATCAACTACATTCTTGACAAGTCCAGTGTAAATGTATTAAACTAATACGTAAGTTTAAAGGAATAGTATGACGTAAGTAAATCAAATCATTACTTGATGTTGTAACCGTGCCAAATATTTTCTTATCACATCATCACAATAGCACCACAATTGTTACATGCTATGCTCTGTGTTACTAAGAGTGCAACTTAATAATCTAGTATATTCTGTGTTATTTATAGAATGGCATGCACACGGAACAACATGCTTATATATTCGGCAGAATCAACAATCATTTCATAATCAACCTGTTGGCAATATTGAAACATGTGATGAAGATTGTGCAATTACCTGAAGAACATTCCATTCTGAAAGTTTTGAAGAAGTCTTCGGTTGCCTATGTTGGCCTTGAGCAGGACGGATATGTCTTTGGCACAGCTGTCGTCCCATGATACAGAACTCGTTATCCATGACAGAGGCTATATCTATCTTTCTCTACCTTGGATACATCGCATTTCTGAAGATCTACCAAAGAAGGTATCGCTTAAAATTTATGAACTATGTATGAACAGAAAAATGATAAGTTGCCTTCTCAAGTCCATTTTTCAGCAGACTTACCAGCAAGTAAATCAGTCCTTGTTCACTTTTGAATCGCAAACTGCTGTCCATGAGGAGGTAAAGAGTGAACACCTGCTACCTAAGAGAGCTCCACTGGCTGTTGCAGCATTGCAACGAATTATGATGCGAATGTATTCAAAATATTGCCTTTCCTGTCATCAAAGAAGGTAAGATTGTGTAACATAACAGACAACGCAAAGTAAAAAAAATAAAAAAATACAAAATGGGAGCCTTATATGCATATTTACCTTGGTTTTACAGTAAGAATTAGTCGACAGTGGACACATTGCACCACCGAATGGCAAAACAATAGACCATCATGAGAAGGAGTTTGTAGTTTTCATCGTTGACAGCGTTCTTTCTGACTGCTCCATTAGGCTGAGCGGTTTTCATCGTAATGTAGTTAGATTTGAAATTAAATGAATCCATCTTCATCTGTAATCTCATCAATCTGATCATTCGCAGTTTGCCTGTCCCTCTCTGTGTCTTGCTCGCCTAGGCCCTGGGCAATTTGTTAGATACTCCAATCAATTGGAAAAAGTAATCTTTACTTTCTCCAAAACAGTACAGTCGACTCTTTCTTTTAATGCAGAATTGTGACAATAAGTGATTAGTACATACTTTACTTTCTTTAAATTGACCGTTTCACAGAAAATAGAAATCACATTTTGCAAATATCTGTCAAATTTGACTCAGCCTACTATATGCAACGCTGGACTCTAACACGATCTAAAAAACGTTCTATGTATCGCATCGATATAAGGTTATTAAAGAGACACACATATCTGTAGTAATTAAATAATACGTGCGAAAACCATTCGTTTATTTTTCGATTTGGCGATACAAAATATTTTATTTAGATTATCGTAACTATTAGTAATGGAGACTGTACTTCAAAGACTTTCTTCCATAGGAATTTACTCGAAAATTGGATCCACAGTTAAATTGTTCCGCAACATTGGATAATATATACATTAGCTATTATATAAATCTATTAATAATGTAAATCCTAAATGCGTTCGTAATAAATGTAATAATACTGTTCAAAAATCAACACTCAAGTCACATTCTTTAAATTGCTCCAAAATGTTTGCACCAAGTTACTACCGCAAGCGTGATCACGTAATTTCGCACCTGTCGCTACCTTTCACCAAACCATGCGACGTAGGTAGCGCCACACTCGACTAAATACGGTAATTTTAGCAGGCACTGCGACATTATGTTTACACGACTTACGTTATGCCAGATGCGCATTAATTTTCAATCACGCATTCAAGTGACTGAAAAAGATTAAAAAGAAAATATTGAAAAAGTTGAAAGTTACAAAAACTGCAATTGTCCAAAGTTTAGGGATAAACAGTTAGAAGCCAACTTCAGGTCCGATGGGAGATAGTAAATGTCATTTTTCTACGGAACTATTAACGATCAAACGATGAAATTTGGTGGTCGTCGGTATCAAACGACGATCAAACGATATCAAAAAGAAAAAGTTAAAAAAGTTGTAAAAGAAAAAAGTCATGCGGGCTATCTTTACGCTCGATTTGAAGCTCATTTTTCTAATGAACTATCAACGATCAAACGATGAAATTTGGTACACATAAGTATCAAACGACGATCAAACGATAGCAAAAAGAAAATATTGAAAAAGTTCAAAAATACAAAAATCGCATATTGTCCAAAGTTTAGGGATAAACAGTTAGACGCCAACTTCAGGTCCGATGGGAGATAGTAAATGTCATTTTTCTACGGAACTATTAACGATCAAACGATGAAATTTGGTGGTCGTCGGTATCAAACGACGATCAAACGATATCAAAAAGAAAAAGTTGAAAAAGTAGTAAAAGAAAAAAGTCATGCGGGCTATCTTTACGCTCGATTTGAAGCTCATTTTTCTAATGAACTATCAACGATCAAACGATGAAATTTGGTACACATTCCCCTTACAATTTTTTCAAATTTTTCTTTTTGCTATCGTTTGATCGTCGTTCGATGTCGTTTGATCGTCAGGAATATTTATTTGATCGTTAGTAATTCGGTAGAAAAACGACATGTAACGTCTAACAGCCCGACCTGAAGTTGGCTTCCAACCGTTTACCACTAAACTTTGGACAATTCTAATTTCCGTATTTTTGAACTTGTTCAACTTTTTCCTCTTGCCATCGTTTGATCGTCGTTTGATACTGGCGTGCACCAAGTATCTTCGTTTGATCGTTGATAGTTCCTGAGAAAAGTGAGATTCAACGTCGAGCGTAAGGATAGCCCGCACGACTGTTTCGTCATCCTTACGCTCGACGTTGAATCTCACTTTTCTCAGGAACTATCAACGATCAAACGAAGATACTTGGTGCACGCCAGTATCAAACGACGATCAAACGATGGCAAGAGGAAAAAGTTGAACAAGCTCAAAAATACGGAAATTAGAATTGTCCAAAGTTTAGTGGTAAACGGTTGGAAGCCAACTTCAGGACGGGCTGTTGGACGTTACATGTCGTTTTTCTACCGAATTACTAACGATCAAATAAATATTCATGACGATCAAACGACATCGAACGACGATCAAAGAACAGCAAAAGGAAAATGTTCAAAAAGTCAACAAATATATCAGCTGGAACTGTCCACCAACCTTCACCTGTAAAAAGTTACTAGACATGACTTGGGGACAGTAATTCCGATTTTGTGAAAAAAACTATTAACGATCAAACGATTTTAATTAACGATCAAACGGTATCAAACGACGATCAAACGATTCGTAAAAAAAAACCCAAAAAGTCAAGGTAGGCGGGCCAACTTTACGGAGTTTTATAACATTGACTCGTGGGAAAGTCGCGGTTTGGTAGGGAGAGAATTTGGGAGTTAGAACATTCTGGAGGCGGAAATGCCTTGGAAGATTCTAGGAATGGCAGCTGTTTCGGGCCTAAGGTGGGTCAGGCCATAAAGATAGATGCTTTATGGTGGGATCGTGGAAAATGGAAAACATGTAGGTTTGGGGTCTGGATCGGGAAACAAAGATTATTTGTATTTCGAAGGCCAGATGCCTCTGCGATAGCGAGGGTGTAGCTGCAGGAAGTCACGTAGGCAAAAACGGAATGTGAGAGACGCGCGGGAAAGAAGAAAAAAAGGTGGATGAAAATTGACCATCGTCACAATATGTATGTTGCACCGGCGTCTCGAATATTTTGCACGAATAAAGGGCTAATGTAGATAATTTTCTGTTTACCGAATATGAAATAAAATAATAATTAAAAAATTGTAGATAACTTTTTGTAAAATCAAATAAAATAAGAAAACAAGAAAAATATTATAGATAACTTTATAAAAACTATTATTCGCACGCATAATGAATTTGAATTGTAATTTGAATTCTTCAGCTTAGCATTATCAATTTTAAATATTCTAAATCCTTCAACAAATGGGAATATTCTAAGTTGACTTAGGAAATAGGTACTAGGCATGTAATAAGGTGGTCACATAGACGAAAAAAAACATCCGTATATAAAAGTAAAAATATTTATTTTCGCAAGAATATATAATGCATAATGAATATAATGAATATAATACAAAATGTACATATATGATACATGGATGATACGTTTATGTTTTGCAGAATTACCTTTCTTTTTGTGCAATTGGTTGTCTTTTTTTGCTCTGCGTTCATGCGTGCGCAGTACTGCTGCATTCTTTTAGACACGTAGAATTGGGTTAATTGGTATATGTTGTAGTCAGCTTTACGTATTTTTCTTGTCGCGCTTGAGTGTTGCCACGGGGCCTTCGACTACAGGCTGCGAGGGCTATGCAAGTCAATCGTCCTCGAGCAGCACTTGAGAGAACATCGAAGCTCTCGAATTTCAATAAACGTATTACTTCGTTCAAACGAACAATCAGCGTTCAGTCATTGAAAGTACAGCATCCTTTCTTTCCCATAAAGAATATAGCTGCTAATAACTTATCAGTATATTATTTCATGTGCATGCTGTGTGCATGGGAAAGACAAACCATCGCGATTACATACGTCAGTCAAAATGTCCTCAAAAACGTAAAGAGATTGGCAATGAGCTTGAAATTTTTCTTCTAAGTATTGAATGAAGCGGTATAATTGGGCGTTTGGATGTGTCAACCCATCTCTTCGTTGCCAATTATCCCATACAGCTTCGGGAAGAATTGGAGTGTTGTTTGGATTTAATAAAGCCTCTTTACATTTGATGCACTTGACGTTATTGCAAACTCGTTTAATTAAGTCGGCAGTCAAACAATAAGTTACGCAACTGGCTACCTCGGGCATGCTGTAATCATGTTCAGTGATTTCCGTGAAATCCCAGTCTTCATGTTTAATAATTTTCTGCAACTGTTGTTTAACATAATTTACAAGCTCAATGGAAGTGTCGAGTTTAGCGTATATTGTTTTAAGATCCACGAATGCCACCAAAGGCTCTGTCAGATTATTGTCACCGGTGATGGAACAATTTCCGGTTTTTGGGTGTTTTAAAACATTGTTCACCGAAAGGATTTTAAAAATGTTCATAAATGTCGGCGTCGAAGGGTGATCGTCACTGCCACCTGCTTGTCGTACGGTTCCAAAAAATTTCTGCCGTGGGTTATATAAAAAGACACACACATGTACAATAGCAAAAAGCAAAAATTAAAAATGAAGCGTTCTGGATGGATGAGTGAATGGATGAAAGCGTGATACTCTGGAAATAGGTGGCTCGAATTACAGAATAAATAGATAGATTAAATATACATTAATTAATAGATTGATAGATGTCGTTAATTACACATTCAAATTACCGCATTTCCGTCCAGCCATATGCAACCTATAGATTATAAATGTCATGATTAGAAAATTCATCGTTGAATGGATTTTGTAGACAAAGCTCCCGAGGATCCTGGTTCACTCGACCTGTTAACACGCACTCGAAACCGCAGTGTCGTGTGAAGTATTCGACGAGATGGAGCATTGACTGCAATATGACGCGCAGACCCTCCGCCGTTGGTTTTGTTAGAAACAGGTCCTTCGAGAACCGTCCCTTTTGAACTTTATGTTCCCACGCATCCAGCTTTTGCACGGATTCTTGAATTACCTGTGACAAAATAATAATTTTGACTGATAATTTTGTTCCCATATTTCATTATATAATCACATTTCTTTATCTACGTACTATAAACAAATATACATCGCATAAATAGCAAATGTTTGAGGCATACCTTGAAATCTCTGTTGCCTACTTGAACCCCGTCAATCAGATGCTTGCGATTTAGAACGTCGAACATGTCATTCAGCCATTTGCAAAATGATGCCGTGGCTTCACGCCCATCCAATTCGGGGACATATTTTTGGAAGAACCGAAGTCTACCTGCGACCGAATTGCTGAAGACCTACACAGATATAATATGCGTCAATTTCCTAACATTAGACCCCAATGGGGTAATGGAGTATTTTATGAAAGAAAGAAATCGCTGTTTTTTTAATAACAAAGAAACTTACTTGAGTAGCTAAGCGAACTCGCATTTTCAGTCAATTATTGAGATTCACGTGATTGGACGATAATTTGGGACAAATTAAGGTTTGGCCAGGCCCTGCATGCTCATGATCCTTCTCATAAAGCAGTCTTATGTACTCCCACTTTATCACCGATTCCGAAGGGTCGAAGTAGCTCAAAGTAGTTTTTAAGCGAATCCTTCACTCCACTCACGCCAACTTCGGACCAAAATTTCCGATTGGGGCTCGCCCCATTGCTCACAACGGCATGAATGTTTGCTCCAACCCCTTCTAATAAAATAATCGCCTTGACGATGAGCTTGGCTAGGACTTCACCAGCTACAGGCTCTCTCGAGGCGAAAACCGCAATTGTTTGTGGTTGACCAGCATTCAACTGTTGAAACATGAGAACTAATGCGTGATTAGCTTTCTCAGCAAAATTTGACAATTTAGGGCCTTCACTTCCGAAATCAATCAACCCCTTGTACGTTAGTTCCTTTGTATTCACGCTGACACTCTCCCGAGTCGAAAATTCATCTAGCAAAAGAATTCCCTGTCGCGGCCATTCTTCTACGTTTGCCAGAGAAACTTTAAGAAATTCAAAAAATTTTTAATCGAAACCGCAACCGGTTTTTATTTTCAATAAGTATCTGTAAATAGTTAAAAATAAGAATCCGTGAATCGAATTAAAATACTCGAAAAGATATTAACTACGAATAACTCATATATGGCAATTATAAATAATATGTACTGCAAAAGATCGTCCATATACTTATCACAAAAAATGTTTGTCATATAAAATAATATCGTCAATAATAATAACATACCGTCGAACCGTTCTCACAGACGGGAGAGGCAAAATTTCATTGGACCGTAGAAATTCGTACCCAGCTGCAGATCTCATATGCAACAGCATACATAGCAGAATATATTCATCAGAATAATCACGTCCTTTTGAATTTTTATGCTCCGCTACTTCAATTATGTGGTTTAGTACGTGGATTTGATTTTTGGGGATTTTTTTGTTCTCAATGTATTCCTCGAAATCTTTGCTGGTGCACTTTGCCATTTTGTGACGCATGTCCAAAACCTCTTGCTTCAAACAGTTAATGTTTTCCCTCGCAAGACGTTTGGTTCTCATTGCTAAACGATACTTCGCCTGAATCTTCAGCAACTATTCTTTCTGTTCCCTTAAAACCATTTTTTTCCTTTGTGCTTGTACCGTTCCCTGGATGTACCGGCAAAAATTTGTGTCGATAGCATTTTCAGCCTTGCTGCAATGTACACAAACTTTTTTGTCATAAAGTAGCAGAGGACATTCAACGTGACGCCAAGTGGAAAAAAATCTTTTTTTAGTTTTTCGCAACTGAGCTACTCAATTTCGGACTTTACTGACGGTTCCCAAAAACCACGACACACATTCAGCCGATGAATTGCAAATAACAAATTATGCAGTTCGTCTACATTCGTAATGGGGCAAGATACATTGAATCGACCAAGGTCCGGTTGTTTGCCAAGAACGTTAACTTGAATCGATCAATCTTCCGCTACAATAATTTCTTTGAATATGAGGCATTTCGCATGAAGTCATGCAGCCTAAAGCATAAAAGTTGTTTAATCGTCCTGAAATTTTTATTATCGATAGTTCTACTGATAGTAAAGCCTCAGTAAAAATTTAAAGACTCTAGCTTAAGGGGTTGCCTAGCAATAGGGGTTCAAATTTCTACTATGTTGACCGTCGTGACTACACTCCGAAGTATTTATCTTCCCGATAAATACACCGATTTAAAAAAATCAGGAGTGATTTCGAAATTTTTTTGTTATAGGTGGTTTTCGGCTCAGTATCGGTCGGTGATTCCAGGTAGAAAAGGAAAAAAAATACTGTTTTATTTTTCGATCCTGGTTTGGATCCTCTTCAGAAATTTTTGTTATTGTATCTAAAAGTGTGATGTTATATTAGTTATAATGTGTGTTATGTGTGATGTCGACTAGTTCATTTCTGGTAATTTATCGTATCAAAGAGCAAGCATGTGGACATATTCATATAGGTTATGTATTAAGGATTATGGACATACCTCAGTAATCGCTTAATTATATTTTCTAGATGTATTGTTCTTACAGGTATCGGTTGAAAGTTTTGAAACAGTAGAGCGTGCAAATCTAATACTTTGCTATTGGAGAATTTATTGGTTCATCCATTTTGTGTATGCGAAATTATGTGTGATGGAAATCTAGCCAGGTATTTTTCTGTTAGATGTCCTCTGTGAATTATCCATAAGATCAAATAAAAAGAAAGTTTATCATTATCAATATTAGTTTAGAAATGATGAGTAGTTACCAATAGAATTTCAGTTGTGCTATTGCATTCATCTACCATCAATAAGAGTAATTCACGTTAATGATTTTGTGAGCGATCCAGATCGATATCGCCTTCGCAAGTTTGCAAGCATACTGATGCTAAGAAACCAACGAGGCCTATTTGTATTGCGGCACAGTGCCGTATGTAGTGAGTTAACGACGATAAAGGAGGCGCGCTCGTTTCATTAAATATCGAGCTATTAAGAATGGATAGTTATTCATTTTGTTCTGTTAGGTGCATTTCAGTAAAACCGTTACTAAGTACGGATGTTATTGCGCAATTTATGTTGATCTTGTCAATAGTTCATATGGATAGTTAGTTAAATTGTTGTATTATTCTCATTCGAATGCGCCATTTATAAAACGCTGCTGGAGATGCAACTTAATTTTTGAATGTCAGTTTTAAAATTTATGGTGTCAGAATGTGATTTAATTTCAATCATTTCCAAGATGCGTTGTTTTTTCAACCATTCTTCATTATCTAAAATTTTTACGTCGTTAAAATTGAAATTGTGTTTTTATTGAATGCTGTGTAGCGCCAGAGCCGTGTGTGCTGTGTCAGTATGTTTGAGGCTGTTTTGGTGTTCTTTTATTCTTGTTTTCAGATATCTTTTAGTTTGTCTAATGTATACTGCGTTGCAATCCGAACATTTGATTTTATAGACTAAGTTAGATCTATTAGTTAATTCTATCTTGTCTTTTGTGGATCCGATAATCGATGCGATATTGTGTTTATTGTTGGTGACTAATGTTATGTTGTACTCTTGTAAAAGACGGAGTAGTTGGTGATGAATGTTATGTGTATAAGGCAAATTAATTATTCTTGAAGAATCAAATCTTGTTGTGGTTGGTGCGTGTGATGCTAATTGTGTTAGTCTTCGTTTTATTATTCGATTTGTGAAAGATTCAGGATAACAGTTTTGGTTCATGATGTTTTTTATGAGTGATATGTTCTTTTGGTGGAAAGACTGATGTGCTAGTTTTATTGCCCTGCCTACTAACATAATGATGATTCCTTTTTTTTGGCTCAGTGGATGATGTGGAAAATAATTGATGTATCGGCCAGCCCATGTTGGTTTCCTGTACCAATCTGTGATGATGGAATTATTTCTTCTAATTAAAAGGACATCTAAAAATGGTATTTTGTTGTGTTCTTCTACTTCAGCTGTGAATTTGAGTTTAGTGTGATATGAGTTGAAGATATCTAATGTGGCATTTATTTCGTTAACTGGGAGAGTCATGATTATGTCGTCTACGTATCTTTTGTAGAGTGGTACCGTGAATTGTAATTTTTGCAAGCAATTTTGTTCTAGATCAATCATCACTAAGTTCGAGAGAATGGGGTCTAGTGGTGAGCCCATTGGTAAGCCAAAGATTTGCTGATAGGTTTTATTTTGAAACGTGAAATAAGTCGAGAACATGATACATTCTATTGATTTGATAATTTCATCCAATGGAAATTTTTCAGAAAATATTGTAGATCTCTTCTGGCGACTTTGGATTACTAATTCGAGAGGAACATTGGTATATAGGGAAACCACATAAAAAAATCTAGTTGGTAATTCACCGGAACTGTAATATTAGAGGCCAATTTTTGTACGGAGAAACTATCTTTGATGTAAGAGTCAGTAGTTTTAAGTAATTTTGAGAGCCCGGTCTGTAAGAAATCTGCTAATTTGTGTGTGGCGCTATTAATTGATGAGACTATAGGACGCAGTGGGTAGTTATTTTTGTGTATTTTAGGAAGACAATAGACGCGCGACAGGTTGCAATTTTCTGCTTTTAGGTGTTTGTGAGTCATTTCATCTATTATTTTCAGTGCTCTCCATCTTGTTAAGATCTTGTTGACTCCTTTGTGTAAACTATTGATAGGGTTCCTGTTTACAAGTCTGTAAGTTGTTGTATCAGAGAGAAGGTTAAGAGTTTTGGTGATATAATCAGAACTGTTGAGAATCACTGTTGTGTTGCCTTTATCAGCTCTTGTTATTAATATTTGCGGATTACTCTTGAGAAGTGATAGCGTGTTCTGAATGACTTTGTTTGTAGTAACACTATTGATTGGTGTATTCATTTTGCTAATTATTTTCGTGAATTTTGTTCTAATTACATTATGTGTTTGTTGTTCAAGTCAATATCCTATTTTGTGTTCGAATTCTGCAATGGATTTGTGGACGTAAGATTTTGTGTCAGATCGTTTCAAATATGGGAAACAGAATTTTTCCCCGAGTGATAAAAAGGTAGATGTGTGGTGGAATAGTTGTGTTAGGTAAATTTATGAGCCAATCTTTGATGTTGTTAGTTGATCTGCTTGACTCAATGTCGGCGAGCGGGTCATACGCTACTATGTTTTGTTGGTTATCGTAAGCATCTTGTAGGTGATTATTCGTTATATGTGGGCAAAAGATCATTTGTGTTGTTTTTCTTCTATTTCGGTGGATACGTATCATATGTTCTTTGTAGTCTCAGGAATTGCAATTTATTTTGGTGTTTGTCATACATGCACTTTGACATTCTGTTCAGTCTAATTTGTTCTAGTTCGAAAAACTTGTTGTATATATTGCCGGGGTTTTTTTTTATCGTTACGCTACAAAAGATACGTAGAAGACATAATCATGACTCTCCCAGTTAACGAAATAAATGCCACATTAGATATCTTCAACTAATATCACACTAAACTCAAATTCACAGCTGAAGTAGAAGAACACAACAAAATACCATTTTTAGATGTCCTTTTAATTAGAAGAAATAATTCCATCATCACAGATTGGTACAGGAAATCAACATGGTCTGGCCAATACATCAATTATTTTCCACATCATCCACTGAGCCAAAAAAAAGGAATCATCATTATGTTAGTAGGCAGGGCAATAAAACTAGCACATCAGTCTTTCCACCAAAAGAACATATCACTCATAAAAAACATCATGAACCAAAACTGTTATCCTGAATCTTTCACAAATCGAATAATAAAACGAAGACTAACACAATTAGCAGCACACGCACCAACCACAACAAGATTTGATTCTTCAAGAATAATTAATTTGCCTTATACACATAACATTCATCACCAACTACTCCGTCTTTTACAAGAGTACAACATAACATTAGTCACCAACAATAAACACAATATCGCATCGATTATAGGATCCACAAAAGACAAGATAGAATTAACTAATATATCTAACTTAGTCTATAAAATCAAATGTTCGGATTGCAACGCAGTATACATTGGACAAACTAAAAGATATCTGAAAACAAGAATAAAAGAACACCAAAGCAGCCTCAAATATACTGACACACCACACACGGCTCTGGCGTTACACAGCATTCAACAAAAACACAATTTCAATTTTAACGACGTAAAAATTTTAGATAATGAAGAATGGTTGAAAAAGCGACTCATCTTGGAAATGATTGAAATTAAATCACATTCTGACTCCATAAATTTAAAAACTGACATTCAAAAATTAAATTGCATCTACAACAGCGTTTTATAAATGACGTATTCGAATGAGAATAATACAACAATTTAACTAACTATCCATATGAACTATTGACAAGATCAACATAAATTGCGCAATAACATCCGTACTTAGTAACGGCTTTTACTGAAATGCACCTAACAGAACAAAATGAATAACTATCCATTCTTAATAGCTCGATATTTAATGAAACGAGCGCGCCTCCTTTATCGTCGTTAACTCACTACATACGGCACTGTGCCGCAATACAAATAGGCCTCGTTGGTTTCTTAGCATCAGTATGCTCGCAAACTCGCGAAGGCGATATTGATCTGGATCGCTCACAAAATCATTAACGTGAATTACTCTTACTGATGGTAGATGAATGCAATAGCACCACTGAAATTCTATTGGTAACTACTCATTATTTCTAAACTAATATTGATAATGATAAACTTTCTTTTTATTTGATCTTATGGATAATTCACAGAGAACATCTCACAGAAAAATACCTGGCTAGATTTTCATCACACATAATTTCGCATACACAAAATGGATGAACCAACAAATTCTCCAATAGCAAAGTATTAGATTTGCACTCACTACTGTGTTACGTCCTAGTTATTCCGGTTGAGTTTTTAAAAAGAGAAAACCTATAGCGGACGGGAACAATATAATTGGGGTTGGCCTCGTTTAGACGGGAATGTGCCCGTCAGGGATGAAGCCCCTATCGCAACGTCACGTTACCGAACCATGTAGAATAATTGTCGACACTTACCTTTGCGCTAATTAAGCTGGGCGCGGTAGGCAGGGTAGTCCAAAGTGATGATGGGAATCTCGTTGACGGTGTCCTCCCACTGGGGTCTAGGTGCCTTTGATGCTGGGCCGCACCAGGTGATCACGGGCGTCCGCTGGGCAGGAACAGGTACTGGAGACGGGGGTCGTTCGGCGGCCAGGTAGAGCTTGACGATGAAGCACGGATTATCCTGGATCTGCACCCTTTCGACTATCCCCGGTACGCGAATGTCACTCACTATTTTGATACCACTCGCGGTTTGGTTTTGGTCACGAGGAAAGAATTCCGATAAGCTCTCGATCTCGTGATACAGTTTCAAGAATTTATTAACACTGTTATGTCCTCGCGTCCTCTTTGGTTTACCGTACACTAGAGCGATAGCCCACTTTATTGTGCGTGAGACTCCACCGTGGCATCTACCCATAAAGAAAGTTTATTTAACGATAGTATAAACTTGTCGATGAGATTTGGCAGTGCCAGATCGTTCTCGGTATTGGGAACGACGCGGGATGTTGATTAAACAGAGGAGTTGATATATTATTCTAGCGTGCTAGTTGATATACAGCACCGCGAAGAATTTATGTATGTGTGTGTCTGTGCAGACCCCAGGACGTAACACGTCCCCCCTTGAAGTCGTAGGTCGTGCCGATGGCTCTGCCTACGATTGTTGGATAGCCGGTCCGCCAGTTCTGGGTCGATGCCAGACAGCCGTCGTGGTACTGCAGGTGGTAACAGTGGGTATGTGTTTGTTGATGTCGAGGGCGGGGCGTCGTTTCCCTCGATGGTGATGGGTTCCAGCGGTGTTGGCGTGTTTTTCCGGATTTCCTTCTTGTGGGCGAGGGCGATGAGAAGTCCCGCGATGGAGCTCCTCAAGGCGCCGATCAGGTACACTCTCCACCCGGATAGCGAATGTAGCGCGCATCCATGTACGCAGGTGTCGATCGATAGTTTGATGCCTCGGAGGATAAGCAATTCTATCCCTATCACTCCGGCGTTCGCACTTCCAAATTGTAGGAATCCGTTTCACACCCCTTTTGCAGTTTTTTCGCAATGTTGTTTAAGGTGTTCTCGTCGAGCAATCCTTGGAGCGAAATGCTTCCCGCTGGTATGCGGTAACCCGCGGATCCACGTGCCAGTTGGTTTAAGAGAGCTGGTTTCTCGGCTGGAAACATTATCCGGTCTCTTAATTGCTCGATGTCGGTTTCCGAGTAGATACCACTGGTCGCCAATTCTCCCGGTGAGGCGTATTTCCAGGTTGGTCTGGTCAATGGTTGTAATTGCTGAGGGGCTAACACCTCTATGGGGTGAGGTGTGAGCCTATACAAGGAACCCTCGATTGAATACTATGTTGGCAGTAAAGGGTTGCATTCTATCTGGGTGCCTGATTTGAGCAGCATTCTCGAAGTCGTGGAGAGGAACATTGACTGGTTCCTGTACGTCACGGGGAGTTCATGGTAGCAGGCGTCGGTTTTTCGTAGTTTGCACTCGATAGGTACACATTTTATTATATGTGCAACTTCTCCTGCAATGACGCTCATGTACCCTGGTCCCTTCATGACGGCATACGCGAATTTTTCCGGTAAGATGGCGGCAGTCGACAGTGCGTTTTGCAGTACTTGCTGTTCCAGTCGGAATCGTTGGAGGAGGACATCTTGGTAGAGGCTCCTCATCTGGTTACGCACGTGTTTTTCCACATACACGAATTTAGAGTTAATGTATGTGAATATGTCGAAATTGTTGATTGGTATCTTCTTCCGTATTATGGGAGATTGGTTTTTGTTAGTCTCAAGGATGAACAGTTTCGGGTGCTCCGTCCGAATCAGGTTGTAACCGCATACACCTATGGGTTGCAGGTGTTTAGCTAGCGCAAAGGTTGTTTATTGCGTGCTAAGGGTGTACACTTCGGGCGAGCGTGTCTCGTTGTTCATGGGCTCGAGCTTGGTGGCGATGCCTTCGTAGAGCACATCGTATCTGGCGAATCCACAGGTGTCGGTGGGTATTGCCATCTAGAAAGCAGAATTCCCATGTACGTCGATACAGGTCTCGTCGGCGAGAGGGCACGTGTTCCGGACGGCAAGATGATTTTGCCGCGAGTTAAGTCGACTGTGGCGCGGTAATTGTAGATGGCGACCGTGACCGTTGCCATTACAAAGACCTTGTTCCAGCTTCCGTATGCATCGCTGTATTGTGTTCCTTCACAGGTGCCATCCGTGTCGACGGATCCTCCCAGGGTGACGGATCGATGTTCGGTGGAGTTTCGTCGCAGTCCCAGAAGTTCAGCGGTGAAACTCAGTTTTATCATTCCAGTTTCTTGCCGCCTTCGACAAGCCCGTTGATCGATGTCCTGCAGATAGACCTGGCGTCCTCCGTGGACGGCAGATCCGTAGGAGTGCATGCCACATCGGGTTATGGTACGATCGACCTGCACTTTGGATTGGATCACTTCGGTGCTTTCGAACTCGGATAACTGAAGCAACTGGATGTATGAGTTGGTAGGTTTTGGCTCCTGTAACGGAATGTCGCAGTCTCCCACACCGTTGAGGGAGATGGTCGTGACGTTCAGTGTCGAGCCTCCACAGTCGTATCCGATAATGGCCGTGTTGGTTCGGATGAGTAGATTAATTATCGCTGCTGTCAGTGTCCACTTCATCGTCCTGCAACACAGCGTTTCTCGTTCTAAGTTTGGTTAACCGTAATTTGTTGGGGTGTACGGTTTTCCGTTTGCCCTGATATTCCACTATGACATTCCCTCCCGGTAGTATGTCTAACATGGTGAGAGGTTCGGTGTATTGGTTACTGAATTTACCCAGTCTTGGTTCGCGGAGCATTAATACCGTATCTCCCTTGCCGAAACTCTGGGGATTCAGTGATCGGTCGTAGTATTTTTTAGAACGTATTTTCGCTTTATTGAGGTTTTCAGCTGCCAGTTCTTGTAGTCCGTGGATCTTCGTAAAGAGGTCCTCGAGGTACTTAGCGTAAGTGGGCTCCTCTTCGTTTTCCACGTGGTGGCGACTCGGGGGTTGTCTCGCCGGTCTGCCGAAGACGAGCTCATGTGGGGTGAATCCCGTTCCCTCGTGACTGCTGGTATTATATGAGAAGGTGGCGAGCTCTAAGAACTCGTCCCATTCGTGAGTGCGGTCGACGTATTGTTTAATATACTCGGCTAGCACGTGATGAGAGCGCTCGATGGATCCATTAGATTGTGGTCGATACGCCGTAGTCTTGTGTTGTTTTATTCTGAACTTGCGCGCGATGGCTCTCATCAGAGAGCTGCAGCAGACTGATCCCTGATCGGTAAGAAGAGCCTTGGGGGCTCCGAATCGTGCGAAGAAGATTTTTGCCAAGACGTCGCCGACGTCTGCGGATCCTGTCCCTTTGAGGGGGATGGCAAGTGAGTATTTTGTAAGGAGATCCTGAATGGTGAGAATGTGGGCGTTGCCCTTGCGTGTTGCCGGAAATGGTCCCACTATGTCCATTGAAATCTTGTCGAAGGCCATGCCCGGGGTGTCGGTAATGACCATTGGTTGTTTAGTCTTAATCCTAACGAGTTTCTTTAATTGGCAATTTCTACATTTTCAATATATTCCTGAATTTGCGACTTCATATTCTTCCAAAAGTATCTGTGGCGTATTCTTTTGAAAGTTTTTGTAACGCCTTTGTGGCCGCAAATCAGGGAATCGTGATTTTCTGAAATAATTTTTTCGCGATCTTCTATTTCCGGGGTTTCAACCATTTGTGTACATATTGTTAGATTGATCGGGAGATCTGAGAGGTTCGCTTTTATTCGGTTCAGAATCTCTTTCCATGTAATCGTGTCAATTCGTTCGGTTTTTGCTATGCATAGTGTTTCGAGACTTAATTCTCTAAAAGCATCCCTGAGGGATTGTAATGCTTCGCGTAGGTCTCCGATCAAAGCATCAGATCTTTCAAGGTGGGTAATTGTTTGCCCTTTTGGAGATCTTCTGCGCCCGCGTCGATCGGTTGACCCTTTGTGGTTACGAAGAATGCGAGGTTACCCGTTTGCATGGATAACCTATCGCGAGTTTCGTTAATTACTAGCTTACTGCGTTGCTCGTATGGAACAGATATCGGATCAAAGACAACATCTGATTTTTCGGATTCGTCTCCGGACGAGTCGTTTTTTGAATTTTCGCTTTCGGAGGGCGACGTTGCACATTCGCTTACGTCGCTCTTATCTAATACATTTTTCTTATTGATATGTGTTTTATTTTTCCCTTTTAGGTTTTCTGATGGTCCGGGTCTGGACGCAGGTGTAGCGTCGAATATGGACTCATCGTCCGTATCATCATCGATTATCTCCCTTGCTGGGTCTATCAACGGATCGGCAGGTTCTGGAGGGTTTTGCGATAACGCATCCGCGTTGTGGTTGATTTTACCTGGTTTGTATACAATCTTGTATTGATACTTAGCGAGTTTTAACCTCCAGTGCACAAGCTGATTCGCGGGGTCTTTTACTGAGTCGAGCCACACCAACGGCTTGTGATCCGTTACCAGCAGGAACTCTCGTCCGTATACGTAGGGCCGAACTTGGGCCACCGCATATATTATCGCGAGTAGTTCTTTTTCGATAGTTGAATAGTTTAACT
Organism: Netelia melanura; assembly: GCA_964007305.1. Lineage (NCBI taxonomy): Eukaryota > Metazoa > Arthropoda > Insecta > Hymenoptera > Ichneumonidae > Netelia > Netelia melanura. Next base: position 15,470,329 of record OZ023255.1, on the reverse strand, counting down.
CGGGTTTCGATAGCGCACGAGAAGCGTACGATATCGGTTTATCCTTCCCGATGTCTCCTTGGCTCAGCATAGCCCCAATCGCGTAATTCGAGGCGTCTGTAGTGATAACAAAGGGTTTCGTGAAGTCAGGGTATTGCAAGACCGGGGCATGGCAGAGTGCCTCCCTTAATGTCGTGAAAGCTTTTTCCTGTTTCCCCGTCCATTTAAATATAGCCTGTTTTTGTAACAGTTGAGTCATTGGTCGTGCTATTCCCGAGAAATTATCTATGAATTTTCTATAGTAGCCTGCTCGTCCCAGGAATTGTTTGATCTTGGTTAGACTTGTATGTCTGGGGTAATTCCGTATGGACTCGATTTTACTCGGATCGGGTCTCACGCCCTCCTCGCTGATCACATGTCCCAAGTATGCTACTTCCTTCAGGAGGAATTCGCATTTGTCAGGTTGGAGTTTAAGATTGGCTTTTCTGAATCTCTCGGCGAGTTTACGAAATTTTATTTCGTGCTCTTAAAGAGAGCTAGCATATATAACTATATCATCAAGATAAACGAACAACTCAACCCCTTGTAGCCCGCAAAGGACTCGGTCCATCAAACGCTGGAATGTCGCGGGTGCGGTTTTAAGCCCGAATGGCATTCGGTTGAATTGATAGTGACCAAAGGGCGTTGAGAACGCCATTTTGGGCGCGTCTTCCGGGTTAACCTTTATTTGGTGAAACCCGCTGGCCAGATCAAAAACGGAAAAATACTTTGCGCTTCCCAACTGATCAAGGATCTCGGTAATGTTGGGGAGGGGGTACGCGTCCCCTATAGTTTTTTCATTTAAGTTTCGGTAGTCTATTACCATACGCCATCTTTTGTTGCCCTGAGAGTCCGCCTTTTTCGATACTATCTAGAGGGGAGAGCTATATGGCGAGTCTGATGGTTTGATAATTTCGGTTTTGATTAATTCGCCAATGTGGTTCGTGATTTCATCCTTGTGAGCAGGAGGGAACCGATATTGTCTCGTGAAGACTGGCTGCTCATCGGTAGTCGTTATCCTGTGCTCAATCACGTTTGTAGATTGCAAAGGGGTGCCAGGTACGTGGAACAGATCCTTATTTTGGTTAACTAGCTCGTGGATGTTTTCACGTTCTTCCTCGTTTAGGTGTTCTAGTCGGAGTAACCCTAAAAGGTCAGGCTCCTCTTTCGACCGGCTGTCCGCGGTGAGGGTGTATGCTGGTTGCGCCTCGATAAAGGGGTCTAACTCTACCGCAGGGGTGAATATTTTTGCGTTTTGCTCATTTGTATTAAAGGCCCTAAGGTAGGCGGTACCGTCGATATTCTTAACGACTGCGTCTCCTGCGTAAGTTCCTTCGCCAAGGTTCAGGCGGTGGACGTACCCCTCTTTTAGCTCGCGGTTCTGGATTTTTATCCCAAATATACAGCTTGATGGTCTCGGAAGGGTTATGCGGCGCGTGTTTTTGAATTTAAGTTCCATTTCGCCCCAGCTAACAACCTCCGTTTCCCAATCAATCTTGGCTCTATTCGTCCCGTGGAATTCGGATCCTAGGATCGCGGATTGCTTTATGGGAAAATCGTCCTCGACTATATGAAATTCTGACATAGTTCCCATTATTTCGATTTGTACTTTTCCAATTGTAAACACTGGATCGTACGAGATGCCTTGAAGGCGTAGTAATGCAAATTTATCTGAGGGTGTGCCTTCTTTTAATGCACTAATTTTTATCAAGTTGGGGTCAGCCCCTGAGTCCACTAGAAATTCAGTTGGTCCGTTAAGTTGAGGTGACTCTATCTCGACCACGGGGATGAATGATTGCCTGCTTAAGCTGACGTTGACATGGGCAACTGTTCGCTCTGGGGTGGTTGTTCCATTTGTTCGGACACTCGGGTGGTCTTTACCGGGTGCTCGGGATTTTCCTGCCGTTTCGCACCCGAGGGTAACGGTCCGAGGGTCGCGTTTCCCGACTTTCGGTTTTCGTCGTTTCGCCTTTTGAAACATTGTTGTTCGGTGTGACCGGGTTTATTACAATATCCGCAGATGGCATTGCTGGTACGATCGCGCTTGTTTCGGTCGTTCTCGCGTTGCTCTTTGAGCTTTGGATTTTTGAGCCAGCATTTATCCACGGAGTGCCGCGATTTTTGGCAATGCTCACAGGTGATTTTTATTGAATTCGGCAATTTAACGTGCTGGTTCGTGGGAATTATTTTTGGTTCCGTTTTCGCAAAGAATTGGGTTCTGTCGCGCTCGGTTTCCTTTTCTATTCGGATGGCTGACGCGTATGCGGACATGAGGTTATCGAAGCCTTCTAATTTTAGTCTCATTCTAAAATCAGGTGGAAGTCCCACGAGAAAACATGAGACAGTGTCGTCCTCGAAGTATTTTGTTTGTTCGCGAGAGAGGAGGCCTCGGCCTTTGTTTTTCCCGTCCAACATGGCGCAATATAAATCTTTTACTCGGGATATGTAGTCGATTATATGTTCCTGACGCCCTTTTGCGATATTTCCCAGTTCCCCGCGGTATTGGTTGACAGATTTTGATGCTCCGAAAATTATTTTTAATTTATTAATTAATTCGTCGATGGAATTGAACACGTCGTCTTCCACGGCGGTATAGGCTCGATCCTTTAATTTGTTGTGGAGGAGGCGGGCTAGGTTTCGTTCGCTTTCCGGCGAAAACATTTCTCTCAAACGTATGCAAGCTCGCGAGAATTTTAAGACCGAGATATTTGTACCGGTGAATGTGAACACGGACTCCAGTCCATCCTTAAAATTCAAATGTGGTTGATTGTTATCGCGAGGGGGCGGTAGTCCTGTATATCGACTGGGGTTTTCCGGTCTGGGCGCGGTAAATTGTTGTCGCTGCGAATCGCGAAGGTCGGATATCTCGTCTTTTAAGAGAGAGTAAGCTTTCATAATCGATTTAATCATTTCACTGAGTCGCGCAGTTTCTGAAGTTGGGTCCTCTGTCCCATAAACGCTATTTCCCGCTTCTAACATCGCAGCATTTCGTTCGTCAGCGAAACACTCGGCTTCTTGTTGTTCGCGGATTAATTTATGTTCGAGTTCGCGTAGTTGCTCGAGTTTTTCGTGTGCTTCACGATCGCGTTCCAGTAGCCATCTTTCTTGTTCATTTAACCTATTTTGTTTCGCAAGAAGTGGTTCCTGGTAAATAGCTAATTCGTCCTCCGTGAGGTGTTTCGAACTTTTAGATCGGGTTTCCATTTTGTTTTTAGATTTTATTTGTGGTTTTGGGCTGGTTCGATAATATTCAATTACAACAGGTGAATCCCACCGCTATCACCAAAAATATAACTCTACTGTTACGGCCTAGTTATTCCGGTTGAGTTTTTAAAAAGAGAAAACCTATAGCGGACGGGAACAATAGAATTGGGGGTTGGCCTCATTTAGACGGGAATGTGCCCGTCAGGGATGAAGCCCCTGTCGCAACGTCACGTTACCGAACCGTGTAGAATAATTGTCGACACTTACCTTTGCGCTAATTAAGATGGGCGCGGTAGGCAGGTTAGTCCCAAGTGATGATGGGAATCTCGTTGACGGTGTCCTCCCATTGGGGTCCAGGTGCCTCTGATGGTGGGCCGCACCAAGTGATCACGGGCGTCCGCTGGACAGGAACAGGTACGGGAGACGGGGGTCGTTCGGCGGCCAGGTAGAGCTTGACGATGAAGCACGGATTATCCTGGATCTGCACCCTTTCGACTATCCCTGGTACGCGAATGTCACTCACTATTTTGATACCACTCGCGGTTTGGTTTTGGTCACGAGGAAAGTATTCCGATAAGCTCTCTATACAGTTTCAAGAATTTATTAACACTGTTATGTCCTCGCGTCGTCTTTGGTTTACCGTATACTAGAGCGATAGCCCGCTTTATTGCGCGTGAGACTCCACCGCGGCGTCTACCCATAAAGAAAGTTTATTTAATGATAGGATAAACTTGTCGATGAGATTTAGCAGTGCCAGATCGTTCTCGGTATTGGGAACGACGCGGGATGTTGATTAAACAGAGGAGTTGATATGTTATTCCAGCGTGCTAGTTGATATACAGCTCCGCGAAGAATTTATGTATGTGTGTGTCTTTGCAGATCCCAGGACGTAACAACTGTTTCAAAACTTTCAACCGATACCTGTAAGAACAACACATCTAGAAAATATAATTAAGCGATTACTAAGGTATGTCCATAACACTTAATACATAACCTATATGAATATGTCCATATGCTTGCTCTTTGATACGATAAATTACCAGAAATGAACTAGTCGACATACACATAACACACATTATAACTAATATAACATCACACTTTTAGCTACAATAAAAAAAATTTCTGAAGAGGATCCAAACCAGGATCGAAACGTAAAACAGTGTTTTTTTTCCTTTTCTACCTGGAATCATCGACCGATACTGAGCCGAAAACCACCTATAACAAATATCCACACGGTCACACACAACATTCATCAACGGAAAGCATTTTTTGCGTACTTTAAGAATATATTATTGATTTTTAACAAAATTAATAAGTTCATAAAAAATTCTTAAGGTTTATGTTATAAACGACTTTTTCCCAAAGGTCGACCCCTTCGATTTTGATAAAAAAAATATTAAAAATAGTAGGGTTCTTTCTGAACAAAAAGTATAGAACGACCAAGCCATAGTTTTGCAAATACAGCACGATTTATCAGTGAGCGGCTGCTACGTTCGAACTTGAGCTCGAGCGTACCCAGTAAGTTTACGGCGTGACGCGGCGCGGAGCAGCTGCTACTGTTGAATCGCATTGTATCTCGAAACTATGGCCCGGCCCATCTTGGTCGTCCTATACTTTTTTATTCAGAAAGAAACCTACTATTTTATAAATTTTTTCATAAAAATCGAAGGGGTCGATCTTTGAGAAAAGGTCGTTTTTAACATAAATCTTAAGAATTTTTTATGAACTTATCAATTTTGTTAAAAGTAAAGAACATATTCTTAAAGTACACAGAAAATCCTTTCAAAATCAATCCTGACTTTTTAAAATCGGTGTATTTATCGGGAAGATAAATACTTCGGAATGTAGTCACGACGGCCAACATGGTAGAAATTTGAACCCCTATTGCTAGACAACCCCTTAAGCTAGAGTCTTCAAATTTTTACTGAGGTTTCAGTATTAATAGGACTATCAATCATAAAAATTTCAAGACGATTAAAAGACTTTCATGTTTGGGCTGGATGACTTCATGCGAAATGCCTCATATGCACTTTTATAAATCCCTTCAGTTTCCAAGGTTTTGAGGATGTAAAATCCTACAAGGTGCTTTTTGACACAGCTAATAATTTGTTTTACCCATCCAGGTGACAGGTCCAGATCTGCTGTCACGATATCTTGGAAATTCAGCACGCGAGTTTCTACAGATTGTTGTTCCATTTGAATAAGCGAGGTAGATTCAGTGAATGCCAAATCCGGTACTCGAAAAACGATCGTATTGGGAACAAAGATTCTATCGTCATTATTGTTAGACGGTAGTACGTGGACAGCAGTATCGGATGCATTATCCTTTTTATCTATAACTTGCACCTGACCAGGTTCCACTGGATTCGTCCAATCGTCCCAACAAAACTTCGAAGGCACTGTACCTTTTCGCAGTCTCTGGACTTTGTTCTGTGACTGTAATTCGTCAATTAAACCTTTTTATTGCTATCCTGAAACTAAGCAAATTAAACAAATAGTTTTTACCTCCTGCAAAATATGAAAGATTAAATTTCTAACAATAAGTGAACTTACCACTCCAAGCACTTTACCATCAGGACCGAGCAACTCTCGCTGCCAAGGAATTCCATTTTTGACGAAATGTCTCTCACAAACTGCTAGTCTGGTTGTAATACGCGCGTCTGGGCGTTTCATAGCAATTCTCCATTTTTCAGCAATTTCGAGATGTTTGGGAATTGAGAAAAAATGTACTTTTTCCGAGTTTAAAGGATACCCGGAAGTACAGTCCGGGACTGAGCACGTTGGCACGTCGCCAATAAAACTTGTACTCGTGAATAAAACGGTTTTATATATTTCACAATATTGATTCAATTTAAACAATAGATTTCACACGTCACAACGAGCACGACGAGCACAACAACCGGAGCGGTGGGATCGAAGTTTCACACCATTTACACATGATAGCGAGCACTACTGGTGGCGATTTCAAAAACTTCAAATTTCGCGACAAAACGCGTTTGCATTTATCGTATAGAAAAGCCGGCCACTGTCAGGGGGCTGGGTACTACCAGAGTCATCACACCTTCAGAGCAGAAACTTCGTGTATAGTGCATGCGTGGCCCTGCGTCCGCACTTGATCATTTGTCGTTTTGTGTGTCAGAGGAATCACATCGTTCTTCGCTCTCTCCCAAAGAGTTAAAGGAAAATGGGAGAACATAGTAAGAAAAAACGCAAAGAGAGAGAGGACGCGATGAAGGATCTCATGAGGCAGTTGAAGCGCATCGAGAATCATCTTGTGAGAGTGAGTGTTCCATCTACGAGTCGAGGGCAAGCAAATAAAGTTTTTTTTGACAAAAATAGCACCCGATAACGGCGAGTGCCATTAGACGCGGAACAGCCTCCCGATCATAACTGACCACTTTTCGACTCAGGAGTCGATTTTCGACTCAGGAGTCGATTCCTTCATTATTTTTTGCTTATAAAACAAATCTGATTGGTCCCAATGGATGAATTGTAGGTAATTGAAATGCGCATAAAATGAGCGCTAAAAGAAGCCGATCGGTCAATAATAAAGGGAGATACACTGAAAAAAACCGAGAACGAAAACGTTTTTTTCAAAAATGTATAACTCCGCCATCTTTAAAGTTATAGGCCAGGCTCCTCGCGAGATAGTAGGTATTGATACGTACTTTTTGTGTACGAAACCTGGCCGCTGTCGGATAATTAGTTTTTGCGTTATTGCAATGAACATTTAATTGTGCCGTATTTTGCGGAGAGGCTCGATGCTCTGGAGGTCGTCCGATTTAAGTTTAACAAGCAGCTTTTGAAACTAGAACTCTTGACCTATAAATCGTAAATTTTAGATTTTCGTTTAATTGCGTTTAAGTAGGTGAAAATCGCGCCTAAACATGACCAAAAACGCCCGAACGCGCGAAAGTGGTCGAGTAGTGGGAGTAGACCGACAAGGGGAGTCGTGGGGGCAGACCGGCAGACGCGGGGAAGTCGCATATATAGTAATAAAAGCCCAAGTTTCGTATCTATTTATTTGATTATTTCAATAACCGGTGGGACTATTTTAACATATTTTTTTTTTATTTGGGGTAACTCGGTCACCGGAATCTGATTTTTTAATCAGATGTAAAATGAACGAACAACTTTTTTCAGATGTTTTAACCTACACGTCCTCACATTAATATAATATAATGCAATTATCATTTTTTAATATTCAATGTTGCACTTCGTACATTGAACAATTAAGAATATTATCGAATATTATTCGAATATTATTCGAAAACAGTTGGCAAATTTTTCGAAGCCGTTAGACGGGTGTGTATTACACACGTCGTTGACGGTGGATTTTTTTACACAAAGTGGTGTGGCAAAGTAACGTTAAAATAGAAAAAATAGTAAGCGATTATGTTTCGTATCCCGGGTAAGAAATTAGTAGGGCAGTCATAACAAAATTCGGGGCCCATGAGGGTTTGAATATGGATGCCCTACTAGGGATTTCCAAAACACAACCCGACTAGGCCCCGATAGGAAAATAACAGGGTTGGATTATTTATGCAAAAAAGGTCGTAGCGAGGTAAATGATAAAGGACCCAAACGGGATTCATCAGGGCACTAGTTATTTCAGAGCATACACTATTAACAAAGTTATTTTAAACAAATTCTAGTTTTTAGACTTATTTTCCATAGATGCGATATATACATATAAAGTTTAAGGTATCGGTTAAACACTAGGTTAGATCACTTGAAATAAACATACATGTGGAATTTTATTACAAATAATTTGCATTCTATAAATATTTAGAATGTTTGTGGGTGACGATATTTCGAAACCACGGCGCCAAGGTACTTTCGGGGTATACCGACTCAATCCTAATACGAAGCCTGTGGTGATCGTAGATTTTATGACCAATATGAATATACATATATAGATATAGTAGTAGTAGTACCGGTCACGACCGACAGGTGGCGCATGGCCATCCCGCTTCTCACAAATGAATCATGCGTCCGCTGGCATTATAAATGCGTAAACTGTGCAGAAAAGTATTAAGTTTATCATGGAACGTGCTGCAAAGAATTAGCTCACACTCCAATAAGTGTGCTATACAATTGTTGGATCGTACAATTGCATGCACTTTTTCATATACATACTTATTATTTTCGCAGCCTATCCTGCTGCTTTTAATTTGTTTCCTTGAAGTCGCGGGTTGAAGCTAGTATTTAATGTAATGCTTTCAGCAATTCATTATTCTTACATGATTTGATCGGGATCCCTGCTCGAATCCAGCTGTATCCCTGCCAAAATTTCTGCACGGTATAGGGCAGTAATAGGGCTGCTTCATGGCTTCGATTCTGTTTTGGCACGGTTCTGTTGAGGCACGAAGTCGGGCCCTGATTAATCAGCCCTTTTAGGCCCTCATCAACAAAGTGTGACCGGCCTCTAAGGGACCTGATCGGGTGCCATGTTAGGGCCTTTCTAGAGTGAGGGAGAAATCGGGACCTAGTCTAAGCCCTGGTAGAATTCTTTCACGTGATACGGTAAATCATTACGCTCCCAATAGTTTTATTGTTTTCGATGGCTACCCTGAAGACGACACAATATCTACAAAATCTGTTGAGCGTTTGCGTGAAATTGCTTTTAACAAAAATACTGTTATTACTACAAGTCAAAAACAATTTCTCAGTAAACAGAACAACAAATCCAGACTGATAGATCTGATTTCTAATTCTCTACAGGCAGTTGGTTTTCGAACAAAAATTGCTCTTAAAGATGCAGACAGGCTCATTGTTCTTACCGCGATTGAGAATGCTCGTATTGATTCCGAGGCAACATTAATTATCGTAGGGGAAGATGTCGACTTGCTCGTTATCTTTTCGCAACTGGCGGAAAATATAAATAATATTTATTTTTGCAAAGAAAACAAAGGCAAACCGAATGAATATTATAGTAGTGACCGTTCTAAACTTTTTTATTTACGAAAAATAGTTTACACGCATCTCCGAATGCGATACAACATCTTGCTTTTTCAAAAATGGAAAAAATAAATTAATAGATTCGTTTTCTCATGAACAATTAATACAATTAGCTTTAGATTTTTATGACAAACACGCCAGTTGCGCAAAGATAGCCTCTGCGTTTGAGTTAATCCAAGGAATTTATGCGAGCAAGGGTAAAACAAATTAATCGAAAAGTCAAGCTCCTTCTCGCTAAATGATTTGCGGTATTTAAATTTTAGTAAAGTGAGAACAAAGAATAAGTTTGCAATTGAGACTTTGCCACCAACAGAAGGAGCCGCGAAACAACATGCATTTATAGTTTTCTATCAATTGCACATGTGGTTGGGAAATTGGAACTAAAGAGCAACTGACTGGGGGTGGCAAGTGAAAGAAAACCGGCTCATACTGGTAGGAAGTACCGATCCGCCTATCCCTCAGAAGTTGCTCAATTACATTTCGTACTCATGCATCAAAAGAGGGTGCATGGATGCTTCGTGCAGCTGCAAAAAATATGGTTTGCACTGCACGAATCTCTATGCACAGTGTCATGAAAGTTCGTGGTTCAAGTTGTATGGAAACGAACTGCAAATTGAGTCGGACGATGACTGCGAAATTGAAGCAAATGATTTGAATGAAATTAATGTTCCAATCGCACACATGTGTGTAGATGAATTTGACAACACATCGTATTTTTCGAAATCCGCGAAAAGAAAGCGGCTACTGTAAATAGTTTTATAAGTTGCATTGTTATGTTTGAAGTTTAAAATAATGAAAGTTATTAAAGATTCTCGCAAAGACTGTTTGTTTGTAATAGAAGTAATAAAAACTGTTATAAAACCTGTATAACTGGTTTCCCGCTTATTTCACATGAAATCTGAGTAAAGAATCAGATTCCGGTGATCGAGTTACCCCAAATTAAACAAAAATATGTTAAAACAGTCCCACTGGTTATTGAAATAATCAAATAAATAGCTACGAAACTTGGGCCGAGCGCGCTTCTATTACTATACATGTGACTCCCCTTGCCGGTCTAATCCCACTACTCGACCACTTTCGCGCGCTCCGGCGTTTTTGGTCATGTTTAGGCGCGATTTTCACGTACTTAAACGTAATTAATCGAAAATCTAAAATTGACGATTTATAGGTCAACAGTTCTAGTTTCAAAAGCCGCTTATTAAACTTAAATCGGACGACCTCCAGAGCATCGAGCCGTTCCGCAAAATATGGCATAATTAAATGTTCATTGCAATAACGCAAAAATTAATTATCGGATAGCCGTCAGCTTTCGCACACAAAAAGTACGTATCAATGCCTACTATCTCGCGAAGAGCCTGGCCTACAACTTAAAAAATGGCGGAGTTATACATTTTTGAAAAAAACGTTTTTTTTCTCGGTTTTTTTCAGTGAATATCCCTTAATTATTGACCGATCGGCTTCTTTCAGGGCTCATTTTTTGCGTATTTCAATTACCTACAATTGGGACCAAAAAGATTCCTTGATTATTTTTTGTTTTATAAGCCAAAAACGAAAAAAATATGGTTTTTTTCACTAATTTGTTTATAACAAAAGATAAAATGGGAATCAGGAGTCGAAAAGTGATCAGTTATGATCGGGAGGCTGTTCCGCGTCTGATGGCACTCGCCGTTATTGGGTGCTATTTTTGTCAAAAACTGGTAACTTTAGAGCTCTATTGCTTGGACTAGTCGGGAATAATGTGACGACGACGGGAGCGAGTACGCTCAAGATAGCCGCCACACGTCACCGTTTGAAGGCGAAGATCACCATGACAGAGAAACGCCACCACTGAAAGGCAAGCAGCTTCCGACCAAGCTCACGCAAAAGCGGAGATAAGAGTCGAGATTCTAAAGCATTATTGCTAACAGCAAATGCTATCCAACAGCGCTTATGCACAAGCTAAGACATGTGTCGAAAATATGTAATGACTCGAGCTCATTGAATACGTGAGACACGAAGTCGATTTTTATAGGCAAATTAATGAATATTTGCTATTTCTTTTTTCTTTTTCTTATTTATAGAAAACTCTCCGCGATCATTTAGTAGACAGGGTCTTGAAATAGACCCTGAGTCATCACGAAGCAATAGCGAGCCCCTTCCGATTCAGTCACAATCTGACTTACCGACGGGCGAAGTCTCGGTCGACAATAATATACCGATCGATAATCAGTTCGATGAGCAGTTATTGACGATATTAGGCGACGATCCATCGAAAGAAAATTTAATGGAGGAGACAATTCACGCTGATATTGCTTCGAGATGGAATTTTTGGAAGAAACACGGGCTTAAAAAACAATCAATGGACGAAATTGTCAAATGTTCTGTGCTATCTAATTGCCCCAATAAACCTCCTATACTCAATGAGGAAGTTACTGCTAGTCTGACCGAAGCCGCAATAAACAGACAAGCATTTCAGCCACGCTCAAAGCTTGGCAGGAGCAGGGCTTACCTATATTGGGAAAGCATTAACGATAATGTTTAATAATGAATTCGAACACACACGTCGTAAGGAAATTATCGAATGTCTCTGGAATGCAGGAAAATCGATGTCTGAAATTTTCCGCCTCGAAACGGTAACTCGTAAAGCTTATATAATTCCAAGCATGTCGAAATCTGTAAAAGATCTTTTAGAAAAGGCGGAGACAGACAAATACCTGTTCGGAGACGATCTGGAAGAAAAAATAAAAAAAGTCAAGGTGTTTGAGAAATTAAGAAAAGACATTCGACCAGTTCACCCTACGCCTAAGCCGAAACCGTCAGCTAAGCCGTATCAGGGAAACTTCAAGAGCCCTCCTGTGAGAGGTTCGCAGGGGGGCTACAGGCGAACTGCAGTAATTTCAACCCAGGAGGGGACTAATTAAAATCAACATTCGAGGCCCCGGTAGAAGACGAGGTTCGATCAGCAGGCAGACTGTTTTCTTATCGAGATAGGTGGATGCGTATAACTGACGGTCAGTTCGTCCTGGATTGTATTTCTGGCGTCAAAGTAAATTTCGATTCGGAGCCTGTTCAGAATGTTAAGTACACGAGCACACCAAAATCACGGGCAGAAAAAATTGCCTTAAAACTGTCTATCGACGACCTTTTAAGGAGAAGTGCCATAGCGTGTTGTAAACCGCTAGAGCATCAATTTTGCTCTCCATATTTTTTGGTCGGGAAAACAGGCGGCGGAATGTGTTGCGTGTTAAACATAAAAGGGTTAAATGATAAACCAAAGTTTTGTCTTGCTTCTACGATCATACACTATGTTCAGATTACTAAAAGCATTCGTACAGATGTCAAGAATTTAATATTATGTGTTAAGAAACCGCACAAAGCAGCTACGGCGCAAACAATCAGTCGATGGATTAGAGCGTTTTTGCGTACAAGCGGTATTGATGGTGAATATTCAGGCCGAAGTACACGTTACGCATCGGCTTCAGCAGTTCTGAAGAAAGGTCTTGACATTAGCATCGTTAAGATTTCAGCTGCATGGTCTAAAGACTCTCTTGTATTCGCCAGGTTTTACAATCGGCCGATCGAGCCAGATAGAGGTTCACATGGAACTACGGTTCTAAGTTAATGTTAAGTTTGTAACACTTAAATTAAGTACTAGGTACGGCCGTATAGTTGTCAATACTGATGAATTTTGTCTTAATGATATAACAATTCGAAGCTCTAAACATCTACATGTAATCAGGAAAACGAAGCAAGCATATAATTGAAAATTAAACGAACTTATCTGAAGTGAAGTTCGATTGAAGTTATATGCGTAGCTTCGTTTGAAATGATACATGGTCCCATATCCCTCCTTATCCCAAATGCTAAAACCCTAAACTAATGATCAAGAGCGGACGCAGCGCCGCGTATGCGCTATGCACGAAGTTTCTGCTCTGACGGAGTGATGACTCTGGTAGTACCTAACGCTTCTACATCTAATCATTTCAAACGAAGCTATGCATATAATTTCAATCGAACTTCACTTCGGGTAAGTTCGTTTAATTTTCAATTTTATTGTGATCAAAAAGTCGTGGCCTATTCCATCTGGCGAGCCAGCAATTATCGCATAGTCTTTACTAATAAAAAGACCACATTCTTCGATTGCAGCCACATCAAAAAAGCAACGGCGTGTTTGCACCCACCCGCCGACGCAGCAAAATCATGGCCTTGCGAACTTATAGTAACCCCATTTTTTGCATCCACAATAGCGGTGACAGTATAGGGTTTAGTGCGAACTTTGTGTTCAGGGCAAACCCGGCACTTAATCGTACACGAATCTAGTTCGCTTTTTAACGGAAAGTATTCGACAGAATCGTCGCCATAAGATTCTCTTGAAGACCTGAAATAAACAAACAATAAATAATTAATTTAAACTATTTAGCACCGTTCTATGTGACATATTACAATTTTTTGCACATAACCTAACTTTCCACGCCGATAATATGAATGATATGTAGTTCTAAATACGGTAAAATAGTATTAGTACGAGAGCCTACAATCAAAACCATGTATGATCGTTGTACGGCCAAAACTGTATAAAATTGTTAGATTAGATGATTCTGAACCCAACTAGCCGGGTCCCATGCAGAAATTGTGATAGAGATACCCAACTACCGGTCCGATTCCGCTCGGGATTAGGGAGGGATACCCCAAAACGAGTGTTCCTGTAGGAATTCAGATGGTTTCCAGATCGGAAGAAATTTGCGTCGGTGACGAAATTTCGAAACGAGATTCATCACTGTCCTTTCGGGGCATACGGATTACATCCCGATCGGGATTAGGCACCGACACCCCAAAACGGGTCCCCCTATAGGAATCCAGATGGTTTCCATATCGGAAAAAATTTGCGTCGGTGACGAAATTTCGAAACAATGGCGAGATCAGCACTGATACAGATCGGGTCACAAGTTACTCACATATATATTGAGACCGGTACTTGTCTTTTACTAAGTTTATACCGACCCTTGCCGCAGCCGTGGTCCTTCGGCTGACAAGGCTCTAGTTAATTTTATTTTATTTTTTACAATGTAGTTGAGCGCCAATCAATTTTGAGGAAACTGATAACCTTTAACATTTTATAAATAAGAGACAATCACAGGGTGGGTACAGTTGGAGGACCAAGAGATCGGACTGAAAAGTCAAAATGGCGTTTCAGTGCAGATATATACTGTGACGAGTTTTTGCGCCTTCTCGTCACCAAAATCAGCTATTTATTGTGCGAGGCGGATTAACGCCCCTCGTGGCCATCGAGACATCAAATCCCGCGCAAAAATAAGCCGATCGAAACATCGAAAACTAGCAACGAGAGTCGCACAATAAACCGACCCGAGTTCCAGGAATCAGAGGCGTCCGGCACCGATAATCATCGCGCTCGGTGTTGTGATCACGTGATACAGGACTTAGAGGACAACGAGTGCGGGAGCACTTGCTCCGTCGCGAGCCGTGCACGTACCCATTGTCTGCTCTCTCCTTCGCTCTCTTTCTTACTTCCCCGCCGTAGCGCGTAGTAGGGGTATCGGCCGTCGCGCGTCAATCATCGTCCACGAAATTTTGCATAGTTGGGGAAAATATCGATTTTTCGACTAAGTGGGGCGCGCGTCGGCCAGCACGTGAGACGCGCTACACATCGACCAGCAGTATCTTAGATCTCGTCCTGCGGGTAAGAAGTGTAGTGTCACCGTGTTCCTTATTCGTTTGCCTTCTTCATCAGTGTCTTTTGTCTGTGTTTCGTCGTGCGACGCCGAGCCATAGTTTCGACGTTGGACCGCCGCTTCGTTTTGGTAAGTTTGGGATTAGGGTTTTGGTCGATTCAGTCGGCGATCTTTGGTATGCCGCCTCGATGTATTTCTTTGTTTTACCGGTCGGCCGGTAGGGCTTCCGCCACCTCCGCGAAGGTGGCCGCTAGCTGCTCAGGTGGAAACGCGCAACTATGTTCGGTGTCGATATTATGTCGTCTTTGTCTGCCCCGACCTTTGTCTGTGTATCCCGCTCCCGCGATAGAGTAAATTCGGAATGCGTTGCTGTCTTTTCGTGGTCTGTCGTGATGTTCGTCGCTATCTTTCAGTCTACTCCGTCGCTACCTTTGAGTAATTCCTCGCTACCTTCGAATATCTTTTATCGCTACCTTTCGTTGATTTCTCGCTACCTTCGAATACCTTTTGTCGCTACCTTTTGGTAGTTTCTCGCTACCTTCGAGTATCTTTTATCACTACCTTTTGGTAATCCCTCGCTACCTTCGAATATCTTTTGTCGCTACCTTTCGTTGATCTCTCGCTACCTCCGAATACGTTTCGTCGCTACCTTGAAGTAATTTCGTCGTTACCTTCGAGTATATTTTGCCGTTACCTTCGAGCATCTTTTGTCGCTACCTTTTGGTAATCCCTCGCTACCTTCGAATATCTTTTGTCGCTACCTTTCGTTGATTTCTCGCTACCTTCGAATATCTTTTGTCGCTACCTTCGAATATCTTTTGTCGCTACCTTGAAGTAATTTCTCGCTACCTTCGAGTACATTTATCCTTCGTCGCTACCTTCCAGTAGTTCATAGCGCTACCTTCCCCTAGTTCGCAGCTACCTTTCAGGAATTTTCACCGCTACCTTCGAATCTGTTTCGTCGCTATCCGACAGTCATGCATATCGCTCTGTTCTAAAATAGTTCGTCGTCTTTTCTCTGCCTTGGTCCTCGCGCCCGTCCACGCCCCTCTACCATTACCGACCTTGGGTCGGGCTGGCCTAGCCGATTTCGTGTGCCCGGGACTCCGCCGTGCCCTGCAGGGTCTATTTACCTTCCTAGCGGCGCATCCGGGGTGACAAACTTAAACAAGCCGGTTTTCCGGTGGTATTCGTACCTGGCGCCCGCTCACCCCGGTTGCCCCGCAAATGTCCGCCGGTGGCCGTCGCCCCTAGCCGTGTCGATCAGGGTGACGCGCGCCTCGCTCGCAACCAGGGGGCACAGGCGGCGAAGTCTCCCGGATAGGTAACGAAAGGCCGTTACAATACATGTATTTATCTTGTAATAACAAATCCTGGCGATCGGCAGGCAGACCTTCAGTTTAGATTTACACTTGGCAATTTACTAAATTTCACCTGACAATTCACATTTACGATTGGTGATAAACTGAGAGAGAATGACAATTTTATAACTCGGTCGATCCCTCGAAAATCGACCCGCTTTTACAAAAATCGAAGACGAAGTAATCGTCGAACATCTTTGTCGAATTACCGGCTCTCTTGAAAACCTCGCTGAAAGGGGTCATATGCACTCCAGGATCTATGGCCAATAGTTCTCGTCGATGACCGGCGCATGCGGCCTTCGAACCCGACTGTCTCTGTCGCACACGTTGGCAATTGACAGTCGTGCCTCTCGAATGTTCGATGACGCCGTGTAATATATATATGTTGAAACGGCAGAACGTTTCTATATATATGTTTATTTTGCGTTGCTCGAAGCTCCTACTATGTTGGAAGGTTGTGTGGTGGGCGTGAGTGACTTGAAACGTAATTTTTGTGTATTCAACGTAATTTATTTAATTTACTCTTTTAATTTGGTGGCACTATTGCCTTTATTTACTGAATTCTTAACTTTAATGTTCCATTATATTATATAATACTATGTTATTACGGGTAGCCTTATATCGAAAATTATTTGCTTATTGCAATGGGCATTCTGTGCGTGGATTTGTTTCAATTGAGATCTCCCGCCGTCGTGGACTCTCCTTCGATCGATGATTGATATCGAGATTATCGATGACGTGTGTCAATCGATATCGCTCGGTCGCCTTTCCCCTTCCGGCGAGTGCGCGATCGACGGTGAGGCGAGATGCTCGTCCGTCGCGTATGTTTCGGATAAAGCTCGGTGATACTGTGGTGGTCATCGTTTATTGTGATGATCCGTGACCCCTACGTCCAGTGCCTCGGAGTGATTGGCATCCGAGATTTTATTTTAGGGATCGTCTTTCCTTAGCCATTCGTGCGTAGTACCGTTAAGCGGTCGTCTCTACCCCCTCCCTGCGTCCATCGTCTCCGCGTTTCACGCTCGTGTCTCCGCTCTCCCCGTCGCCGCTGTGACTGATACTAATATTTATGCCTGCCTTTCAGATTCTCGATGATAGTACGATATCTGATCATCGAGGGAATATCTTCTCGACGGTTCTTATTCAGAACTCCATATTTATGATTATAACTATTCTTCAGAGTCTCTGACTATCACCGGCATTAACTCTTATCCAGAGTTACCTTCCCGGTGAGTAACCAGTTAATTACTGTCTGTTGATGGACTTTCTCGCCCATTTATACGGTTTCTTTTCCCAGGTTGCCGGTGTTTGGATCACTCGACGGGTTTTCCGGTGTTGCCGAGTCATATTGATGGATTTCGGCTGGTCCAATCGGACTCTTCAGTCGTGGCAGGAAGTTACGACTGGGAGATGAGACGAATCTTGTCTCAATGTGTATTCGAAAAATCGTACGAACTTATGATCTAGAATATTCGATATACTATGGATCTCATGCAAGGTTTTATGGTAAACGATTGACAATTTTGAAGCTCGAGGGGTCCGTTGAGCAGTGACGTCGAGGGAATAAATGAATTCGAAATGTCCTGTTACAATATATACAGTCAGTGACGAAATTGAGTGGACACTTTCTAGTATAAAGTGCCGGAACCGTTTTTTATGTCATTTCGCCGGTAATTGGCCTAGGCCAATTTAACCAGCGTCATTTTAAAGAGGAGCAATTTAACTTCATTTTGGCTATTTTAAAAAAAAATTACGATTTTTTTTTACAATTGGCACCCAGTTTTGAAAAAAAAAATTTTTGCCCTTTTCTTGTTTTTCTTTGAGTGGACACCTTTTGTAGTAAAATTTTTTAAGCACATTTCTTTAACCGTGATCGTAAAGAGAGCAGTCCAACATTCAATTTCTTTTCTTTAGAAAAAATTGAACGATTTTTTTTTCCAAAGATATTTCATTTTTAGAGAAAAAATAGACGATTTGAAAATTGCTGCGCAGGACGAAAACGATGAGGTTTACAACAAAATCTCAAGGCGGTAAAAAGTTGTAATACTTCTTGATGAGTTCACGAGAATTTTTTCAGATTTTTTTTTCGAAATTTGTTTTCCATCTATTTTCGATCGAAGCTCGATTGATCTAAATACCATGAAAATAATAGAATTAAATTTTTTACGTACCAAATAAACTTTGGTGTCGTCGAATAAACCTCCGAAGAGACCAAAGTATAATATGTAAGTAAACAATTTAATTCTATTGATTTCATGGTATTCGCATCAATCGAACTGACGGGAAATAGTTGGAAAACAAATTTCGAAAAAAAAATCTGAAAAAATTCTCGTGAACTCACCAAAAAGTGATACAACTTTTTAACATCTTGAGATTTTGTTGTAAACCTCATCGTTTTTGTCCTGCAGAGCAATTTTCAAATCGTCTATTTTTTCTCTAAAAATGAAATATCCTTGAAAATAAAAATCGTAGCATGTTTTCTAAAAAAAGAAATTGAAGCTTGGATTGCTCCCTTTACGATCACGGTTAAAGAAATGTGCTAAACAAATTTTACTACGAAAGGTGTCCATTTAAAGAAAAACAAGAAAACGGCCAAAACTTTTTTTAAAACTGGGTGCCAATTGTAAAAAAAAAAAATCGTAAAATTTTTTTAATATAGCCAAAATGAAGGTAAATTGCTCCTCTTTAAAAGGACGCTGGTTAAATTGGCCTAAGCCAATTACCGGCGAAATGACATAAAAAACCGTTCCGGGACTTTATACTAGAAAGTGTCCACTCAATTTCGTCACTGACTGTATGTGTAAGTTTGACGGCTGTAGTTGTTAAGTATTTCTTTATAATAGTATTTCACTGCAACAACACGTGTTGGTTATTAAACCCAACCCAAAATCCCGTGAACTTCGTGAAGTCTCCATGGCAGAGACTATGTATATTACATAATTTATTGACGTAATAACATTGAGCTTTATTATGAATTGAAATATCATGAACGGATTAAGTAAGCGTGAAAAAACTCGGATGCGGGTACGTCGCCATCGCCAAAAAATCAAAGCGATTCATCTGCAACTACAATCTCACACCGACGCGAATCATTCGACTCCACGTAAATTATATAATAGACAATAACATTTTTATAAAGTTCATAAGTGTAATCAATAGTTTTCCCTAATTGATTTCACATTTTTATTATGACTGGTTCTATATGTTTCCGCCCACTTGTGGAGGCGAGCATTTTTAATTTTGCTGAAAATTGTGTATGTTGTACTGTCCGACCCAAAACAATTTTGTGATTTTTTTCAAATTTTTTTGCCCGACCGAAAAAAGTTATGAATTTTGAAAAAATCGTCTTTCTGGTTTTCAACCATTATCAAACGCTGATAATTTTCTCAAAAATTGGTCAATCAAGACGTGTTTTTTTGTATTTTCACGCGCTTTTCAGAAAAAAAATACAAAACAAATATTCAAGTCATATTCTATGAATTTAAAAATTTTTTAGACAAAAATCTTAATTTCTCAAATATTCCATTCTTTATTTTTTATTTTCAATTTTTATTCTCGAGTTTTTTCTCAAGGCCGGAGGGGTTGCTCAGAGTTCCTATGTACGGCTTCCGCCTTTTACATATCTCTCCTAAACTCCCTTGTATCTCTCCTAAACTCCCTTGTATCTCTCCTAAACTCCCTGTCTCGTACTTTCACCGTGCATCCTCAATTCCACCATCAACCACTCCGGTGGACCTACAGTTTTTGGGTAGGTGGGTTCCGAACCACCGAGAGCACAGAAAAAGCACATAGAAAAATTCCATTGGTACCGGCGGGGAATCGAACCCGGGACCCCCGTGTTGAGAGCCGAGAACGCTACCCCCTGTGCCACTGCCTCTCTATTTTCAATTTTTATTTTAAACTTTGATTTATTCTACGCAACATTCACAGCGGGCAGATACCTTTGGCTATTTTTTTTTTTCGAATGAAGAAAAGATTGCTTCAGTTTTTCTGAGAAAAATCTCAATTTTCCGAAATTCTATTAGAGCGTGGGGAGGGTGGGCTGAATACAAAAACACTCGTGAGGATAATTAGATTGAAGAAAAATGCTATTTATTAAGAGATAGATTTTTAAACGGTGAAAACGTGTATCCATGTAACATAGACTGCAGAGGACATGCATATAAGAGAGGGTCGCTGGCAGTAAGCAACGACGAGGCTAGAAAGTGACGTTGCGTGCAAATGAAGTTAAAGGCGCTGGTGTCGCCCCGGAGTTAACCGTCTGAAGATCGCCAGGTATCGGTGACTTTCCAACACTCTCCCTCGAGGCTCCCTTGAGTGAACTCTCATACTTTGATTCTCAAGAGTCTCAAGCATTTTACGTGTTTTGGTCGAGGTAAGGATTTCGTGAATATGTCGGCTGCCATGTTGGCGGTTTCCAAATAATCGATCGTGATGTCACCATTCTTCAGCGCATCTCGCACGTAATGGTGACGCACGTCTATATGTTTCGTCCGAGAATGAAATACGGGGTTTTCTGCAAGTTTCCTTGCCCCTGTATTGTCGCAGAAGATCTTGATCTCGCTCTTTTCAGGGAATCCAAGATCTGTAAAGAATCTCTTGACATACGTAGCTTCCCTGATCGCCTCGGCGAGCGCCATGTTCCGGGTAGAAATTTTGTAGGGTTTGCCTTATTTGCTACAAGGCCCTGATCAGGAAGCGCTACGGCTTGCCATGACATAGCAAGCCTGAAAAGCTCTTGATATGGCCCTGCAAAGGCCTGCCGTAACACGGCCGTGCTCATGCTTGCCTTACAGCGCCCTGCTGAGATAGCCATATAGCCCAGTCGAATTAGCATTTGACCCGGAAAAAATCTTAAGTAGCAATTTTCCTTCGGAATTCGTGGGGGGGGGGGGGGGGGGGGGGTTCACTGGCAGTCTAAATTTGGTTTTGCGTGGTATTCGATCCGTTGCGTCTTCCGCCATCTTGATTTTAAGGGCTAATTTTTGTTTATTGAATAACTCGTTTATTTTCAGTTTTACACAAAAAATAGTAATAACAAAGGTTGTTTGAAATTAAATTTCCTACAATGTTGGTTCTTATCAATTGTTTTGTAGGATCGATATTTTTCGATTTATACCTGAGAAGCGGTGAGGGTGAACCTAAATGTCCCATTATCGCGTTTATTATTGATTTTTTCGTATTATTTTTTGTTTATTTGTTGATTGTTGTTAAAAATTTGATGACAATTTGGTTTGTTGAATATTTAATTTGATACATTTATGATGCCGATTTTGTTTTCTGGTAAGGTTCATATTTTTGGGACGCGCGCTTACGGTAGAGGAAAAGAGGGGTGTAAATAATCAGTTTTCATACAGGATAACTTTTATAATGAAAAAAATGAACTTTTATTTTGTTTTCAGTATACTTTTGAAAGTCTTTCCAAATTCGAATTACGTATATTTGGAACGTTTAGTCGATGGTCCGGCCTCGTTTTCGTCGTCTGGTTCTTCCCCGTAATCGTCGATGAATTGACAGATAAACTGTACAAAACCGGTGTCTTTCAAAAAAATAAAACAATACCTTTTATTTGCCAAAATAAATTTGGCAAATAAAATTTCGTATAGCGAGTGCACGTGTACTCGCGCGGCAGTGCTAAGAGCCGCGAACGAAATTTCGAGTGAGCAACGACGTTCGAGCTGGCGCGTTGCGCGCGATGTAAACACGACGCTCGCTCGCACGGTCGAACGAACATAGAAAAAAAATAGTGCGAATAATATTTCGAGAAGACACGCTGTGCGGACAACCGCGAGGAGTTGTCGGAGCGTTGTACGAAATATTATTTCGAATATTCCAGAAGCGTTGTACGAAATATTATTTCGAATATTTCGATACCGTTGTACGAAAATTATATTCGTGGATTTTCAGGGTGGATCGAGGTTCTCAACCACGTGCGAACTTGGACTGTAGGGTACAGTGCGCGTTTGGTTGAGTGAGACGACTCGACACGACGGAAATAATTATTGTCTGATCGAAACAATAATAACGTGTCGGAAATAAAAATTTTGGACAACCACGAAAAATAATTTACGCGGTAAATAAAGACCTTTGGGAATTCGCGAAAAATAAATTGCGCGATAAATAAATATTTTATGAGATTCAAAAAAGAAGAGTAACTCGCACCGTGGAAAATATTTTTGGAATTCGCGAAAAATAAATTGCGCGACAAAAATAAATCCGACCTTCACAACGAACAACTCGCACCGGAACGAAATAATTTTTGACATCGACGAAGAATAAGTTCGCGTGAAGAAAGGCGAGTACGGTCGCCGAAAGACGAGAATTAATTAGGAAATATAATAAAATCTCGGCAGCGAATAATTCACCGAACTCTAAGACGGTAAAATAATCGGTGTCAAAATTCGCAAAAATTAAATCGCTCGAGTAGATCGCTAATCATTTACGTCTCGTAACCGACGTTTTGGACAATGCCTGTGGACGCGACGACGAGCGAAACCTGCCCTTCCGAGGGGGGGGGGGGGGGGGAGCAATCCCAATTTGGCCGCGAGTGTCGACGTCGACGTGGCGAACGTAAACACGCGTGAGCGCCGGCCGCGCGTACCGGACGTCTTGCAGTGGATAGACGCAATGCCGGACAACGATGTGCGAAAGTTATTACGCGCGGAGGGCGCGAGTGTCGATGGAACGAGTGAGGAGCTTCACGACAGACTCCGAAGGTGCAAACTCCGCGAAAAAGGATACTCGAGCATCACGTGGGGGCCGTGCGACCAAATTCCAGAGGATGGCCTCGAGAAGGAGCTCGAGCAAATCGACAGTCTCGTGAGCGGGAAAATTCGGGAGATGCTCCAGGCGCTGATTATCAACCCCACTGGTGGGCCAGCGGTGACTCGCAACCGACTGCGAGAGTGGATATCGGGTGCATCACGAGCCACGAGTCAAGATGGAGGCTCGAGACAAGAGAGTCCCGCGGGTGGAGCCCGAAGCACGAATCCGGACATGATGCGAAAAACAGACAGGTTCGCAGATACAGGATCGGCTGCGCCAATGAGAGTGACTCGCGGAAGAAGATCGGTTGCACCGAGCGCCGAGGATCAGCGTATGGTGGAGGACCTGGGGACGGCAGGACAGGACGCGAGCAGCTCTCGTCAACCGAGCAAGGCCCCGAGAAGAGTCCCTGGGGACATGCCAGGGGGGATGCAGGTGGTTGGCGAGGGTCGCGCTGCATCGAAGCCGAGAACGGCACCTGCGCCACGACACCGCGAGATTGGCGTACAGACCGACAGTGACATCAGCGGGCAAGGCGAATGGCAATTGCCAAAAAGGAGGAAAACCCGTCGAAGAACGTCTCCGGAGGAATCAACCGATACCGAACCAATCTCGAAACGCCGCATGATCCAACCGAAGAACGGAGCGAGGAAAGGATCCGCCCCACTTATACGACACTCGAGAGATCCTGAGGAATACTCGAGTGATTCGTCGTCCTCGTCACTCGAATCGAGGGTTGCACCAAACCACCGATCGTACGTGAGGAGTGGTGGTGGAAGACCACGAAGGAGAAACGACGATCGTAGGAATGATTGGAGCTCGGAGGACGATGGCGATAGTAACCGACCGAGATCTCGAAGACGCGCACGTGATGTCGGAGAAGTTGCGCGGAAATGGCAACTGAAGTTCACAGGAGACGATGAGTTCGGCTGTGAGGAGTTTATTGAACAACTCTACGAGAAGATCAACGCATCGGACCTTCGGTACAGCGAACGTCTCCAAGTGCTGCCGGAAGTGTTGAAAGGCCGTGCCGTGCGGTGGTACCGGTCCAACCGCTACGAATGGGAAGATTGGCGCGACTTTCTACATGACTTCCGTGCCTGGTTCGGAGCCGATTATGACCAGCAAGGACTGAAGGACGACATCCGAGCGAGGACGCAAGGTGCCGATGAGTCCGCCAAAGACTACTTGATCTGTATACAAGGATTATACAATCGGCTGCGCCGGAAGAAGAGTCTGAAGGGCCAGCTAGACCGAGCGTACGCCGGCTTGAGGCCAGAATACTGGGATAAGCTGGAGCGCGACGAAGTACGCACTTATGCTCAACTCGTCGCGCGAGCGTCGCAGATCGAGAGACGGTGGGCACGAGCGAAGACACGCCGACCACCGCCACTAAGAGGCGAATGCCACGTCAAGGAGTTTGCGTGGGTCGCCAAAAGTAGCGCCGTCACGAAGCCAACAGACCCGAAGAGATCGTTGAATCAGCGACGTCCGATCTATGAGGTGAACGCCGTGACGAGCAGCGGAACAAAACGAGGAAGTTCTGAACAAGAGGCTGCGCCGAAGAGACGCCGACGGCAGAGGCGTGAGAGCAACGGCGCACAGGTTGCATCGACGGAGGCAACGACGCCGTCAACGTCGTACGCCAACGCTGCAGCGAAGCCGCCAGCGAGTTCCGCCAGAAACCACCAGACGCAACTGCAGTCTGGTGGGGGGAACAACGGAAGCAGCCGGTCCAATCCGGGAGATCGAACACCGGAAAATGCTGCTTCCCGTGGTTCAGGGAGTTCAGCAAGGAGAACTCCACTGTTCTGTTTCAACTGCGGTGACGCGGGTCATTATAGCCGTGATTGTAACCAGAAGAAGGTGCAGCTTTGCCTAGGATGCGGCAGGAAAAACGTGACTGCCGAGAACTGTGGCTGTGCCTTCTCAAAAAACGGGAATCGAGCCTGGCTACGGCGGGACAGCCAGCGCTCCCAGTAAGAGACCCGCCGAACGAAGGCGAAGAGTGGAAGCTGGATCCTCTTCCCCTTTCCCCAGTTCCCCCTCCGCTGACCAGGGATAGGATAGAGCGGTTGAGCGCCGCGTTCAGGAGAGATGTTCTTGCAGGCGCAGCGAGCTCTCCGTGTGCCAATGCATCGGCAAGCGTAGAAAGAGTAGACACAGGTGAGTCGCACTACGGCCCGATTGGCATTTGGACACTCGACGATACGGAAGAGTCAGACGAAGAAGTGCCAGACGCGCGCGTGATTGGCGAAGCAAATGAAGCGAACCGCGATAGAAACGTTGAACGAGTAAACGACAATCGCGAAAACGCCGCGCGGGGGCAACAGTCTGAACAGGAAGTTCCTGTTGAAATGAATACGAGATTTTCCTTTGCATTTCCCGCTCCACCGAAAGAGTGGAAGCGCGAACCGGGACGTCCGAGGGTATTCGCGTCAATAGAGATCGGGGGAAAGCATCTAGAGGCGCTGATAGATAGCGGGGCAACGACTTCGGTATTTGGGCAAATCGGTAGCCAGATCGTGAACGAGTTAGGGATCCCGTACCGACAATACCCAGCGACAAGACTCGACTGTGTGGCCATGGCCAATGGCACAATCGAAAGAGTAATAGGGGAAGCGTTGTTCCCGATTTCGCTGGATGGGGTTCAAAAATGGTTCCCTACCATAATTGTCCGAAATCTAAGGGCAGACTGTTTACTAGGCATGGATTTCATGCACGCGTTCGGAGTCAATGTTTGTGCCGGGCGCGGAATCTGGTCGTTAGACGAGGTCGGAATAGAGCATCCGATAATGAAGCCGAATGATGAGCTTGCCGCGATCGGGTTGTGTTACGGACTTCACGAGCCCGAGTGCAACGAGAGACGTCATTGAAAAAGTGTTCCCTCGGGGGTTGAACGCTGCGATAGTTAAATCGCGGAAGGTCGAGTTGTCTGATGATGCTGGTCGACCTGCGGGGACTTGGCATGTCAAAGACCTGAAAATTTCTGTAAGGAAGCAGGCTGCGGAGAGCTCGGCGTGACACACCGAGTTAAACAGCGCTGCGCGAAGTAGCGCGGAAAAAAAAAAAAAAAAAAGAAAGACTATTTTTGTTTATGTTTTGAATGAGAAGAAAGACATTGTTTTAGTTTGTTTAAGCAATAAAAGAATAATTCTGGTTGGTTGTTTTAGATAATAATGAAAAAATTACGACCATGATTGTCGACTGAAAGTTAGCATTTAAAAAAAAATTTGGTTTTGGGAAAGATTGGTTTGAATGTCATGTGAATCAGTACGTAAGGTAGAATTATTACGTTCGTAGTGGATAATTAGTTTGAGGTAATAGTAAAGACTTGATTGGTGATGGGATCGATCGGGGGCGAGATGAGCACGACTCTGCTGCGACGTGAGGAAAGGTGTATCGGCGTGTGCCTACCCCGTCGCGAGGTAGACCATAGCCTAGTGGGGGGATGTGACGAGGCATTATTGGCCTCGCAGTCACGTCGAGGGTAAACAGCACCGTCGCGCCGTCTCGCACCCGTGGTCGAAACAATGTACGGTAGAACGGGCACTGTCGTCGAATCTTCGTCAATTTCAGAAAGACGACGAGCAACGACGTCGCGAAACGACGGAGAGAGACGGCGGCCGACGGCGGTACGAGAGAGATGGCTGTGCCGAAGGAGCGATCGTCGATCGTCGGGTGGACCTTGCCCCTACCACGTGACCGAGAGATCGACGGAGCCGGCCGGCGAGAAGCGTTAGATTTAAAGTAGAGTTAGTTAGAATTTGGAGTGCAAATGGCACGAATGTTAGAGATTGACCGCCGATTGCGAGTCAGTTAGTTTTGAGCGATCGAAAGAGAGAGAGAGTACGGACGGATAAGTAGTGAGGTTAGAAAGTTGTGAGAGAGAGTCGGAATTGGAAAAAGGACGAGGATAGTAGCCGTGAGTGAGGGTCGAAGTTGGGAATAAAGAAGTGAGGAAAAAGAGCGGATAGTGAGAGTGAGGAGTCAGCGGTAGAGTCGAGAAAGAGTGAACAGAGTGGAGAGTGACAAGAGAGTGAGAGCGAGAACGGATACGGGGAGTGTGTGTGTGAGGGAGAGCGATAGAGGATACGGCGAGCGTGCGTGCGAGAGAGCGAGCGAGGCTGAGCCACCGGCGTACCCGGGAGCGAGAGAGAGGACGCTGCGAGATCGGAAGCAACGAGAGAAGGTAGGCGCACATGGTGCACCATTTTTCGTGTAACGCGACGCAGTAGAGCGCGCCTTGCCCCGTCCCCTCGCCCCGCGAATCAAAGGCTGTGCCCTCCGGCGTCTCCGGGGGTCGGTATGAGAGGGTGAACCCGGAATGTGAATGCGTGTGTGAGAGAGCGAATGACATTGTATAGAGAGTCAAGAAAATAAAAGATTATTGTTTCGTTATTAAATTATCGGTGCTCACCCGTTATTTCGAACAAAATATAAATAGTTGAACTTGCCCCCGAATACCCCCTTCCTTCCCTGAGTTTAGCCGAGGCGAGTCGGAAGAGTAAGCTACCCCCCTTGGTATTTCGGGGCGAATGAAATACCTGGCGCCCCAATACGGCAAAGGCGAATTTCGGAGAAAAAGACGCGGGCGTCATTAATGATTTTTTGACTGGCAGCTCGCCTACTGTTTTACACGAAATTTTCAGCGAAGCGAGCTCGTCACAATACATTTGCACGATTATGATTTTTTGAGAGGTTCGTTTTGTCAAATTGCTTTGATTGGTGATATACTAATTTGAAAAACAAAATAAATTAATGTATCAAGCGTGAGTTGAAATTTTTTTTGAATTGCGCTTAAATAAAAATAGCAATTGTAAATTCCAAAACTTAGTGCAATGTCATTCAAATTCCTAATTGAAAGTAAAATGTTAAATTCTTAGGAATAATTTTTTTCTTCCAGGTTTTTTTTTCAGCAAATGCAATAATATTTTATAATGAACATAATCATAAGGACGGGATTTGAAAGAGTGACCCATGACATCACATTTCAACCAAAAACAATACCCAAAGGAAAAGCTTTGGTAGAAGCAAATCATGTACGTAATGTCGATGAATACAGGGCGAATGGAGAAAGTTTTTTAATTCAGGCTCAAGTCATAAGACAAATTTCAGTCACATCTCCACCTTACTGCACAAAATTGAATGTAAGCATACAGAATTTGTTCACACTTATCGCTTTTTACTATATTTTATATGATACATTTTTACAGATTAATGCAGCTCGGAAAGTCATTGGTGTTTCTTGCACTTGTGTTTATAAGAGTGAACCTTGTAAACACATAGCAGCAGTGATTTACTATATTAATAATAAAGATAGTTTCACTAAAACAGATATTGAACAGCAATGGGGAAAACCAACTGCTCGTCAATTTGCACGGGAAAAGTATTCGAAGGGAAAATATTTTTTCGAAATATTTCCTTCTGAAAAAAAGTTTAAGGTGAATACGAGCAAGCTAGATCCGACTGATTTGACAACACCTTCACTGCTACGGACAATCATGCTCGAAGCGAAGAAAGGTAAAGACGAAAAAGCAATCAACAATTTAATGAACAATATGTTACAAGCAGTAGATGTCCTTCTTGAAAGAGATGAGTGCGAGGGGTATTTGAATATATTTTTTTCAATGCGCGAAGCTAAATTAGCGTACATAACTAGTCAAAGGGTTGAAAAAAATCTGTACGATTTTTATGTCGAGAAAATCGTTCTATCAAGAAAAGATATAATACGTTTATGCTGTGATACACTAGAACAGTCCAAATGTAATAAATGGTTTCGTGCCAGGAATTTAAGAATATCTACGAGTAAAAGTGCTCACAATATTAAGAGTAGAGTAAATAAATCTGTAGAATCATTAGTTGCAGATATTTTGTATCCCAAAAAAATAGATACTGCTTCTACACGTTATGGAAATGAATATGAAAAAAATGCTCAACAGGAGTATGAAAGGTTATAAGGTGGAGTGGGGTAAGTTCGTAAATGGGGCAAGTTCGTAAATGGCCTGCATTTATTCTAATATAAGTTCCATTGTATTAACTGGTAAGTAGAAACATACATTCGTTTGTTCTGAAATGATTGCCATAGATATCTCGCATTCACGACGGGTTTCTTTTGTTTATTTCAATCAGAAAGTGCAAGCACATGACAAGCCACATAACCAAGTTCGCGGCTTCCACAGTCTTTTTAATTATTTTCACAGTAATTTTGGTCGAAGTGCGCTGATTCTTTGTACATTTGAAGAACATTTATGTAAGTTTAAGTTACACAAATAAAATTGATTAGTTTTGTATTGATAAAAACACTACTCCATTCTTGTCCCGGAAATATTTGTGCACGGGGTAAGTTCGGAGCACGCATCGGGGTAAGATCGGAGTAGTGCGCTCTTACTTCCCATTGTCACTTCAATTTCATTTTTTCTACATTTTTGTCCTACAATCAGTACTTTACTTCGAATATTTATGTAGCTAATGATTTCATAGGGTCAACATGGTTCGAAATTATGTTCAGAAGAGAACACCAAAGTACACAACCCGAACGTTGAACGAAGCTTTGCAGGAGATCAGATCAGCTGAAATAAACGCATATAGAGCCAGCAAAAAATATAAAATTCCATTGAATACAATCATGGATCATTTACGCTGAAGAAGTGGAGTAAAGAGTCAAACACGGGGGAGAAATACCGCGATTCCATTAGAATATGAAAGACGTCTTGCCAAAGGTCTATTGACTATGGATTATCCAGGAAAGAAGTGCTGTTACTAGTGGGACAATTTGTGAATACAAACAATCTAAAAATTCCATTTAAAGATGGTCTTCCAGGAGAAGATTGGTTCTTAGGTTTCAAACAAAGGCACTCTTTATCATTAAAAAAGGCGCAAGGCGTAGAAATTGCACGAAGAGGAGGTTGCAATCCATTTACAATCCAATATTATTTCACTTTATTAAAAAATACCATAAATGAACTTGGATTGGAAAATAACCCTTCAAGGATTTGGAACCTAGACGAAACAAGTTTTTGCACCGATCGCGATCCTTCGAAAACTAAAGTAGTTGGTGGCAAGAACGTGCCATGCACCAGAACGATAACTGCTGCTGAAAGGGAAAACATCACCGTTTTAATGGCAGCTTCTGCTTCAGGCGAAAAAGTGCCTCCGCTCATAATATTCAAAGGGAAGAATATTTGGGATCAGTGGTACGCTCAAGCAAATGCGGGCTTTCCTGACACCACATATGCTGCTACATCAAACGGTTGGATGGAGACAACCGTGTTTGAAAATTACTTCGAAAGAAGTTTTTTGAAATCAATCGGAGCCGACCCCCCCCCCCCCCTCCCCCAGTCCTATTAATATATGATGGTCACTCCACTCATTTGAGCATCAAATTAATAGAAAGAGCTGCCGAATCGGATGTAACCATTTTAAAACTACGTCCACATACCAGTCACGTATTACAACCCTTAGACCTCAGCGTTTTCAAATCATTAAAAACTTCCTGGGATCAGAAGTTGGTAACATGGCAAAGAAAACATATTGGAGTGAAATCGCCCAAAAATGAGTTTTCAAGAATGATTGGTGAAGTTTGGCAGGATTTAAAACCGGAACTAATTGTAAATGGTTTCCAAAAAGGTGGTATTTATCCATTTTCGAGGGATGTTATTCCCGATTCTATGTTTAACGCTGCTACTTTAAAACAATGGCAAGAGGCAAAATCAAAAGATCGAGAGCAACCTGAGACAAATCAGACACCTCAGGAAATTATGGACGAAGCTCTTTTGCATCCACCTATAATTTTTAATTTCTGTCCCGAAAACACGCTTAATCCTGCTGATGGTAGTTCTACGTTGATTGAAGAAAGCTCTACTACAGTATCACCACAATTTTCAATAAGCAGTTCAGTTGAACATGGGGATAATGAAGTGACTTTTGAAAATTTTCTCCTAGAGTCAGTAAAAACAAATTTTGTACGAAATGCTCAAAAGAAAAAAAGAGTTGCGAAAGGTGCCGAAGTGATTACCTCAGAAGAAGTGAAGTTGAGATTCATTGCAGAAAGGCAGCTTAAGGAAAATTCCGCATCTTCATCAAGCACACCAGCACTTCTTCAAAAGAGAATAATGATTTATGCACAATTTGTCAGTACGATTTTCGCTACTATACTGATAAAAAAGAATGGATTCAAATTATAAATTGCATGAAGTGGGTTTGCGGAATCTGTAATAAAGGCTCAAAGAAGAAGAAGTATGAAAGCGAGCGATGCATGGGTGACAATTAGAACACTGGGAATTATTCAAATGTTTTATTGCTGATGTTATAATATTTTATTGTTTGTTTATTAATTAAAGAAAAATCCTTTTATATTTAAAAGAATATACCTTTTAACTAAAAAATATATATTTTAATGCTGAAAGTCAACTAGTTCGTACTTGCCCCAGTCCTGGGGCAAGTACGAACTTGCCCCAGTCCTGGGGCAAGTACGGACTATATTTTGTAAACTTATACTTTCAATCCATCTATTTTCTATCTGTTCCATCGAAACATAACAAAGTTGGTATTAGAACATAGCGCAGTTATTATTGTTTAAGTTATATTGTTTGAGATTATAAATGTTCTTTGGACCTTGTCATTTTTACGATAATTTCAAAAAAAGTCAACTAGTCAGAGATAAGTCCGAAGTTGCCCCAGGACTGAGGCGAACTTGCCCTAGGGCAAGTTCGGATTAGTTGACTTTTTTTAAAATTTATCATAATAATGAGAAGTTCCAAAGAACATCTATAATCTAAAATAACATAACTTTAATAATAATAACTGCGCTATGTTCTCATACCAACTTTGTAAAGTTTCAATTGAACACATAGAAATTAGATGGATTTAAAATATAACTTTACAAAACCTAGTTCGAACTTACCCCACTCCACCTTATGGTGTTAAAGTAAAAAAAATTGGTATGCTTGTGAGCGAAAAACAACCTTGACTATGTGCCAGTCTCGACGGAATTGTTTTTTTTTTATCCGAGGAGTTGCGGAATCCGTTTACGAATACTCGCCAGTCGTGCGGACTGGTGATTATGCTGGCCTCCCCGCCGGACAACCCACTTCCGTGGGCCCTCCCAGCTGGACTACCAGCTAAACCGCCACCTCCGTTTTCCCTGCCCCGACCAGGTACTATTTTCGGTTGGCGTCTAGTTGGGGGGTCCGTGTCCGTCTCGTCGTCCTGTTTCCAGTCATCTGTACACTCTTTTCGCGTTAGGTCCACCAAGTCAGGCAGCCGTCCGCGCTTTTTCGTCGTAATATTGTCTCTGTATAAGTGGCAGCCTGCCGCCACTGCTCCTTTCCCCGGAGCATCGCCCCCACGATGTTATCGGGGGTGATGTCGATTCCCGAGGCCGCTTCCAGTCTCTGTCGTTGTTCTGTCCAGTGGTCGCATTTGAAAAATGTGTGCTCCACATCGTCTCGTTCGTGTCCACAGTAAGTGCAGTCCGGCGTCTGTACTTTGTTCATGTTGTGTAGGTACCGTCTGTAGTATCCGTGTCCCGTCAGCAGTTGGGTGACATAAAAATTTACGTCCCCAAAGTCCCGTTCGGTCCACGCTTTCAGGCCCTTTATCAGTCGCCTCGTCCAGTTACCCGTCGTCCCGTCTACCCAGCGTTGTTGCCACGTTTGCAGCGTCCTGGCACTTTCCGTCTTTGCCGCGTCCTGTCGTCCCGTGTCCTCAGTTCTTTCATAGATCCTCTTGCGCCCGACCGCAAGAAGATCGATGGGGATTACGCCTGCCACCACCAGCACTGCCTCTGCTGAGACAGTCCGGTAGGAGCAGGCGACTCTCAGAGCGCTCCGTCTTTGTACTGTCGTCATTACGTAGCAGTATTTTTTCGTACCTAGGGAATCTGCCCAGATCTCCGCGCCATAGAGAAGGATCGAGTGAGTCGTTGACATTAAAAGTCGCCGTTTTCCCGGTCTCGGTCCACTCGTGTTTGCCATCAGGCGCCCTAGAGACGCCACGCTTTCGGCCGCCTTTTGGGCTGTCTTTTGTATGTGAGGCCAGAAGGTCATCTTTGTGTCCAACGTCAGTCCCAAGTACTTGACATCCCCTCTGGCCTCGATTTCGTCTGTGTCTACTTTCATTGTTCGTCTTGTCTCTATACGTTTCCGTGTGAGAAACACCAGTTCGGTCTTTTCCGTCGCAAGTTGCAGTCCGTGTTCCGCCATCCATCGTCCGACCCGTCTCATTGTCTGGTTCAGTTTGTACTGCGCCAGATCCATGGAGCGCTCGACGATCACCGCCGCCACGTCGTCGGCGTAAGCGACGAGGCGGACCCCAATCGGGAGTTCCAGTCTGAGCAGGCTGTCGTATATTGCGTTCCAAAGGTCCGGTTCCAGTATGGATCCTTGGGCGACCCCCGCGGTGATTTGTCTCGTCTTCTGGCCCTCAGTCATCTCGTAGATTATCCGTCTGTTGCGTAGGTAGTCCTCCACAACTCGGACCAGATATGGTGAAGCCCGGAATTTGCTTTCCAGCGCCTCCAAAATGTCCACCCACCTGGCCGTGTTGAAAGCGTTCCTAACGTCCAGTGTCGCCAGTAATACTATTGGTCGCGCTGCGTGGCAGTGTCTGTCTGTGTCTCGGAAGGTATCTACCACCCGTTGGATGGCTCCCAACGTTGATCGTCCCCATCTGAAACCGAACTGCTGGTCTGCCAAGCCTCCTCCTCTCTGTATTGCGTCCGTCAGTCTCGGTCTAAGTAGCTGTTCGTATAGCTTTCCTGTCGTGTTCAGTAGACTCAGTGGCCGGTGGGCCGACGGCGTGCTGGGGTCTCCCTTACCCTTGGGGATAAGAACGAGCCTTGCGGTCTTCCACCGGTGGCTGAATGTCCCTGTCGTTAGGCACGTGTTGTAAAGGTCAAGATATACGTCCGGCCTCAGACTAGCCATCAGTCGGACAATCTCGACGGGTACCCCGTCCGGCCCTGGCCCCTTACCGGTCTTCATCGTCTTGGCTGCTCGGGTAAGCTCCAACGCGGTGAAGATGGGGGCTCCTGTGTTTTCCGTTTCATTCGTTGCGTCCGTACGTTCTTGCAGTCCGTCGCGTGGTGTCCCGTCTCGCCGCATTTTCTGCAGCTTTTTGTTCGGTCCTTATTCGTGCAGTTGGCCTTAGTGTGTCCGTATCCCAAACACTTGTGGCATTTCGTCACTGTCAGTCGTTGTCGAACGCGGCATCGCACCCATCCTATCGCGATCCGACCCCGGCCCAGCAGCGCCTTGGCTTCCTGCGGTTCGAGGTCGTAGACCGCCATATATTGCTCGGCCCGGTTCGCACCGAATATATGGACGCCGAAGCCCCCCTCTCGTCCCGTTTTTCGTCTCAGTGCCTGTGTGACGTCTTGTGTGGTTGTGAGGCAGTCCAGGTCCATGATCTCCAGTTGTACCCTGGGTATCACGGCCCTAACACTGCCCACGTCCCCGACGGCGTCTTGTAGCGCGCGTCGGAAGTCTTCTCGTCCGTCCGTGTTCGTCTGTATTTTGAGGAGACACAGTCCGTCTTTTGTCTTCCTCATGTTTGTTACCTGGACGTGGCTTTTTTCCGGATCCACTGTCGTCCGTATTTTCCGTAGAATGTCGGAGTACGTCGCGTCTTTGCCTGGTTTAACCAGTACAACCGTTCCTCTCGTTCCCCTATGTTTGGGGGCTGACCTGCGCTTTTCAGCTTGCGTCGTCGCGTTCGTCCTGTCCGTTTTATTTTTCCGTTCTGTCGTTTTTGTGTTTTTATGATACACTGTTTGCCAGGCCCCTTCCGTTCGTTCTTGTATTGTTGGTTGTTTCTGTACGACCTCCGGCGGGGTTTTCGTTGTCTCCCATTTTCGTTTGGTCGGTCGTACTTGTTCCGTCTCCGTTTCCGTATCCACCGCACCATACACCTGTCGGAGACAGGTGTATGGTGCGGTGGTTTGTCCTTTCGTGGCCGTCTTGGTTCGCGTGCTCAGCGCGGCGTCGGTGGCCTCTAGGATTGTCAAGATTCCGGTTTTTACCGTCATGTTCATATTCTTTTGTATGGCCGCTGCCTTGGCCATTTTCGTCGCTGTCCTATGTATAATCTTTAGCAGCTCCATTCGCTCCGGTTCGTTTTGTCTTAGTATTGTGGCGTCCGATGTTGTTGCTTCGTTCATCTGTCCATTTTGTGTGCCCGTTGTGTTGTCGGCGTCGTAGGCGGAGGTCGCGGAGCTTACTCCGGTCCCTGCGCTCGACGCCCTGTCCGTCCTATGTCGTTCCGGTAAACGTAATGTGTCCCTCCCCGTACTATGAGTTATTTTTTGTTTGTTAATATA
This sequence comes from Netelia melanura, assembly GCA_964007305.1. Lineage (NCBI taxonomy): Eukaryota > Metazoa > Arthropoda > Insecta > Hymenoptera > Ichneumonidae > Netelia > Netelia melanura. The sequence continues at coordinate 15,435,032 of OZ023255.1, read as the reverse complement.
TTTATCTACGTTGTTCCCACGAGTATTCAAGGAAAAAACGGTCCGCCCCCACAGAGCCTGATTGTGGGGGTAAGGCTGATTACTATGGGGTTTCGCCCGGTTCCCCATAGGCATCGTGAAAGGCACTTTAACCCAAGTACCATCCAGCCCTCGGCACGATAGCTTCCACCTTAGCTTGGGGAGTGGTCCGCGACAGGGCCTTAGGTCGCCTAGACTAGTTTTTACGCCGGTCGGCTTCCTTATAGCACCCGTTGACCAGAGAATTCCGCGTCCCGCCCGTCCAGGGTCCCGGTCCCCGTATGGCGCCCCGTTTCCCTGTCCGTCTAGGGGTCGCTTCACGCTCTGGTCGTCCCTCTATCCGCCACCTGAGGACGCGCCCGGTCGGCCTCACCCCGGTTCCCCGCCCCTCTTTACGAGGAGGAAGAGAACCCCGAGTCGACGGAATTGTTATTGGCGCTAATAACAATGTTTTTGGAATAGTCGAGTTCAAATGCCCTAGTTCGTGCAAAAAGCAATCGATAGTAAATTTTGATGCAAAAAAGTGCATTGTAAACTATTTACAATTTCAAAATGACCAAGTCTGTCTAAAACAAAGTTCCGTGTATTATACACAATGGCAAATCCAAATGTACGTCACTGGAACAGACATATGCGATTTATTTATATATTCACAAATAGAAGATGGCAGCATTTGTGTTAAAATTGAACGCAATGAACTTTTAATAGTGAGTAAATGTGAAAAGTTTTATTTTCAATGTTATCTCCTTGAATTACATAAAAAAATAGTCAGAGAAGAATCTCGAAAAATGGTGATAAAAGAAGTCAAAAGTTTTTCTGGAAAAGACATTTTTAATCAAATATAGAAAGTGATATTAATTTAGTTGGCCATTGTTCCTCAGAAAAAAAGTCTTTCTTTTCATGTATAAGACGCGTTTATTTTATTACTGTTTTATAAAATGTATGAAATATTATATGAAGAGTATTAATAGCTTAAGAATATCAACAAACCAAAAATTTGCCAAATAAATATTTATTAAAAAAATGTGACAAATGTACAAAAAATTCTTCAAAATACATACCTATCACCACAATCATCACGTAATGTAGTGTTTATAAGTATATATTTTCGAAATTTACATACAATTTGCATTTCCTGTTTTATTGAATAATAACGGAAAATATAGGTGGTTGAAGATTAACTAATATGCAACAAATATGTACTATGTCATCGATACAAGTAAACAAATTTACTGGTATTTTATTTAGAATCTGATAAATCCTCAATCGTATGATTCGTTCAACATGAATCCGAACCTTTGCAATGTTATATGTTTCTTCTGTCTCTTCTTTTGTGAACTCTACTTTTTTCTCTAAAAACGATGGCATAACAAGAACTATTTGTTTACCTTTTTCATTAATGGTTCGTCGGATATCTGAGAAACCTGTATCTGCCAAAACCACATCTCCATCCTCTAATAAATCTATCAATCCAGATTCTATTGTAATTTGCGAATCACTTTTTCGTCCACCAGCTACTTTTGATAGGAAACTGATACAACCGCCGGGAGTTATTTCAATAAGAACTTTTGCGGTGAATCCTTTTTTATAATGCGAGTAAGTGTACACGCGATTATCGACGCCTGCAGGAATATCAATTTTGAATTCCGTACAATCAATTATTATGCGAGTGTTAGCGTAAGCAGGATAAAACACTTCGGCATCGTCCCTTGTACTATATCCTTTGATGGCCAAAACACTAAATCAGATGTAGCTGCAGCTAACACTTGTAGTAATAAATAAAATATTCTAGAAATTGTTGTTCTATGTACTGAAACGGGTTTTACCCCTTTTCATTAAAATATTGGTTTGGTTCTCGAGAAGGAAATAAAATAAAATTGGAACCTTAGGTAAAATTAGTTTATTCTTCGCTTCTTCGTTACAAACTTCAGAGTAGTAGATAACGTTGTTGTCTAATCTTATCGAGTGATTGATGCGTGAGTCTTTGTTAGTACCCCGTTTATTATTCTCTTCCGTATTGAGATATCGGCGCTGTGTATCACGCTCGATTTGTTATGAATTTCATGCTAGTCTGATATTGTACACAACCAATATGGCGCCGCCCGTGCTGTTTGACAGTCGCGATTCGTGTGTCTTTATTTAAGTGAGGTGTTATTCGTGTTTCTTGCACGAGTACTATCAGTTTTGTGTGCGTTTAGGTTCGCCGAGAGACCAGCGGACTCAGGTGAGCGCTCCAATTTTAGTTTCTGGTCTTGAGGACCGATAATTTACCTATTGGATTTCAGGTGATGACTCGTCGCTTTATGATACCGATGCCGTCGTTACGAGGACTTGAGAATGCCCTGGTTTCGCCGTATCTGGGATTAACGTGCTTGAGGACGGACGAATGCGCGATGAAAATTTTGCTTCTACCCTGTCTTGAAAGTACTTCCTTCGTTATCGGTGAGTCGCGTATTTTCTATATGACTTCGTACTTTACCTCGTAGGCTACTTGATCTTATTGTCGATCTTACTGGTAGTATAGTCGAGATTCCCGTTTTGTTGCCGAGGCAGCAAAGTTGGGCGTCAACTATACACGGTCAGATCTAGAAAGAGATACTGTAGTTTTGAAGGTAATTGTTGATGTTTATCGGCTTGTATTTATATTATTGTTCGCGTTAATTGTTAACGCGAATCGTAGCCCTCTTGCGTTAGTTGCTATTACCAATATTATAAATTTTATGTTACAGGTGTGACCGTCTCAGTACATTAAATAAAACACTTATTGCAGAAAAAGTTAATCCGGTTTTCATCTTAATCAAGAATATTAAAAGTGCATTTTCGGCTGAGTTTTTAAAACTGTCTAAATTATTATTCTTCACAGCTTTTAGTAGAAATTCAAAATTTTCAAAACTGACTCCAGCAAAATCTGAAAGTTGCTCTTTGGTTTTAATTGATGAAAACCCATTGAAATTCCTCGCATTTACTACTGTTTGAACAAATTGGTCCGCGGAGATTTTTTCTAATGTTCCGTACTGCTTGTCTTTGAATCGTTTCTGATTAGGCACTACTATTTTAGTATTCTCAATAATATTTGTTTGAACTTCCGCATGACAACAACCATTCTCATAAATGTACCTGTTGCAGATAAACGTTTTTTTCTGGCTGAGTATAAGTGATAAAAATATTAGCTTAACATTCTTGATCCGTAGACGCTTTCAGACAACTTTGATTTGTTGAAACGTTCTCAGCTACTTTTCCACTATCGTTCATCTATATTTGTACCATGATAACCTCTTGTTCCGTTGTAATTGATGATTCCATTTTCAAATTTCTTCGTTTCTTGTAGCGATCATGCCTACAATGGAGTATTATTTTACACAAAACTGGTAATACATTTTAGATATTTTCTAATTTTAGATTTTATATTTAGATGATTTACAATTGGAGAAATTATTGATCAGTTACATACCGTTCTACCGATGACTTGTAATTGACTGCTTTTATTCCATACGCAGTAGGAAATATGCTTGGAATATAACTAGGACTCAATTCCTCTTCCGATTTTTTATTACCAACAAAATGCGCACTACATATGGAGCTGGATGCTGTTCGATGCCAAGTTGTACCAGCGGAATTACATAATTACGAGACACGTGTATGAGAAATCATGCATTACATGCCAAATGCTTAAAAGTGAGGTTGGGTTACTTACTTTACTCTTCTTACAGCCGCAATCCATCGCTTTCTCTGCTCTGTTTTATATTTTGCTTTTGGAAAGTTATAAAATTTGCAGTTGCTATTTACACCATTATTTTTGCAATTCACAACACAACACGAAGTATGGCCCATTTTTTACAACAATTCTCTATCAAATGCTGTAGAATATTTCCAGATTTTTTGCCTTTTTCCGCCGCTTCGTGCGCTTCGGTCGATTTTCGTATCCCCACCAGGGAGCATGCACGGAGCGAATATCTTCATACCACGAGGAAAATCCCATCGATGACAGAATATCAATCAAAAGTCTGGACCCAAATTTCTTGTACCAATACCAAGCACCAATACCTATTTGTAAAGAAGAAATGAAAGACCGCGGACGAACTGCCGATATAATAGCATGCGCAATGGAAGTACATTTCCTTTTCCAAGATTCAAGCGATCCTCTTTTAGTTTTGAAAATAATTTCTGAGAGCAGCACGTTGAGAGAAGTGGGAATGCAGTCGTCAACGTTGTCGATGAAATTATCGGAGGGGGCATGAAATCTCTTATGATAGCCTCCTGCAGTTGTTTTAATAAAAACTGACATTCGTCGCTATTCTGTTAGATGTAATCATAAATGTGCTGCATAGCACGATTTACTGCGTCAGAGACTGGTCTTCCTGCTCGATCGTTCGAATCCGCGTTACGTATTGTAGCGAAACAAGAGATATGATATTGCGCACCAACAGCCACAAAATCACTAACATTTTGAATGCGCGCCATTATTTCGCGTGCGAAGGCGTCGGTGCCGGGATTACAATAATGAACAATCGTATCCTTGCACGAATTTCATAGTAACTATTTCATATGACTCTCTTAATTGAGTAGGACGTGTTTCGTGTTGCTCTGTAGATAGACGAGAAAAAGGGTTGGAAAAAGTGCAGTGCCGGGGGAAAGTAGGGTGTCAGAGTGATCGGGAGTGTGCGAGGCAGGGCAAGGGAAAGGAAAAATCGGGAAGGAAGGAGTGGCCGAGGCGTGGTGACCGAGGAAAGAGTTGCTGTTGGAGATACGGCAAGAAGAGAACAGCTGCTCGGTGAAGCCATCTTAGGGGGAGCGATACAAGCGCCAACCTAGTGCAGAACCGCCAACTGTGTTCAGTTACCAGTAGGAGTAGTCGGCAGTCGGTAAGGAGGGGATCGGAGGACCGACGACGGGGAATAGCAGCAGGGAGGAGAACAGTGGGGGAGCGATACAAGCGCCAACCTAGTGGCAGAATCGTGCACGATGTTCAGTAACCAGTAGGAGTAGCCGGCGGTCGGTAAGGAAGGGATCGAAGGACCGAGGGTAGGTAACAAGCAGCAGGGGGTGCGGGGAAGAGGCTTGATACCGCCGGTCGATAAAGAAGGGATCACTGCTACAGGGAGTAGGTAAGAGGGCAGCAGCAGCAGCAGTGTGCCCGGGACGTGAGTCGGACGGGCAACAAGGTAGTAGCGATGGCTGCGAATCCAGCGGTCGGTAAACGGGATGAAGGAGGGGGCGAGTATACACCACAAGGTGTGAAGAGGCGAGGGAAGAACGACGGGAATGGGACGTGAGGAAAAGAGGAGGATATAGAAAATTTAATCCTGCCAATAACCCTCGAGCAGGTGAAGGCCCTGAACCTTAGTGTTAGCAGCCACCTCTATGAGTTGGAGAATTTCATGGAGTTCTCGCCTTGGTCTCCGCCGCCGGCTTGATTAGGTCAGCGTCACAGGGGTTAACTGCGACCTTTCATAGTGTCTCGAAGGCATATACGGAGCTGGCGGCGAGACTGGAGGCAACGAGGAGCCTTAAGGGCAGGACGGCGAGGAAGATTGAGGAGTTTCTAGAGCGGACGAAGAGAAGAGAGGGTCGCATGCTGGGCAACTTTGTCCAAGCCAATAGAGGCGGCATGGTAAGACTGATGGAGGAGATTCGGGGGGCAAAGGGCCCTGCCCCGGACGATCTGAGGAGGATGGTGAGCGAAATGGTGAATGAGCAGATACAGCCGATACCCCAGAAGCTAGATAGGACATGTACGGAAATAGGGGAGAGCCAGGAGGAGATGAAGGTGGGGTTGCAGGAACTCACCCAGAAATTGACCGAGCAGGGGAGGACGACGTACGCAGCGGTGGCGGCGGAAGGCCTGAGGGAGACTAGCCAACCAGGAGGGGAGGTGAGAGGACCCGATGAGAGGAGGATAGGGACCGACACGGGAAAAACCTTCTACATTCAGCCAACAGAGGCCGCGACAAACCGATACAGGTCATCGCAGGAGGTGGAGCAAGCGCTGAGGCAGGCGATCAAACCGGGGGGTATGACCCCAGAGTTGCGAGAGTCAGAGCGACCGTACGGACGAAGGGGGTCGAACTCCAGGTGGAAACGGTGGACATGGCCAAATTGAAATCATCGGAAGCACTGAAGTCGAAGGGACTGAAAGTAAAGGAGCCGGCGTGCATGAAACCGAGGTTGGTAGTAGTGGGGGTGCCAGTGGAAACGACAGAGGAGGAGCTGCCGGCGATTATAAATGAGGCAAACTACCGAGGCGAGCGTCCGGTGGATATTAAAGTAGTGTATTGGTACAAGCCGAAAAATGGTTCTCAAGTTCCGAGCGTGGTGGTCGAGACGAACGCAAAAGGTAGGATGCGACTACTGCGAAGGTCGCGTCTGTACGTGGCATTTTCCGCCTGCCACGTGGAGGACCACATACGGGTGCTTCAATGCCACAACTGTATGGGGTTCGCCCATAAGGCAATAAACTGCCCACGGCAAAAGCCGGCCTGCAGGAACTGCGGAGGGGAACACCGGACGAGGGAATGTACGGAAAGAGCAACGAAGAGATGTGTGAACTGGACGGAGGAGAGACGAGAAGATACTGCACACTGGACACTGGACCACAAAGTGTGTCCGGCGGTGAAAGCCAGGATAATGAGCAAGATGCGGAGCACCAAGTACGCACCATAATGGAGAATCACAGTACGAACAAGATCGCGACAGAGAGAAGCGCCCCGCTGGGGCCGAGAGAGGCGTCAAACACCGGCCGCCATGACCAGCGAGGCGATATATGAAATAACGCACAAAGTGCATCTGCGGAGCCACTACCCACCGACAATCAAATAAAAATAATTATTAACGTAGGTGGTGTCACAATACCGCCTGTCGGTGGGAATGAGTACGAGGGTGATAATAATAAGAATAAAAGTAGCAATGTTGGTAGTGGGGGGGGGGGGGGGGCAATGAAGATAGGGACACCAATACGCACAGCCGTAGACCCGCCGAGCACACGGTCAGAGGAAGAGTGACAAGAGAAGCGCCCGAAGGGCAGGAGGGGAGCACAGTACGATGCCGATACTGCGAGAGGGAATTTAAGAACGTAAGGGCGCTGGGCGTCCATAGACCGAGCTAGCACCCAACGGAAAACAATGAGCCCATAGTGACGGAGCGGGCCAAGGCCCGCTGGAACGCCGAACACGTGCGAATGCTTGCCGTGGCAGAAGTGACTGCGCCAGCAGGGACAAAACACATGAATCTGTACCTCTACGAGAATGCAGGGACGGGGCGTAGCCTAGAATCGATAAAGAAACTACGTCAGAAGCAGGAATACAGGCGCCAGGTGCAGGACGTAAAGGACAGGATGGCAGGCGATCAACGACAGGAGCGGGACGGAGGGGATTATCCCCAGCGAGGGACTCATAGTGGGGTGCACGGCCTGGCGACGGGGAGGCAGCCGGATTATCATGGCCAGGAGGGAGGGTCAGCAGCGCGGTCAGAGGGACGGGGGAATGAGACGGGAATGGAGGGTGGGCAACAATTACTTAGAGAGTGCCTGGAACGCGACAGAGGGACATTGGAAGCGGAGGGAGCGCAGGAAAAGGGGAGCCGGCACCTGATCCGAGCGATTGACTGCACTTTAAGAAATGTTAGCCCCGACGAAGAGATGGTGAGTTGGATCGAGGAGGCGTGTGGAGGGGAGGTACGAGCAGAGCGGCGGCTGAGAGCACAGAGGCAGGAGGGTAAACAGACGCTGTCGAGGAGCAAACAGAGAAGACGTGACTATGAGAATTTGCAACGGCTATGGAGGAAGAATATGTCAAAAGCAGCGGGGAAAGTATTGGATGGTGATAACGGGAATGGGCCGCACCCACTATTAGCAGAACAGGAGAGATTTTGGAGGCCACTGCTGGAGCAGAGAAAACAAGTGAGAGGGGGTCGGGTGAGACCACCACGAACAACTCATATGGAACTGGAGAGACCGATCACGGTTGAGGAGGTGGTAAACGGTAGGCCGGACGCCAAGAAGGCCGTGGGCCCGTATGGGTTGAAGCCGGCAGTGTGGCTACGCGAGGTACCAGACAACAGGAAAGTGATAGTCTTTCGACTGTTCCAGCTGACAAGTCGAGTGCCAGCGGAGTGGAGGAACAGTTAGACAATTTTGATCCCGAAGGAGCCAGGCACACTGGACCCCGTGAAGTACAGGCCGATTTCAATAGCGTCAATCACCCTCCGACACTTCCATAGGGTACTGTCCAACAGGTTACTGGATCTCCCGCTGCTGGACCAGAGGCAGAGGGCTTTTATCAAGGCGGAAGGGCTAGCCGAAAATATATTTGTATTGCCGACAGTCCTCGCAGATGCTAGGTCCCGCCTAAGGAAGTTGCTTATGGCGACGATTGACGTCAGAAAAGCATTCGATACGGTATCGCATGAAGCCGTCGAGAAAGCGATGATGGAGAAAGGCTTGCCCCGGAAGCTGGTGAGTTACATACTGAACCTATACAAAACATCCAGCACAGTGTTGGAGGTTGATGGTGAGACGTCGAGGCCAATCTTCCCGGGCCAGGGAGTACGGCATAGGGATCCGCTGTCGTCGTTTCTCTTCAACCTTGTAATGGACGAAGTGATTACCAATATTCCAGAGGAGTGTGGGTATCGCTTGGACCAGGAGAACGTCAATGATTTAGCCTTCGCTGATGATTTAGTGGTGATGGCGAGCTCAAAAGAGGGTATACAGAAGGTATTGCAGAGGGTCGTGGCGAGCCTGGCGGACCGAGAATTAGAGCCGAAGCCCACCAAATGTGCAGCCCTATCACTTGTGCCGTCTGGGAGGGATAAAAAGCTCAAAACAATTACGGAGTCTGGATTCAGGATTGCGGAGATTGACAAAAAGCAACTCGGAGTGGAGGATGCATGGACGCACCTGGGGGTTAGCATCGGGAGGAGAGGACCCACAAGACCAGCCGTGGAGATCGAGGCGTTCCTAGAAAGGATTACGAGAGCCCCGCTAAAACCCCAGCAAATACTAACGGTGCTCAGGACGTTCCTCATCCCACGATTCATGTATAGACTGGTATTTGGAAGGGCGACCCATGGAATGCTAAGGCGCACGGACAAGGTAGTGAGGAGAAGTGTGCGGACCTGGCTCGCTCTACCTAAGGATGTGCCGATTGCTTTCTTCCACGCGAGAATTGCCGAAGGCGGATTAGGGGTGCCATCGCTGGAATCAACAATACCAGAGCTTGTCAGCAGGAGGGTGGGTAGCCTGCCGAGGTCCACATTCCAGCCCGCGAGGCTAGTACGTGGACACGAATGGGGGACGGCGAGACTGCGGTGGGCGAGCCTTGCCGAGGTGAGGAACGACGACTGAGCCAGGAAGCTGTACCAATCGGTAGATGGGCACGAACTACGAGAAGCAAGGCAGTCCCAACTTTCAACAGCATGGATGAATGACCCATTTGTAATGGTGCCAGCCAGGGAGTACATACAGAATATGCGGACAAGGATTAACGCCCTCCCGTCGAGGATGCGGGTGACGAGGGGGCAGCATAGAGGCGTGCACCCGGTGATTTGCAGGGCTGCATGTGGGGAAGAGGAAACAACGGCCCACATCATCTAAAGATGTGTTAGAACTCATGGGGGCAGAGTGAAGAGACACGACGCTATAGCGGGTAAAGCAGTGGAGCTCCTGACCAACATCGAGTGGAAGGTGGAAAGGGAGAGAAGGTATGCGACGTCAGTCGGGATCAGGAAACCGGACATTATTGCGGCAAAAAATGGAAGGGTTACCATCCTGGATGTCCAGATAGTGTCTGGAGGACCCCCTTACAGAATTCTACCACAAAAAGAGAAGGAAATATGCGGAGAACAACGACCTACTGCAGCAGACGGCGACCCGCTTCGGAACAACCCGGGAATGCGTAGCAGTGTCGACAATTACCATAACATGGAGGGGAATCTGGTGTAGGAAGTCTGAATTGGTGATGAGAGAACTAGGGGTACCTCTGCGATCAATGAGGAGACTAACCACGAGGGTCCTCCAGGGATCCCATATTAACTTCAACCGATTTAATGGAATGACGACCGTGAGGGGGCGGGGTAGACGACAGGGGTACTCAAACGAGGCAGTGACCTGAGATAACACAAGAGAGGCAGCAAAACAGCAGCACCCAAGGTATGCAAGACGAAGTGGAGTGCAGGACTGGAGCAGGTCACAGAGGGTGAAGGACTCAGCGGAGCGAGAAGTAATTCAGGGGAGCGGAGATCGTGGAAGACCCCACGAGGTCGAAGGAAGGTAGGTGAAGAACCAACACCCCCGCCGGAGGCAGAGGGGGGCGAGCGAAGGCATGAAGGGGCAATATCGCCCAAGGAGAGGAAGGCGTGCACCGGGGGATTGCCAACTGATGGGCACAAATGACGTCGACGATATCCGGTAACCAGGGGGGGGGGGGGGGGGATAGACAGACGGATGCTGGAGCCCGTAGAGGGAGAAGGTGAAGGCGGAGCGCATGGTGACTCAGGGGCACAAAGATTGGCGAAGACCCCACATGACCGAGGACGGGGGGGGGGGGGGGGTAGAAGGACCTACAGACACGTAAGAAGGACCAAAACCCGCGCCTGAGGCCGAAAAGGGCGATTAATTAGGCGTGCAACAGGAAAATGGCGCTGGGGGAGGGAAGGAGCCCACGGAGGGTAAGCTGACTGAGAGGAACAAAGGATGCCGACCCAGGGAACACGCCGTGACAGCGGGAAGGACCAACACCGGCTGCGGAGGAAGAGGAAAAGGGGCAGGCCGTCGCATGGGCTGAAAGGTGGAGTAAGGCATAATCAAGATGAACGAAATATTCCACAGAAAGGGCGGGTGACCAAATAACACCTAACAACGCAAGAGGCCGAAGGGGAGGAGGGAAGAAAGCAAGAGGAAAGGTCTCCCGGACAGGAATCGCCCAGAAGGCAAGCCTTTTCGTCAGACTGCAGGGAGAACCCACAGTCGGCAGGCAGGACAGCATCCGTGGTAGGTACGGATGGGGGGGGGGGGGGTACGTGACGCTATGCTATGGAAGTGGCACTTAATGCTGAGAAGGAAGGATCGGAGCCAGTAGTTGGAAGAGAACGGAGTTACCTACCGGAATCCTGGGGACACAAGCAGTCGATAAGGTAGGGACGGACAGGAAAAGGTGCATGGGGAGGACCCACGGTCAGTAACGGAGGAACCAGCGGAAGGTGGTGGCAAAAGAAAAACCGGCCTGCCCGACAACGGAGCCCGAAGGCGCCGATCGGTGATGATGCGAGGGAAGTAACCGGGAGCTGAGTAAAGCAGAGAAAAGGACGCGAAGTGGGCATGGAGGCAGGAGCCGCAGGCCAAGATAGAGGCAAGAAGGAACGCGGGGCCGAGGTGCGAGTAGGGAGGAAATGGCGACGCGGGAGGGGATGGCACATCGATGACCTCAAGTACGGGGTAGGCGGAAATGGGAATAGGGGACAACGGACGTGGGCGGCATGAGGGGGAGGAAGAAGCGGAGGATGGGGAGAGGCTCGTCGGCAGGGAGGAAGGGGGTGACGCGAGGAGCTGAAACTGCTCCCGTTAGCCGAACAAAGAACCCCTGGTCCGTTACCGGCGTTCACGTGGGCAATGCCCGGACGTGGGAGTCAGCACATGGGAATAACATCCCTCTGAATACCATGGGAAAGGGAGAGGACAGGAAAAGGGAGGTGGGGAAAAGCTATAAGGAATGGGGAACTCCGACGCGCAGGGCCCTGCTACCTGCCTACTACTGATCCTCAGGAATACGCTCCCAGTCGCGTCGACGGCAGCGTCCATGACGGCCCAGCCAACGGCGAGGCAGATGCACCGTCGGCCGAGAGAGATGAATGACGAGGCCGCAACTGCGGCAATGCCATCCATAAGTCTGCACGGAGTTAGCGGCGTGGTGGTAAGTGGCAATGGAGTACCTTCCCTCTCGGTTGATCCTTCGAGCCCAACCCTGGAACGGCGGGCCATGGCCGCCATAACGATCGGTGATGTAAATATATACATGGATGAGCTCATGCAAGACAACTGCCTTCAGCTGGTGTCTGTAAAAGTGGGAGCAGACCCGGGATTTGGTTTAGGGGAAGTGAGGAGACGGAAAAGCACGGTGCAGAAGGGTGAACTTGCAAATCAAAAAGGATGAAGAGACCGGAAGATTAACAAAATAAAATAACAACGTTTATTATAATACTATACACAAGGTTTATAGACCGGCGTGCGAGCCGATTAATGGGGGCAGCGTCACTCGCGACCGCGTGGCCGTTAGAATTAGTCCTTGGAGAAAGCCGTTGTCGTTATCAGAGATCGTATCGAATTTCACCACAAAATCAATAAGAATCCACGAAGGAAAGGCGGTCAGAATAGTAGTCCACAGAATCGAAAGAATAAGACTGAAATATGCCGAAGTCGAATATGCAAAAAGGAACGTGTTAGAAGCGCGCGTCGAAGACCTTTCTCAAGGGAAGCCGAACTAGAAGTGAAGATGCCGGAAATCGATCTCGCTCATCGATTGATAAGTGGGGGGAGATCTCGTTACGCGCGAGTACGGCCGAGTCCACACGAGAGTCAAAACCCGAGACCTGCTGACCTCTCGCATGGACTCCCGACACTACGCACGTTTCTGAACAGCTCGTGATGGCTCATTTAAGCTTTGTCGGTGTTTGACGTTTTGTTCAAGGTGGATTTTTTCATTTATTATAAATGAAACAGATTTCGCCTGCTCTTTGATCATTGACGAAATATCTAACTTATTGACAAGGTTGATCAAATTTGTGACATCGACAGTGGCGTTGTGAGCATTTTCCGCTCTCCGTCCCGACAAAGACTATCGCAAAACTGGTAGGGTGTCGGAAAATGAATTGACACGAGCTCGAAATTCTTCAATCAAATGTTGCTCCTGCACGCACCGTAACAATACCTGGCAGTCAAATCTGAAATAAAATTGCGTAATTTAATTAATTACATAAAATCATTTGAAAAGGCGCAAGAGTGCAAAAAAATATCATTATTTTCAATACCTGACATTATTATGTGCCACCAACATAATTTGTTGACCTGCGCTATTATCATCCAGAAAATTAATGAAATCGTTGGGAGCTTGATGAAGGGGCACAGAGTCCAGCATTTCTTCTTCGAAATACAATTGCATATGATGCACGGTGAGGCCAGTAATGAGGCTTGCGCTTTTTGCAATTGGACGATCAGGAACAATGTTTCGGTTGAATACATAATTTTCGTGTGCAACTGCAGCAATTTGGCAAATTTCTGTACGATCTGTAGACAAACTTGTAGTCTCCAGGTCGAAATATATTAATATTTCTGCACCCAAGACTCCATTATCTGAAAAAAAATGAAAAGAAAAATAAGAGACTATTCGAAGAAATTATCACATTGATTATTAATAAATATCCTCATGGTCAAGTAAGGTATTCACGACAACTTCAAAATTGAACCGACTGCATCCTGGATCATACGACACCCCTTCCTGATTTACCTGTTGGTATATTTCACGTAATCTCCGTTACTTTATTTCGTTGCGTTTTTTTCTCTCTTGTGGATCGTGAAGATGCTTATTGCGAAATTCAGAAATTTCGCCCTTGCCCAACCGATATTTTTCAGTCCATTTTCCCGGGGAATATCCTGCTTTTTAATTAACATTTATTACGTACGCAGAGTTCTCGTTCGTTTTTAAAGCAGCTATTTTAACTCGTGATGGAAACGTTTATATTGATCCAAAAAAGAAGGGTTTTGGATGTGAGAGAGCGACAGTATGGTTAAATGATTCATTTCGTTGAGTGGAGCCACACGGACCTATTTTGGCCACATCGTTGGCTATTTTTTTGAAAATGTCTTCCAAAAATGTCTTCCGGGTAGGTTGCGGTATGAGTAAGTGGCCGGATCTTGTACGTAACCGCCCCAGAGGCCACAATTTTGGTGACACCCATACGCATGATCAACTGTACACAAGAAAAGTTCCGTAATTGCTTCGCAATTATTTTTGTTGGTATGTAGGATCAATGTTAATCTTCGCGCGACCATTTTTCGACGTGCCAAGAGACATTTTTGCGGACGTTGCTAATTGTGGCCCAATCATCGTCCGCGATCAACACAGGCACTCTTGCAAACAATTTTTGCAAAATTTCATTTTTTGCAATGAGGCTTACTGCCATATCTGGTTCCATCGCTTTTGAGCTGCCTCTCCAGTTTCGTTGACAATTGTGAGTCTGATTGTCAGATGCATTGCCGCGTTCGCACTGAGCACAAGATTTTGATCGTGTATCAACACCGAGGAGCAGATTCGAATGGTATCCGAATAATAAAGCATGACCTGCAAGTATTACAAATAATATATATATATTGAAACGTATTGCGGTTTCAGTATTTTAATTTTTGTTCAGGACTCGAGCAGGAGCTGAAGAGATTCTGCAAAACGCACGCATAAAATCGACGAAATTTATTAAAATGTTTGATTAAATACAATAGTGAATTTAAATGGCACTGTAGCTCATCTTTCGTGTATGTGTATTGTGTTTATTTGGATATTGCCTTGTGTGGCTGTGTTGTTTTGGTTACTGAGTCGCCGCCATGCTGCTCGTTCGTGCGGCCGTCTCTCTCTTGCTTCAACGTTGCTGCGTCGTTTCTCGCTCTTATTGCCTCGATCTCTCCTCGATGATCGGCGACGCTCTTGTGTGTGTGTGTTGGTGTGCTGTGTCTCGTCGAGACAGTGTTGGTGTGTCGGTGTCTCCGAAGTCTCTCGATGTGTCGTCCCTCTATCTCTCTCTCTCTATTGGCGCGATGATGGCCGTCGGAGAGCCAGCTGACTATTCGGGTCAGTTCTGTGGCCTTTTAAATTTCCTTGCCTTCTTCTCGCATATAGTTTCCTCGGGCTTACTAACACATGAGCCTATCCGACTTAACACGTGCGTGCCAATGTCGGACCTCAAACAGTCACCCACCCTCGTACTACTATAGCGATCGGATAACAAGTACTCTTTCTCGAAGTTTGACCAAAGAGAAGGGTAACAATTGTTTGTTTCATCGGCCTTTTATTTGTTGCTCGCTGTTATATCGTTGGCGAGAGCGGATTTTGTTTATTGTCCCTCTGCCGAGAGCTTCGTGAACTTTCTGTTTAATTTGTTGTTCCGCTTCTGCTCGGTGCCGATGTGCCATCTCCCGTTACAATATATATATTCTAACGTTGTACAATATCTCTCCTGCACCCGGCTCGTCCCAAAGGCAGCCGTCCCCACGGACAGGCCCAAAAACAGGCAAGTGGTAGCCTATATGAAGTTAGCCCCCCATTTTTCGATTTTCTTGATTCTTTTTTTGTTCCAGGTTGTTCTACATTTGTTCTAAATTGTTCCAGAGTTTTAAGTCGATCAACAAAAAAACGTGGCGGAAAAATGAAAAAAACTATTTTTTGAGCAGCCCCGCATTTTTTGAAAATTCCAATTTTTGTTGTTGTTCTGGATTGTTCTAATTGCTCTAAACATTGTTCCAAAGTATTAAAACTCTCCGAACAAATTTAAAAAGATACAATCGGCACTTTGTTCTCGTAGGTATATAAATGTTTTTACGTCATTCGACCGATAATGTTGAGCTAGCAACACCAAAATATGGAACAATATTATATAGGCATAAAACAACTCAGAACAACTCGGAATTTGCCCAGAACAAAGTACAAAGGGCCCTTTATACTTGTAGGGCCATAAATGTTTTTCTCTCATTCGACCGATAACGTTGAGCCAGGGTCACTAAAATATAGAACAATATTATTCACATATAGAACAACTTAAAACAACTCGGAATTTGCACAGAACAAAGTATAAAGGGCACTTTACTCTTGTAGGGCCATAAATGTATTCCCCTTATTCGACCGATAACGTTGAGCCAGGGTCACCAAAATATGAAACAATATTATTCACATATAGAACAACTCAGAACAACTCGGAATTTGCACAAAACCAAGTACAAAGGGCACTTTACTCTTGTAGGGCCATACAAGTTTTCCCCTTATTCGATCGATAACGTTGAGCCAGGGTCACCAAAATATGGAACAATATTATTCACACACATAACAACTCAGAACAACTCGCAATTTGTCCAGAACAAAGTACAAAGGGCACTTTACTCTTGTAGGGCCTAATAATTTTTCCCCCATGCGACCGATAACGTTGAGCCAGCGACACCAAAATATCGAACAATATTATTAAGGCATAGAACAACGAGCTGTTGATACCCAGGTCACTCATTAAAACCTTACGGAGTCTTTCGGCGGACGCATTTGCAAAAACAAATTTCTCAGTCGCTAAATGTACATTTGTAATCGCAATAATAAAAAAAAATGAAGCGTTTAAATGAATATGTATGTTAGTGTATATAGCACAGGAAAGGAACATCGTGCATGTTAAAATATAAACTTAAATCTACGATCAAAATTCTAATCGTAAGATACTTTTGAACATAAACGAATTTCTTGTTTTTTTTTATTTTTTATTTCTTTTGTAGCATTATATTGTCTATATACATTTTTTACATTTTGTTTTTTGTTTTTTGTTATCGTTATCGGTTTCTCGTTCCAGTACAAGAAACAAACATCGTGCATGTTAAATTATAAATGTACATCTAAGATCAAAATTCTAATGATAAGAGACTTTTGAACATAAACGAATTTCTTGTATTTTTTTTTATTTTTAATTTTTTTGTAGCTTTTTGATCTTCTATATACATTTTGTTTTTTGTTTTTTGTCGGATATCTCGGTTTATCGTTACCGCTGTACTTTTACATTTTTATGTTTTCACGTATATGCACATTTGTGGTTGGATCTTGGTATTACTTGCAACATATGTTTCGATTTTTTGCACAAATCATCAAATTTCATCCACCCATTGTTCTTTACGAATGCAGTGTAGTGTCCCACAGATGTTGATGTTGCACCTCATTCATAATTAATTACTCTCGCTAGATCATACCGTGCGTTATTTAATATTAAATTATTTTCCAGTTTGTTTAATTCAGTCCGATCCATCTATAATTTCGATAAATATTATACTTCCATATGTTAGGTTTATGTTAAGCTCATTGTCACACTTTTTGCACTTTTTGTTTAGTGTATGATTATATTCATCTATCGCATTTTGTAAATTTTCATTTCCAGATTTAAGTACATTAATATTGATGGGTAAGAAGGTTCCTTTACGTTCTAGTGTATGTTCGCATTTTAGGCAAGTTTGGTTTAGAGTGTTACGTCCTCGATGATGATTCGGAACAGCACGGTCACGCCGTTCTGTTGACTCCGCCGATATAGTTTTATCGGCGCGAACTACGAAGAGTACGCTCAGTTTGATCAGAGTAAGTGAGATATTCTGATCGAGCAGAAATTCGGAAATTCGGAGATTCGGAGATTCGAAAGGTTCTTTATGAAATTCGACCCCTGCTATGCGCAGTTGAAGAGAACAACACGATGAATAACAGTTAACGATTGAGTTTATTCAAGTTGATTCAAGGTTATTGTGTAATTCTTATAGTTTCTGTCGGTTTAACTGAACTGAACGTCGTGCAAGACGTTTTACAGAGTCTGTTTTAACTGAGGACTGAGAGGACTCGAGTTGCGTAATAATTATCTATGAGTCTAAAAAGACGAAAACTATATGTGTAGTCGGAGTCTAATAGTGCTGTTTTTTGGTCAGAGCGTGTCTTTTTATATGTGCTCTGACTTTTGGGTGAAAGGGATTTTTGTTTAGGGTGGAGTTTGGTTTAGGGTGGAGTTTGGGTTTTCCCTCAGGAGAGGGTCGGGAAGTTCTTGTGATAGGCTGGGTTTTCCCTACCGTCTCTAGTATTGAGATAAGTCGTACTATTTACTTATCAGACTGAACTATCTAGTATGTCGGTACTAGGGGTAACTACGCAGAGCGCCCTTTTACCGACTAGAGGACATATGCAACCGACGTTTGGTCATTGCTGAATTTTGAAAATTGACTGGGCCTTTAATGTCGGCCAGTACGTAACACTTCCCCCCTTGAAAAAAGAGGGAGCGTCCTCGCTCTGATATGAAATCAAGCACACTGAAATTCGTATTTCGGTTGCATGTGTCCCCTTATAATCTTAGAGTCTAGTTGAATTATATGATATTGATACATGAATGTTCTTTAGAAGTTAATTATTGCTATATATGAATTATCTTAAGTCTTTATTCCAGGTGTAGAATCGTATGATTGTCGTGTATTTTTATTTAATGTTTCTTATACTTGTTAACCGACTTTGATTACAAATGTACTTATTCTAAAAAAGAATAGGGGAAAAAAACAAATATTTATTCCGAATATTGGATTGTACTAAATTACACGCTGTTCTTAACTAAAGGTAGGCTAACAATTTCGATTTCCTTAAAATTCCAAGGGTGGAAGGGTCTCGAAGGTGTGTGAATGTCCCGTATTTGGCGCTGTCAACGGTGGAGTTTGCCGTTGTGCACATTGTTTTTGTGTGGAAGTGGTGGGGGGGAGTGAAATTTGGGCTTCGAAAGGTGCGAAGCTGCTCGGGTAGTTTCTGAGCAGTCATTATTCTGTGAATCCTCGTGGTGAACAGTTCTCTAACTTACTACTTTCCTCAAATTTATCGATATGGCGAAACGCAGTTCGAAGGTCGATGTTGAAAACCAATTCGCTCAGGAGTCGTGCGTGAAACGACATTGTTGCGTAAGTAGTACAAAAATGATTTAGCACGTATTTCTTCAAACCGTTAATAATCTATTGTGTTTTCCTTTTTTTTATATACATATAGGGCCTGTCCTCTTTATTACGGGTCTGGCCCTCGGTTCGGGAGATGCGGAGGGAAGCGCGTCGCGAGTTATCTCGACAGGAGGACGCCGTCGAATTTGATTACTGGTGTATCCGCTGGCTGTTCGAGGGTCGCTTGGGGAGCGTACACCCAGAGGAGGATTGGGACCACCCTGCATGGATGGATCCCCGCGGAATTTTTGCGGCGTACTCGTCCGATTAAGTGAGCGAGTGAACGTGGGGAAGGGAAGGAGAGAAAAAGAAATTTGACCAATGGGAAAAAAAAAAAATTTGTATCTATTGTAAGAGGAGGGAGAGAGAAGGAGTGAGGGGAAAGAAAGAAAAAAAAATAAATAAAATATGAGAGGTTTTTTTATAATTCCTGCGTACGCGTTTTCTCTCGAAAGAGATTTTACCCTTCCCTATATTTTTAATTGTTCTGAGATGGTTCCAACATGCGACTTGGTTGGTTTGGTCGGTGGGTCGTTCTGAGGTTTCTGCGCCTCGTATTGTTGCCATCGGGGCCGGGCGATGGGCGCCTTTCTTCTTTTTTTTTTTTTTTATTCTCCGTCGGG
The DNA here is from genome assembly GCA_964007305.1 of Netelia melanura. Taxonomy (NCBI): domain Eukaryota; kingdom Metazoa; phylum Arthropoda; class Insecta; order Hymenoptera; family Ichneumonidae; genus Netelia; species Netelia melanura. The sequence goes on along the minus strand of OZ023255.1, from coordinate 15,415,664 downwards.
GCGATTCTGGTCGTCTATTAATCTCTCAACGGTCGGATGGCCTGTTGAGGAAATGCTTGCGAGCCAATAGGGGGGGCTTTGCGTCGGCCCATGTAGTCAAATAGGGTTATAATATTCTTAGTTTATTTCTATGTCTATTTTTCCTTTCTTATTATATATATATATATTTTTTTTTTTTTTTTTTTTAACAGTTAACACCTTTTTGTTTCTTTCGTTTTCTTTTTTTTTTTCTTGCATAGAGGCTCGCTAGACATGCGTATATATCAATATAAAAAATTATTCACGAATGGTTAAACCTAAAGAAGGAAAGAAGGAGGTCTTATCGATCTTTCGCATTGTTTAGTTCTCAATTAGGTTGCGATTTTGAATTATCGCAGGTCTTAACTTATGCTGTAGAGAAATCTCTGGCACGGGGGTAATATAATTCTCTTATTGTTGTCGTTTTTTATAAAAGGAGGAAAGAAAAAAAAACTGCGGTCACCTTCGAGGGGTTTCGTCTTCTTTTCTAAAAGACTATCCTACGATTGGATTTTGTTTGTTGGTTACTTAGATTCGATGTTTCTACCTCTATTTTTAATTGTTCTGTCGGGTAGATCGGTGCGCTTGCCGCGTCTTGTGTTTCCTGTAGCGGACTCGGGTCTTGTTCGACGGTCGGGGTTTCGTCGGGTAGGCTATTTTTTAGGTGCAATAGTAAATTAGTTACCGAGTCCCACACGGCTCCTACCAAGCAGACGCTCCAACCGTACACTCTATGCAGAGTGTAGCCGTGTACTACGGTGTCGATTAAAAATTTCAGTGCCTTTGCCGTAACCCATACACCTACTAGGGTTACGCTGAACGTCCCTATGGTGTTGAAGAAATTATACACCTTTCCCCATGCTTTTTCTAGAGTTTTCCTGATAGCTGTTTCATCGATGAGCGGGTTGACTGATATTTTCTGGTCGTCGAGTGCTTGACCTGTCGCTCCTCGTGCTATCGTGTTCAAGATAGCAGGTCTTTCTACGGGGAACATAATACTTTCCCTGAGTCTATCCATATCTTTCGCCGAGTAGATACCTCCTGTCGCTAAATTGGTAGGGGAGATATATTTCCACGATACTTTTGTTTGGGCTGAGAGTTCCGTGGGTTCGGCGGCTCGCGCCAGGGTGGGTAGAGTTTGATACCAATCGTTATTAATGCGGAACATCGGGGCTAGTAGGGAATGACAGTCTATCTGATTTCCGGTTTTTACTATTACATGGGTTCGTGGTAGCATGAAAAGAGACTCGTTCGCTCTAGTAATTGATAGTTCTTGATAGCAAGTCTTTGTTTCTCGCGCGGTTACTTCCGTTGGTATGCACTTTGCAATCCTAATTACCTCGCCCGCTAAATGTGCTATGTACCCTGGTTTCTTCATCAGGTGAAAGGCGAATTCGGCAGGTGCGAGTGGTGCTATTGCCAGAGAGTTGTGAAGGACTTTGTTTTCTAATTCGCATTGTTGCTTAATAACGTCATTATACAGAGTTACTATCTGTTCTTTCAGATGTCTCTCAAGGAATATGAATTTGGTATTGATGTATCCCAGCATGTCCATATTTTGTAACGTGATTCCCTTTTCAATGGGGAGTAATGGACTGTCATCGCTGTCGACGATAAAAAGCTTTGGGTGTTCAGTTCTGATAATTTTGTATCCGCATTTTGATGTTACTCCGCGCGTTGTTAGAGCAAAGGTTATCTCATTAGTTGTTACGGAGTATATTTCTTCTCCGTATTTATTTAGGGAGTTGTCCCTAATTTTTTCTCCTGGGCCTTCGTACAGTGTTGAGTATGTATCGAAATCGCAACCATTTGTTATCATTAAGTTCCAAAATGTGTTTCCTCCTTCGATATCCAAGCAATTTCCTGAGGTGTAGGTGCATCTGACACCAGATCTTAATATTATTTCATTTTCATTGGTTTTTACTGTTGCGGAATAGTCTTGTAACGTAATCTTAATTTGCCCTTGTACTACTACACTTGACCATGACCCGTAGTGGTCCGAGAAGAATTCCCCTTCGCAATTGCCGTCGCTGTCGACTCTACCTGCGAGGGTCAAGGGTCTCGAGGATGTGGCATTGGGAAGTATGTCTATGAAGATTTGCCTGTGTGTTTGGTATGATTGTGTGGAGTAAATGCGTTTGCATTGTTCGTAAGTAATTTCTTTTATATACTCCATGTCTGAATTGGATACTAACGAAATGTGAGAGTGCATCCCGCAGTAGAATATAGATCTGTGAATTTCTATTTTGCATTGAAAAACGCTTATTGATGTAAATTCTGCGGTTTGTAGAAGCTGTACTTTTGTTTTCTTAATTTCGGGCTTACGTATCGGTATTTTACAATCTTTAATATTTAAAAGCGATAACGTAGTTATGTTCATCGACGGTGCTCCGCAATCGTAAGCTATAAATTCGGTGGTCTCTCTTACCGCCGATGCTAGCAGGAGCACTCCTAATATCATGACGTAGTCGACGCCCATTTCGTCTGAAAAAAGAATATGTTTTGCGTGTTTATCTTTCTTTATTTTTTATTTGTGTGCTATTTTTAGTCTATCGCAATGAACTATTTTTCTTTTATTATTGCCCAAATCAATTTCTACGTTGTTTTTATCTGCGATGATGTCTGTGATTGTGTACGGTCCCAAATAGTTGTCGTCTAATTTATTTGTTTTGTGATTTTTGGTCAAATATACTTCTTGTCCTATTGTCAGTTTTATTGGGTTCAATTTTTTATCGTAATGTTCTTTGAATTTTTGTTTTGCTTTTTCTAAATTTTCTTTCGCTTTATTTCTGTCTTTCATGGTTTGTTCTAGTTTTTCTTTAATGTAATCGTTGAATGTCATTGCGTTATCTAATGGTGATATGGCTGATGGTATTCTTGCTTCTCTACCGAAAACGAGTTTGTATGGTGTGAATTTCGTGCCTTCGTGTACGCTAGTATTGTATGACATCGCTGCGTGTGAGAGCCATTCATCCCAGTCCCTTTTTTGTGTATAGTGTTTCAGGTAGTCTACCAGTACCTGGTGGCTTCTCTCGAGAGAGCCGTTTGACTGAGGGTGAAATGCTGTTGTTTTGATTTGTTGGATTTGATATGCTTTAGCTAATCTCTTCATAACTTGTCCTATAAACGCTGCGCCTTGATCTGTTAAGATTACCTTGGGGCAACCAAATTTATTTATAAACTCTCGGACTAGCGCTTTCGATATTTCCTCTGCTGTTGCGTTTATTAGGGGTATAGCCAAGCTGTATTTCGATAGGTCGTCCTGCATTGTGAGAATGTATTTGTAACCGTTCTTCGAGACTTCGAATGGTCCGACTATATCCATTGCTACTTTATGAAATACATCCGCTGATATATCTGTAATAATCATTGGTTGTTTTGTCTTTACTCTGACCAATTTCTTTTTCTGACAGCTCGTGCATTTTTTAATGAATTCTTGAATATCTGTTTTCATGTTGGGCCAATAATATTTTTGCCTGATTCTGTTATAGGTCTTGGTCACTCCTTTATGGCCTCCTAACGGGGTCTCGTGACACTCACGTATTATGCCTTCTCTGAGATCTTCGGATGGAATTACAATTTTGTCTTTGCAAATTGTTATCGTGACATCATTGGGTAATATCTCTTCTATAATCTTACTTATTTTGTTCCAGACTGTTGTTCCTAAGTTACTTTCGGCTTGTGAAATGCTGGCTGATTTGACGTTTATTTCTGCCATAATAAGTTTTAAATTTTGGAAGGCCTTTCTGATGGTTGTTTCTGTTAATTGATCTTCGTTGGTCTGTCGAACAATTAACGCGAAAACTTTTCTATTATTTTTTGTTGAGACTACTACTTCTCCTATTGAGTATTTTTTCAATGGTGTGAGTTTATTTAGCAATCCTTTCTTAATGAGTCTTTTTCCCATTTCGTCTGATACTGTGCCGTCTGCATTGGCAAAGCAAATTATATTGTCGTTCCCTATTTCCAGATTATCTCTCGTTTCGATTAATCTTCTGTCTTCTTCTTGGTTGTTGTCATCTGAACTGCTATGAATTTTCTTTGCAACATTTTCTGAAGGAACTTGTTTTTGTTCGCTATTGGCTTTATCGTTGTCTGAGTTGTTATTTATTTCGTTTATCAAATTTCTTGGGAAAGATTGGTCTATCGCTTCGATTTGAATCAATAGCATCACTTTCTATTGCCGGTGTTGGTAGGGGGTGTATTCTAATGGTCTCATTATTGCTTGGGGGGGGGGGGGGGGGGGGGTTGCTGCTCGTTTCGTGACCCTTGGTTCTTTTAATCTCTCGGTCTCTTTCGCATTTTGAGGTTTTTTCTGTATGTATTCTTTCTGTTTTTCTACCCGTGGAATTTCTATGCTTTCGTTTATTGAGGGAATACTATGCGCTTCTCTCTTATGCTCTTTTTTCACGATTTGTGGACATTTGGTTATCGGTTTGTGTGATGTGCCATGTGTTCCTAAACAGCATGAGCAAGAGGGTTTCTTGGTGACCCTTTTTGATCGTCGGAGCAGTTGGGAGGGCTCTTGAGCGTTTATATTTTCTCGAGGCTTATCCTCTTCTAAATTTATGGGCTCCGAATTTTTTTCGAGTGCTTGCGCGTTTTCAGCCTCTTTGTCACTCGATTCCTGCTCGACTTCCCTGTCGATATTCTTAAATTGGTTATTTCCACATGTGGCAGATTTTACGACCTCGGTCATCTCGGGTATCTCCGAGGGTGTATCCGGGCAATCTGGCCTCGTTGCCGCTTCGTGTGCGATAGTACACGAAGCGGCAACGTTCGTGCCTGATGTGAAGTTTCTTATTCCCGTCTGCGCTTTCTCTGAATTGTTATTTGATGCTGTTCCTTTTTCTTTGGTTTCTATATATTTCGAGAGAGTGTTGTAAATTGTGCCGTCTTGTGTTTTCTCCTGATTTTTGTTTAATTTTTTCATCTCTACTTCGTGTTCTGTTGAAGGGTCTACGGGTGGTATATCCCTGTTCAGCGTTATATTGCCGTCAGTGCAGCGGTCATTGCTGAATTTTGAAAATTGACTGGGCCTTTAATGTCGGCCAGTACGTAACAAGAGAGTAGCTAAAATGTTCCTTGAATAATTGTTCGTAAAGGTATGATATGGTTGAAACTGCATCGATAACTATGACGCCAGATACATTTTCAGTGACGAAGTGGTTTATTTCTCGCAACATCTCTGCTCTTTTCCTGTAAATTAATTTGCTTGAGCCATTTTGTAAAAATAACTTCAGAAATTCGAATGGTTTGGTGGAAGTCGAGTCGATCACATTACAGAATGAATTGTGCATACTTGCGGATGCCAAAATATGAAAAATATTGTCGTACCCACACGTATTTTGCACGATATATTTAATATTTTTCTCACTTATTGTGGGGCATAAATTGCCGTTCTGCAGCATACTAATGCCAACTGCATTTTTCGTACCAAGTTGTGTAATATTCCAATCAGGCCGAACACTGAGGTATGTACGTTTGATGTTTTTTGGATCGTTTTTATTTCTCCAATTTTGCTCGAATAACAAATCGTGCGCTTTATCACACGAAGCGTTAGATGATTCTGCATTTACAGTACCGTTTCCATCACATGTATCATGAGACGTTGTGTCGCTTTTCTTTAAGTCAAAATTGTCAAGTTCAAACGAATTATTTCTTAGTATTGATCTCATCGGCATTTTTCTGTTCTGTATTAGCACACGTTACTTGTTTTTTATTTTAATCTGAAACAAGTTCGTTTTTTGCTGCAGCTAATTTAGCTTTTCCCGAAAATGATTTTAAGTGAATGCTTAAAAATTTATCAATGCGCATCGGTCGACATTCATTTTTTAATATACAATCTTTTAGATCGTTAAATTCCGATTTCACCGCAGACGAACTCATATGTATTTGATCATGGTTAAATGCATTTGTCATGGTACTTGTGAACAATGGGAAATAATGCAATAGATTTTTAATTTTTGACGTTATAGCGGGAGCATAATACGAATTAACCGCTTCACCCTGAGGGGCAGAAGTGACTGCGTTTATACAATGTTCGAACAAAACATTGAGCCAGTGACCAATGCTATTTTTGTCAGCGTTTTGCGTATCGATGTCGTTAAAAAGTAACGTTTCAGCTACTGCAATATCTTCTATGATATTTTCATTTAGTAATATATCATGTATACCGGAATGACCCTTGATTACACCGTTCAAGTGTTTTAAAGCTTGTTCAGCTAAACTTTCAGCTTTTTTTCAGTCAGACCACAGCCTTCGCTATTACAAAGTGTGATGACAGATTTTACGGTGTTTTCGAATTCTCGGAAATCTGTTACTTTCGTTAAATGTGCCATTATTAACATATAAAATGTCTTTACTCGTGGATGTGTGTTTTTAAATTCACTCCATCGAGAAAGTAAATGCACGTAATGCGATATGTCCAGACGAATGAGACATGACGGTAAGTGGTGGGGCGAATCCGAAAGGTATGAAAAACATTGATGTAAATAATCTTTTAAATTCTTACACAGTCCGAAGGATTTTGCGATAGCTCCTAGGAATGCTTTGCCAAAGTCACAGTCTATTTGCTTTGGATATGGAAAATCGTGTTTGTGAATAGAACCTATTCTGATGATTTCATTGAACCAATACATAATTGCATTCGTATTTTGGACCGCGCTCAACATCTGAAATACGGGCATTTTTGATGCGGGTGTTTCTGCCACTATCTGATATAAATATACGTGTGACGATAATTCATTATTTGGCAACTCTAACTTTTTTACTAACTATCCCGTAGCATCAACACAAATGAAATTTGGGTTTTGCGAACTCGGCACTTATATTGATGCCTATATAAGAGCCGACTTCGCGTCTTGATGCATTGCCACCACTTGCTGCCACGCACCCCCACTCTTACGCTCCCCACTTTTATGTGGTTGGGGGTAAAAATGGGGCTAGCCGCCGCGGTCTAGGACACGCACATTATCTGTTTTGTATCCCGCTGTCGTTGCTGTGTGCAGACGAAAGCGCATCAGCTAGATGAACTCTTAAATCTGCCTGTAACGGTTGCGATCGGCGAGCGTCGAAGTACTCGGATGAGTCGAGTCTCCTCGAAAATTGTTGTCATTTTACTTCAGCCAACGGTGGAAGAATTCGAATGAATGAGAGACTTTGTCTCTATGCGTTTTTCGATATCTTAATTGCGGCATTTATTTTGTTTCTTATGCCAAATAATTTAACATGGCTTCACACGCAGACAACATCTTGGATATTATTTCAACCTTAAATACCCCGTAATACCCAAAATATATCTACGTGATATTGCAGAAAAACAGACATGGCATTTGGGAGTAGGTTTTGAATTTTTTAAATTTCGGATTTGAACCATCAATTATCGAATCGGAGGAAGATATTAGTTTAAATAATACCAATAGCAATCTTATTACTTTTGACCGGAAATTATCCCATGGACTTTGGCTAAAGATAGCTCCGAAGAAGTTTTCTACACGGACAGTGTTTTAAAAGAAAGGAGATATAATGTTTTATGACGAAAGGTATGGACTGACGAACGGTATACAGAAATATATGCCGTCACGAAATTACCGTGTCCTCTCACGTTCAAACATTGTAAGATATCTGGAACTGGCATCTACTTAACCGTTTCAGGCCAATGCCCAGAATGCAATTGCACGTTAAAAGGTTGTGTTATTAACAAACGTTTCACTGATGCCGACGTGAAAATGGAATGCGTAATTGAAAATTTTGGCGATTCAATTGCGCATAAAAAGAAGCGTCAATTGAAAGGTAACCGGAGAATTGAAGTTTCCAAAGAAATGGTCGATTCAAATATGTTACCATGTACATGGCGAAGAAAGGAGGCCGACAAGCTCATGACTTTTGGTGACAACGAACCAGTAGCGCAATTCTGTAACTCGTTATAAGAATAACGATTCGGAACGTTATCGTTGCGATAACGAATTTTGCTACGCGTAACGACACTCCCACAACGACGGTTCAATTCTGTACCTACCAATAGCGATGCTTTGACGTTACCGCGGTACGATTCTGTAACTACGAATAGCAAGCGACGTGATATTTTATAACTCGCTATGTTGTCGTTATGAGCTCATAATGACAAGTTTCGGTTCGTTATTTACCGAGACGCTATTATAACAACTGTCATTTTGTATACGACGTTTAGCGAAGCTTGTGGTTATCCATATCAAAATATGTCGGTAAGGTATCGCTATGGCTCGAGCGGATAGCGAGGCTTGGCGTCCCTCGATATGCCATAACCACCATTGTGAATTCTTAACTCGTAAATTATTATCTTTTAATACGCGCTAAAAAAAAAGTGACAAATAATTACGACGTTCGAAACAACAGGTAAATTAGTAAGTAAGTTTGATTTCGTAGTAATCAACAATCATCTTAAAAACATTGATTTTAAACCAACTTGTTAAATAAATTTTGTTATTTTCTATAAGACAGGAAGATTACCTATATGTAAGTATTGCTCCAAAGAAAAACCACAAAGTTGTTTAAATACAATAACTAATTTCTTTTTTTAAGTAGATATCATCTAACAAGGAACATCACTTAGGTGTCCCCATCCGATTTTGTTGAAACTTTGGTATGTGCTAGAGTATCGAAAACTAAGTGGCACGTATTTTTTTTATCGGCGGAAAAGCGGTTTTAGGGGGTCAAACAAACCCTCAAAAATGGTGTTTTTTTTTAATTTTTCGGCGATAACTTTTTAACGGTACGAGATATTTAAAAAATTCAAATTGCAACAACCCTTATTTTTTTTATGTACTATACATTGGACACGAGAGCCATACAAATAACAATAAATTTCATATTGTTTATTGCAAAATTCGAATTTTTCCATACGTATGAGGGTTTTTCCTCCGAGAATTTTTAATCGATTCAGATGTAAATTTGTATACACGTGGAGAATGGAAAATTAGCGAAAACATATTTTTTGTTTTTCCGATATCTTTCAATTAAGGGGTTGTAACTACCCTTCGATTTTTGAGGCAAGGGCTTCGTATACTCAGCTAGCATTATGTAATTCCGGGGTAAATTCTCGTCATTATTGACATTTGTGTGCATGTTTGTAAATACCCTCGCCCCCCCCCCCCCCCCCCCCCAACAAAAAATGAAGGGACGAACCACCCTTGTATTTATCTTTCCCCCACCCTCTATGAGAACGAGGTGGATCTAATTGAAAGAAACTTGTTCTATGTTTATGGTAACAGAAAAATCTAGTTGGGGTGTTTTTGCATTTTTTCCAAATAGCAACTTTAACGGGGTAAACTACCCTCTACCCGAACTTTCTTACCGGGGTCCTCTTTCCCATTTAACACGTCTTGGGCGATTCAAAATATTTCTAACAACTCCGAATCGACGTTTCCTCATGTTGCGAACTCAATATGAGACCCTGATCGTGAGAGGGTAATCGAACCCCTCTCTATTATCCTTTTCATTGGCGATGTAAAAAGGTGCCGCGCTATTTTGATGAATATGGTTTTGGATACCTGTGGATATTTCGCATTAGTCTCTAATGGATTAATCTTTATTAATCTCTAATGGGTATTTTGCATTAATTTCAACAGAGGCCGGGGAAGGGGGCCGTCGAGATCGGCCTCTTACTCCTCACCTTTCTAATGTTTATCAGAAACATATTTTCTATACGCGCACGGATAAATACTTTTTCCACTTACTTTCTTTAATGAGATAATTTGTTTCATTTAAAGAAAAAAATGCACACATAGAGATGCATTCCCGGTGTTTATATTAGACGTTTGCGTCATTCTTGTGGAATTTGTGTGAATCCGATCGCTCAGCCATAACGTGATATGACTTGATATATATGCGCCGACCTTGTTTTATAGTTCATTGAATGGGTTTTCGCAATTGATATTGTAAGGCGGGGGATTATCTTTTCTATTTCGATGCTTTTTATAAAAGGCCGTAAACAATCGCAGTGTACTAGTTCAGACGTACGAGTCCGGACGCGAGTTTCCAATTGTGATCTGTGTTTTGCGAACTTGGTGTGTTACACTGACAATATTACCACAACGAAAGTCAACCCGATCAACGTAATTAAACTTTTATTGGCTACGTTTGAAGCTATGAATATCACACAAACTCCTATTAATAATGCAGAAATAGAACTGACGGAAAATTTTGAGAAGATTTTACACGACTCTATGCGAAACTAATTTAAATCGGCAAAGACGTGTTAAATGGGAAAAGACGACCCCGGTAAGAAAGTTCGGGTAGAGGGTAGTTTACTCCCTTAAGGTTGCTATTTGGAAAAAATGCGAAAACACCCCAACTAGATTTTTGTGTTGCCATCAAAATAGAACACGTTTCCTTCAATTAGATACACCTCGTTCTCATAGAGGGTGGGGGAAAGATAAATACAAGCGTTGTTCACTCCTTAATTTTTTGTTGGGGTGACGAGGGTGGGGGTATTTACAAACAAGCACACAAACGTCAATAATGACGTGAATTTACCCCGGAGATTACATAATGCTAGCTGAGTATACGATGCGCTTGCCTCAAAAATCGAAAGGTAGTTACAACCCCTTAATTGCGAGATATCGGAAAAACAAAAAACATGTATTCGCTAATTTTCCATGCTCCACGTGTATGCAAATTTACATCTCAATCGATTAAAACTTCTCGGACGAAAAACTCTCATACGTATGAAAAAATTCGAATTTTGCAATAAGCAATATGAAATTTATTGTTATTTGTATGGTCCTCGTCTCCAATGTATAGTACATAAAAAATAAGAGTTGTTGCAATCTGAATTTTTTTAGTATCTCGTACCGTTAAAAAGTTATCGCCGAAAAATGAAAAAAAGCTCATTTTTGAGGGTGTGTTTCATCCCCTAAAATCGTTTTTCCGCCGATAAAAAAAAATACGTGTCGCTTAATTTTCGATACCCTACCACAGACCAAAGTTTCAACAAAATCGGAGGAGGACACCTAAGTGATGTTCCTTGTAAGTAGCATTTCAATTACGTCTTATATTTATTTCGTATTTTTATTAAGAAGTATAATTAGAGTTGCGCGCGAGTCCATGCGCGCCACAGTCACGAGAATTAAAAAATCTACGAAGTTTTCTTCCAATTTAACATCCAATAGGATAATGAAAAGTCGCTATTAAACGTTATCGATATCGAAAGGAAGTTACGTATTGGACAAATATTTCGTACGGTAGTTACACTTACCGTAAAAACGGTAATTCTCTGATTACACTTGCCGATCACATGCTGATTACACTTACCGTAAAAACTGTAATTTTCTACAATTTTATTCAATACTTCCTAGATTTTGAAATTCCCGCCACTCGGTGGAGCGCATGAAGACTCGAGGAACCCTCAAGTTTTCTCCATGGTGACGCGCGAAAAACAGTTTTATTTATTCGTGGTTCATATTACGAATAAATGAAATATTGTCAATCATAATTTTCAAATTGTGCTTTACAAATATTTTCACCATGGCCTCAATTTTCAAGTAAGTACATTCTCTAGGAGTCAAACGGTATACATAATATATGTTATGTATTATTTTTGTATGCATCATTTTGTGAATTAAAGGTCCTTATCGTTCATGTGAATGTGAATCAAATTTTTTGGCTTTTAAGTTTTAATTTATTTTTTCTAGCTACAAACAAAAAAGACAGGCGAAGGCTACGCCCGCTCAACTAGATTACATGGTCGACTATTTTATTGAAAATCCCCATGTGGCAACCGGGAAATTCAAGTCTCTGCACGGAAGATCCGATCTAACCGCATCGTGGGAACACCTTGTGAATGAATTAAATAGGATGGGTAAAGGTGGAAGGACGAAAGATGTGAAGTCGTGGAAGTCAATAAGTTAATGCTTCATCAGAAGCTGGCCCAAGTGGTACGCTCCGGAATGCCCATAGAGGAGTACCGAGAGCCAAAAAGTCAAGTAAGTATGAGCAAATCGTTACTCCATTTGTTTCGTACATAATACAGAAGCATGTACGAAATGTTGGTTTAATCTTTCAGGTCGCGAAAGGTTTTGCTCAAGATTGGAGAACTCGCGCAACGATTTTGCAATCCTGGCTGAGCGACAAATTGCACGCATGGAGGTATTTATTATCAAAATTTCCTTAAAATGTGTCTTCATCGTACACATCACACTTTTTACAATGAACTGTACGTCAAAATTAAATGAAACAAAATTCCTTTACGCAGATGTTTGCAAAATCGTTTGAGAAAATGGCGGAAAACGATAGGCAGCGGAACGAGATTTTGCAGATGCTGGTACAGTCACAACAAGCGCGAGATACAGTGCTCGAAAAATTAGCAGTATCCATAAAAGATTGTGTGGAGCATTTAAAAAAATAGAGGTATACTTTCAAATCAAAATTGTTAATGTTGCTATATATTAGCCAACCCGGCAAACCCCTCCCAGAGAAAATTGTATATAATCTCGATATTATTCTTCTTCACAGCGGGATCAACGATGTTCAGTTTTTCAATGGAAACATCAAGATTTTAGACATAGTGTTGCAAGAGTTTAAAGTGAACTGAAATATAATATGAACAAAATAATACCGTCTTTTTATTTTCCAAATTAGACCACAAGTTAATCCTCATCACTTAATCCTAAAATTCAAACGAAAATACGAGGTGAGAAAATACGAAGTGACTTCGCATTGAAGAAGCTTCGACGATACAGTTTCCATAACTCTATGGAGATTTTTGTATTTTGCAAACATCGACATGCAAATATTTGTTATAAAATCAAGCAATATTTTATAAACACAGCTATAATTGTGTACATTTTATACAAATTGGTTAATTTATAACGCTCGTAGCGTTGCGCACACTCATACACAAATACATTACTCAGTCATAACGCCGTAAAACAAGACACACGACTGTACTTTATGCAACAATACTCCACGAGCACACACGCCCTAATAAATAACACTGTTCTTAACGTTTTGGCGGCGAGATTCCCGATCCGCCTAGTTCGGCGTACCCGACGCGTTTTGCAACGGCCACGACCCTCGCGCCGTTATCTATATCCACGGTCTCGTACTCTTTCGTCAGTTGAGCATATCCTGTGCCGCCGTACCGCCGATCGCCCGTTCGTAATTTTGTAACCGAAGTTGTCCTAGTTTCCGATCGTTCCGTTTATACTCTCATATGCCTAATTCGTTCCAATCGCCATAGTCAGGGTTCGTTTCTGTCTCTTTCTCTCGGTTCTCATATTGTACCCGCACGTCCGTTGCACTTCAATTCTCCATCGTTTCTCTCGATTTCACTCTCTTCGGTCGTCCTTCGGGACGTTCAACTGATCGGTGGTGCCATTCGCAGCGCCCTCGGTTTGCGCGGGACTTCCAACCCCGACGTCGCTCGCCATGATGCACAAAATTAATAATATTCTTAATTTTGTTAAGTTTGTGCCTCATGGCGAGCAATGTCGGGGTCGAAAGTCCCGCGCAAACCGAGGGCGCTGCGACAGGCTTCACCGATCGGTTGAACGTCCCGGAAGACGATCGAAGAGGGCGAAATCGAGAGTAACAACATGAACAAATTTAACAATAGTGTTAATTTTGTTCATCTTGTGCATCGCGGAAGTTTGGAAATCTTTCCCTCATTATATTTTGCTGTACTCGCTGAGCCAGAGCGCGTAGTCCTCGTTGATGCAATTCTTCATTACGGTTCATCGGATCAACATTATGGTGATTGTGATCAGCAGCTATCGCTGCTGGTTGTTCGTCATCTTCATTATTTAGCCGCAGTTGCACTCGTATGTTGTGCAATACTGCACACGGATTAACGATTTTTGCGGCAAATGCTGGCTCGTACAGCAAGACACGCTGGTACGATAGACACCTCCAAACACATTTAAAAACTCCAAAAAATCGCTCCACAACGTTTCTTGCTGTACACAATTGTCGCGTATATTGAAACTGCCGCGTGCCTTCGGGAAAATTGGCCAAAGGAGTTAACAGCCAAGGTTCCAACGGGTATCCAGCATCACCTAATGGTAAATGTATTGGTTTTTGAAAATACACTAAATATATGATATATAAAGTTCAAACTGTACTTATGCAATTGTGCAATTGTGAAATTGTAAAAATTGTAAAAGTGAAATTCAAAACAATGCATTACTGCTATGCCTGTGTTGGTGATAATTCCATCGCAGTTGATGTTAGTGAATTTTCCCCAGTTTGAACTACGCTTAGGCTACATATGCTATGTAAGCTTTGCCCTCTATGCAGAAAGAAAAATGTACTGCTTATTACTGCGCTTGGTCAAAACTCTAGCGCAGTCCAAACGAGAACATTTTTTTAGTTCAACTGCACTTGGTTAAACCCCAAGCGTAGTTAAATCGACAGCATTTTTTTTAGTTCAAATGCGCTTATCAATTATTATATATAATTACAACACAAGTCTGTAAGCAGCGTAAACGCAATTGGCAAGAAAACAAATTTACTATTAATGACTATGCTTCAGCAGATTTTAACCAAGCGCAGTCGTTAAAAATAATTTTTCCTCACTTTCAAGTGCGCTAATGCAGCATACAAATTCAGGCAAAATAAACTATAATTATTAACAATCGTACTTGTTATTTTTCTCCATTTTATTTGTTAAATATTTATAGCTTTTGAGTAGAATCATACAGTTTTTTTACTTACTCTCTTAGAGTAAATCATAACTCACCGATTAGCCAAGTTGTTCGTTCTCCTCGGTTATAATGAAATTCCATGGCTCGTCGAATAGGTGATACGCTCCAAACATACGCATCATTTCGAGCGCCTGGATACCGTGGATTTATGTTTAATATTTTAAGATCTGGGTCAACAATCTGAAGCACAAATAGGATAATGAAAATCTTGACTATAAATATTACACTAGTAATATAGTATATACTCGCTATGATTTTATAGATGATAATAGTTTTTTCAAATTAGTCAGAAGTACTTGAATTCAGTGATATGCGAAACGACATAAAATTACAAAAAAAGTTATAACAAATTTTCATCCGAAGATGATACATTATTGGGCATTTTCTCATAATTTCGCTTGAAATTCACGTTTTTAATTTTTCTTACCATTTTTTGTAATTCCTAATTAAATTTCAAGAAAAATGGTAAAATTATAAGAAATTATTTAAAAAAAAATGGAAATAAAAACAATCTGGAAAAATATTTCTTCTAGTTATACGTACTGCTTGCACATTCAAGGAATGCCGGCGTGATGGTTAACGAATGCCTCCTCATGTTGCGATGGGGCAATTATCTGTACATATATATGTACAGTCAATTGCGCCCATAGCACCTTCAAATGGCTGCGGAGCATTTGAAAACTTTTCTCTTGCTCGCTGTCGATCGATGGCAGTCATTGGCATCAGTCATTAATCGGCGCTTGCTACGTCGATTAGTGAAGTTTCCGAACTTCACTAATCGACGTAGCAAGCGCCGATTAATAGCTTCCGTGACTGCGTGCAGGCAACGACTTGTTGACGACTGGTTTACATTCAGTTCTTGTTAGTTACCGACACTCCGTTGATAACAACCTTGCGCATAACACCGTATGGCGACCAGTACCTGTGAAAATCATTTCATCATTGAGAGGTTCATTGTAAACGAATATACTCAATGACACGATATCTGTAAGAATTATCCACAGTCAAATTATACTTAAACAAGGTGATTTTTATGGATTTTTTCTGAGGTCGTGTTTAAATATTTTTGCGATCCTACAAAATTTTCTGGTCTGAACCATCGGAAATAAACAAAAGTCGAAGGGGATCGCTCATATCTTGTTTGTTAATGACTATTTTTTAATACAGAAAATACTGTAATATCTCGAAATGTATACTAAATGAACAAAGAAACATTGATTACATATGTAATATTTAAAAATTATCTCAGAGAAAAAATTATTAAGAAACGCCTTGTTTGAGTACCATCTAACTACGGGTAGCCGGGTCAGAAAATGCAATATTTTTCAAGGTTACCTTGATTTCTGGGCTTAAACCAATGACTCGCTCTCTCTGTAAGTTGGCCCGTAATGCATGGACGAGATTCAAGACAGCATCTTGAGGCAGGCGATAAAGGTTTATGAATTCCTCTTGTGGTAGCTCAAAAGGATTCTGAGCATCTCGCAGCCGCCTTGTTTCCACACGGCGTTCGAGTCGACGTAATTTTTCTTCGAGAAAATGTAGATCCCAAGCGAGGTATTCCAGAGCCATGGTCGTCAATTGCAAACACCTATAAGTATACTTCTTACAATTAGTAAAAATACAAAATAAATAAAAGATGCAATTATAATGCTACTCAGACGATAGCTACATAAAAAAAAATTAGTGACTCTATCTAAACAACTTTGTGGTTTTATTCGAAGCAATACTAAAATATAGATTATATTCATTCCTTATAGAAAATTAAAAAAAATTATTTAACAAGTTTTTCTAAAACAAAGTTTTTAGAATAATTATTGATTACTACGAAATATAACTTACTAACATACCTGTTATTTCGGACGGCGTAATGATTTATCACTTTTTTTACAAGGGTTATAATTTACGTTGCGCTGTCACAATGGTCGTTATGACGTATCGAGGGGGTCGCTATATCCACTCGAGCCGTATCGACACCTTAGCGACGCATTTCGGTATCGATAACAACAAAACTCGCTAAATGCAGTGTACAAAATCGTAGTCGTCGTTATAATAGCGTCTCGGTAAATAACGAAACGAAAATTGTCGTTATGAGCTCATAACGACAGCATAACGAGTTACAGAATTGCGCTACAGCTAGTCTACCAAATCTTCATGTATTACGTAAAGCAAAAGAGCAACGTCGGGACCTAAACTTGGGAGTATCTATTAGCGATCCCACAGAAAGTATAAAACGAATGGAATATGACATCCATGCGGGACATATTCATTCCATTGGATCAGATCCATTTTTGTCCACTATTGGACCTCGGAACAAATGGCAATATACTTGCAAAACCCAAATTTCATTTGTGTTGATGCTACGGGATAGTTAGTAAAAAAGTTAGAGTTGCCAAATAATGAATTATCGTCACACGTATATTTATATCAGGTAGTGGCAGAAACACCCGCATCAAAAATGCCCGTATTTCAGATGTTGAGCGCGGTCCAAAATACGAATGCAATTATGTATTGGTTCAATGAAATCATCAGAATAGGTTCTATTCACAAACACGATTTTCCATATCCAAAGCAAATAGACTGTGACTTTGGCAAAGCATTCCTAGGAGCTATCGCAAAATCCTTCGGCCTGTGTAAGAATTTAAAAGATTATTTACATCAATGTTTTTCATACCTTTCGGATTCGCCCCACCACTTACCGTCATGTCTCATTCGTCTGTACATATCGCATTACGTGCATTTACTTTCTCGATGGAGTGAATTTAAAAACACACATCCACGAATAAAGACATTTTATATATTAATAATGGCACATTTAACGAAAGTAACAGATTTCCGAGAATTCGAAAACACCGTAAAATCTGTCATCACACTTTGTAATAGCGAAGGCTGTGGTCTGACTGAAAAAAGCTGAAAGTTTAGCTGAACAAGCTTTAAAACCCTTGAACGGTGTAATCAAGGGTCATTCCGGTATACATGATATATTACTAAATGAAAATATCATAGAAGATATTGCAGCAGCTGAAACGTTACTTTTTAACGACATCGATACGCAAAACGCTGACAAAAATAGCATTGGTCACTGGCTCAATGTTTTGTTCGAACATTGTATAAACGCAGTCACTTCTGCCCCTCAGGGTGAAGCGATTAATTCGTATTATGCTCCCGCTATAACGTCAAAAATTAAAAATCTATTGCATTATTTCCCATTGTTCACAAGTACCATGACAAATGCATTTAACCATGATCAAATACATATGAGTTCGTCTGCGGTGGAGTCGGAATTAAACGATCTAAAAGATTGTATATTAAAAAATGAATGTCGACCGATGCGCATTGATAAATTTTTAAGCATTCACTTAAAATCATTTTCGGGAAAAGCTAAATTTGCTGCAGCAAAAAACGAACTTGTTTCAGATTAAAATAAAAAACAAGTAACGTGTGCTAATACAGAACAGAAAAATGCCGATGAGATCAATACTAAGAAATAATTCGTTTGAACTTGACAATTTTGACTTAAAGAAAAGCGACACAACGTCTCATGATAGGGTAGAGCGGGGGTAGTTGAGCGGTTTCTGGCTTAATCGATCATAACTCTTAAAAAATACATCCGATTTTCTTGATTCTTGCACCGTTAGATCCGCACATTCTCCAGCTCAAAACTCCTTCAGAAACATTATCCAATTCAAGTCTGATTTAGAAGATATTATCGTAAATGTGAGAGAGTGTAGAGCTGCTCAACCTGCCCCATAGGTTGGATAAGTTGAGCAAGGGTATGAGGTCAGTTGAGCAAGGTAATAATTCCATCAACAAATCAGACACATGCAAGACCATTTGATGCAATGCAGTAACAAACCGATAGCTACATTAATTAGCTACATTTTGAATCATGAACATTAACTGCAACAAACTGTGAAATGTTTTTTCTTAAATAAACAAGGAGGACCGGCGATAGCGTGATGTATTCACCTCCGCCATGTTATGCGTGCCAGCCGATGAGGACAGTTGCGCATCGTTTAACTAGCCCCATCGAAAACTGCTCAGCTAGCCCCTTCTCAGATTTTTTAACAAATGTTAATTTATAATGAAATCCGTACCACGTGCGTTAAAATAATTATTGCAGATTGATAGCCACTTAAATGTACTACATAATAGTACTCGTCTCGTTGCTGCCCTGGTTTTTCACACAATGCTAGAAGAAAAATACTTAATCACGTATTTTTTATTTTTATGCGCAATAATAATAAAACGTCCCGTGTCATCCTCTCGTGCGCCGCGTGGCTACCGGCAATGATTTGTTGTATTCCCCTCCCACATACCTCTCTTTCGTCCATTTGATGCACCAGCGTGCGATGCTTAGTTTTCGAGATATTACACGGAGAGAATTAAATGTTAAAAATTGTCGTGCAGTAACGGTAACCAGATGACAACCCTGAAACCTCGCTTATTATTACTGAGAAAAACACAGATTTTCACGAAAATAAAATAAAATTTCTTCTTCAGATAGAACATTTTACGAGATTTTCTAGTAAATTTTGATGTGTAACAAATTACGCAAAACTTAAATTTAAAAAATCTTTAATATCAGCGAAATTTCACTGTGCATTTTATTATTTTATGCCTTTGAAACATATATATAAAAAAATATCGTCTTTATAACAGTTATTTTAAGGTTCATTATAAAATTTAATGAGTATATAGGAAAATGTGTTGTGCTCTCGGTAAATATTATCGTGCGCGCTTGGTTAAATTTATCATGCGGTACAATGCGCAAATTTTGGGGCACTGCATGGTAAAAATTCTCCTTTATATCGATCATTTTAGAATGGTATCGAGTAGGGTCAGGGGGTCTCGTTTTATTGATAGTGGTCTGTTTATTGTTTATATGGTTCGATGGGATTCTGTTTCGGCCGAAGCCTCAGTCGTATCGTCGCATGCAGTGTGTCTCGTTACGAGAAAGTGAAACATAGTGATCGTGTTAATCGTGAAAGCGTCTTTGGCTACAATATACATATAACACGTAAGTAATCGAAATAAACATTATTTTATTACAAAGAGAAATATACTATTAAAGTTTTGGCTGAACAAAGTATTTGTTGTCGTGAAAATAATTTTGTTGCCGTTTTCTTATCTCTACGAATTAAAATGGCGTGGTTGAAGATAGAAGCAGTTGATAAGCTAAGGCGTAGTTGACCAGAGGTGCGAGAATGGTAAGCGGTCAATTTTTGTACTTATCAACCACTTAAGTTTTTGATTATTGTAAAATATCATCATAATTATAACTAATAGTTGAAAAATTCGACGTATAACGTAACATACCGTTGGAAGATTCCTGATTATACATGGTTTTTGCGTAACATGCCGTATAGTTATGTTTGATATTGAGTTTTTTGTCACATAAAGTCTTCAAAAAATATAAATAAAATAATCATTTTTACATTGCAGTAACAATATATCTTTTCAGCTTGGCAGAAGCCTTGACCTTCCAATAAACGTAAGAATTAACATAGTATCGGTCTTTGTCAGTTCTTTCGAATATTGTCTATTCGTCAGTCGATAAATTTATTATTTCAAAATATTAGGAAGTCCACACAACTTTGTTAGATTCCACGGATGGAAAACTAATTCTCCAGGCATACCGGAAAAATATAGGATTCCCAAAAAAAAACGTGCGCAATTTATTGTCACGGACGTTATTGAGGAAAGAAAAGGATGCTGCTTTTCGAGGTGTACGGATTGAAGAACATCCGCAACGTCTTGATAAATTCACGTAAGATATTTTTGTTATACATTTTTTCCGAAAAATGCACTGTATCTAAATTTCTGATCTTGGATACTCGACGGTGCATAAGCTTGAGTCACCGGATTCATGCGTGTGGTTTTGCAAGGGACAAAGAAAGGACAAAACATAATGAAACAAATGAGGAAACACAAAGAAAAAAAAGTGACGGGTACAACCTGTGGGGGGGGGGGGGGGGGGTGCATGTGCATATATATGTAGATGAATACGTATGGTTGCTAAGGAATCAATGGTCGGAGCCCCCATCCCTTTCTCCTATACACAAACACACACCCCTCCTCTATATAGCTAAGATTAGCATGAAACTCTGTCTTCTTGGCATAGAAAATTGATATTAATTTATAAGTACATTTGTTTAAATTCAAATAGTTTTTGTTAAACGAAAATTTCACGTGTATTAGAAAATTTATCCAAATCATCTAATGTGAAACTAATGTTTATACTTTTTTTGTAGCATAAAAGCGGACAGATTTGTGGATCTTGCAACCCAAATCGAAGTATTGTTTCCAGGCGAGAATAAATTCACTTATTATTCACCATACAGACGCGTGGGAAATGTCCGCATAAACCCTTCCGGAACATTATATGAACATTATCAATATTTGAAAAATTCATTAAGAAAGGTCAATATTTTGGAACAGGTGCATGAAGTGCCCCATGAACGACCAGCAATTAGCGGTAAAAACGTTTATGTTTTGAAATTATAAAAAATAACGATAATTCTTAACATTTTTTTTAACTCGAATTAATGTTAATTTCATTTTTTTTCAATATAGATGTTGAATTGGAATGCCTTGCCTGGCTGAAAAATCATATTAAGCCAGAAGAAACGGTTCTCTCACACTGGAGATCATCTTTTAATGCCCGGAAAATTCTTTTGAGCAAAGGTACAACTGTCTCGGAATATTTCAACACATTTCCCAGTTTGAGGAACCAATTTGGCAAGAAATTGGTAAGAATACAATATGGAATGCATGTTGCTTTTATTATATATTTATAAAATACTAAATAACCATCCATATTATTAATGCAGTTGGAGTCTGATTTCCAAAAAATTCAAATCCCGGATGGAAATTTTTTCGATACTTGGGAGGAAGTCCGGGATTTTTTGATCGCGGAAATTAAAGCATGCGAAAAAATAAAAGACGTGGCAGATAAAGCTTTCGTACATTTGTTGCCAACTCTACTATTGCGTATATAAAAAAACCTATTTATTTTGATATATTTTGTCCATACATTGCATCCTCGAGAAAAAACTGATTTTCTAATACACTAAAATGGAATTGCAGACAATAAAGACGTCATCATTTTGCACTTGCTGCTATATTTGATAGACGGATCGCAACTCCAGAAAAGGAAGCGGAATCTTCGGGGAAATGACCCAAATGCCAGCCACAAATGTGCAATTGTGGAAAGACGGGCAAGTTTTTTCATACACATCGAGGTAAATGCAATGTCTCGATCAAATGTTATTAATTCTGATTAATATGTACCCGTTATGCTTCGAAAATAAAATAACAAATTTCAATCAATGATTTCCATCACATTCATCAATAAATATGGTTTTTATACAGACAGCAGAGAATTTGCACACCACGCTGGAAAGAAGAAGAGATGAACTTCGGTCAAATCATCTAACGCTGCAGCCTACGCCGATATTCGTGGGTCCATTACTTGCCATTGAAGCAGCATACGTATTAATTAATGACACGTTGTACGTGGTCGATTCGCCACTACACGCAATCGAGTTTTGCTTCAAAGCATTTACAGCTCTAGACTGTGCATTTCCGGAACAGGCTAAATCGCTTTGGACATTTATCCAACAGGCATTTTTCAAAATTTTTTCACGGACAGATATTCCAAATCGTTCGGTTAACGTTTTGGTCGGACAAATTGCAAAGTTATCAGCAAGGCACGCTGAAGACTAAATGTTCTCTTTCTTTTTTTCGAGAATTAATTAACAACATGTTTAACTGCCATAAATGCAATGGGTTATACCCTAACCATATAATATATTTAAAACATTTTAAATTGTCTCATCCAAATCTATCGGATTATAATTGTGGAATTTCTACTTGCTTAAGAACTTTTTCTTCACTAAATTCACTTCAGAAACATACACGATCGAAACATATAAAGATGAACGTCAAATCGGATAAAAAGCAAGTTTTGTCTTCTCATTCACCAACTAGTTCGATAATTTCAAACTGTAATATTAATGATAGATTCATCTCACCGATCGATGATACATCACGCCATGTTGAAAACATTATTCAAACTGAAAACGACAAACTGGATTCAAATTCAACAAAAGAAATTGACGCAGGTACACTTTTCGTCGCAAAATTATTCGAATATCCGGATCTCCCAAGACTCAGATCGGTTGATATAATAAATCGGGCACATTCTTTAATTAATAACGTAGTAAGCACAATAAAAACCGAAGTTGTACAATCCATAAAAGTAGCTTCACCAAATAATTCCGAACTTTTGCAAAACGTGCAAAAAATTTTTGCGGCAAATAATTCACCGCTAGTAGATTCATTGTCTGAGTGGAAATGCTTGAAAAAATTTGAACGATTAGGTACATATATAGCACCACAAGCTTATATATTGGGAGAAAGACACGAATATCGTAATCAAAACGGTGTACAAATATTGAAAATGGTACCTGTGGTTGCGCAATATATTCCCATTCGATTTGTGTTGAAGCAGTTTTTTGAAATGCCCAATATAAAACGAGACGTTAAACTATATGACTTGTTTAAAAGAAAACCCTCAAATTTATTCGAATGTAATCCAAGGTCCACTATGGCAAAAAATTTCGTCCAAGTTCAACGACGATATTGTACTTCCGTTATTTCTTTCCTTTGATGATTATGAAACTAACAACCCTCTCGGGTCTCATAAAGGAATTTCGAAATGTGGTGCCGTATATATTTCTATTCCTTGTTTACCACCACGGTTGGTTTCCAAGTTGAAGAACATATTTTTGTTCGTTTTGTTCAACACTTTAGATCGAAAAGTTTTCAAAAATAACATTGTGTTCAGTAAAGTTACCGATGAACTTCTATTTCTGGAAAACAAAGGAGTTACAATTAACGTAAACGGCAATGAAAAAAATATTTTTTTCAAACTAACGTTAATTATCGGAGATAATCTTGGACTGCATTCTATTCTGGGGTTCAATGAAAATTTTAACTCCTATAAATTTTGTCGATTTTGTCTAATTGATAAAAACAATATCAATGATTTTTTTGAAGAAGACAAATCTCTGCTTCGAAATAAACAAAATTATGATGAAAGTTTAACTAAAAACAATTCAAAGGAAACAGGTATCGTCGAAAAGTGCATTTTCCATTGCATGCCAGATTTTCATGTAACGGAAAATTGGTCGGTAGACGTTATGCATGACGTATTAGAAGGGATTTATCAATACGACCTCGGTTTAATATTGAATGCATACATAAAAAAAAAAAAATACTTCTCATTGCAAGAACTCAATGAACGCGTGCGAGGAGTTTATTATGGGCAAAGTAAAAATAGACCTCCAGAAATTCTTTCGACACATATTGCAAAAAAACACTTAATAATGTCGGCTTCGGAAATGATGTGCTTCGTTCGTTATTTCTGCATAATCTTAGGGCATTACGTTCCTGATGATGATGAGACATGGGAATTAGTCCTATTATTATGTAACTTGGTCGAAATGATTGCCAGTACTGATGTTGATGCACAGTTTTTCAACTTACTAGGAGTACAAGTTTCCGAATATTTGCAACTGTTAGTCTCGATATACCCTGGTTGCATGAAACCTAAACATCATTTTCTAGTGCACTATCCGACAGCAATGATGATGTCAGGTCCGCTCTGGAAAATGTCATCAATACGGTTCGAAAGTAAGCATCATGAGTGTAAAATTTCATCGAGAGCCTCAATAAGTAGAGTCAATGTTTGTAAAACTATCGCCGTTAAACATCAGTTGCAATTAAATGACAAATTTCTAAACAAAAGTACTTCAGCCCCATGGTCATGCAATCCTAACTTGATCCGTAAGATAGCGACAATCGATTTACCAGGTTTGCCCTTTATCGAGGAGTTATTACCTCTTGACATAAAACAATCAAGAGAAGCCGATACTATCAACAAAATAGATATCAATAATATCTAAGATGGCCCAGTTTTTTATATTGTAAGCGTTATTATTATTCATAAGACAAGATTTTTTTGCATTGTTAAAAAATTAAACGATGTATTTTTAAATAATAAGTTGCGAGCTTATGAAATTTTTAAGAGTGAATACGATTTTACGATTTTAAATGATGACGAAATAATATGTGCGCAAATTAGTCACATCACTCGAGCATATGATGGTACGAAGTGTATTGTAAAAAAATGGTAGTATTAAATGAAAAATAAATTCTTATAATTAAATTTCTCTCCTTATTTATTTGTTGAGTATACCAATTTATATAAATAAAAACATTTTCCCAACAAAAAACAAACAGCATTAATTTGTACCAGTTTTTGAAGAAAAAATACATTTTACTAAGGATTTTTTCAATGGAAGAATTTGAATTTTACCAGCCTATAGAGAATTTTTCTTCTAAGGTTGATGCAGGTAAATTTTACAGTGCAGCACGGTAAAAATACCGTACCGCGCATTTGGTAATTTTTAACCGACAGCAGATAGATTTTCGAATATACATGCTAAATTTTACGGTCTTCAATTTTTACTATTCTTGTATAGTAAAATTTTAGCTACGTATTTGAAATTTTATGTAACGTGAGTTAAAAACAACTTATCGTATACGAATTATTATGTTTTTCTCACTTGTCATCATATTGAAATATATCACGGTAATTTTTACCGTGAAATTCACGACAAAAATTAGTTTTTAATTCTCTCCGTGTACGATTGCTCAACTTACCCACTTGCTCAACTATCCCCGCTCTACCCTACATGTGATGGAAACGGTACTGTAAATGCAGAATCATCTAACGCTTCGTGTGATAAAGCGCACGATTTGTTATTCGAGCAAAATTGGAGAAATAAAAACGATCCAAAAAACATCAAACGTACATACCTCAGTGTTCGGCCTGATTGGAATATTACACAACTTGGTACGAAAAATGCAGTTGGCATTAGTATGCTGCAGAACGGCAACTTATGCCCCACAATAAGTGAGAAAAATATTAAATATATCGTGCAAAATACGTGTGGGTACGACAATATTTTTCATATTTTGGCATCCGCAAGTATGCACAATTCATTCTGTAATGTGATCGAGTCGACTTCCACCAAACCATTCGAATTTCTGAAGTTATTTTTACAAAATGGCTCAAGCAAATTAATTTACAGGAAAAGAGCAGAGATGTTGCGAGAAATAAACCACTTCGTCACTGAAAATGTATCTGGCGTCATAGTTATCGATGCAGTTTCAACCATATCATACCTTTGCGAACAATTATTCAAGGAACATTTTAGCTACTCTCTAAACCAAACTTGCCTAAAATGCGAACATACACTAGAACGTAAAGGAACCTTCTTACCCATCAATATTAATGTACTTAAATCTGGAAATGAAAATTTACAAAATGCGATAGATGAATATAATCATACACTAAACAAAAAGTGCAAAAAGTGTGACAATGAGCTTAACATAAACCTAACATATGGAAGTATAATATTTATCGAAATTATAGATGGATCGGACAAGACTGAATTAAACAAACTGGAAA
The DNA here is from genome assembly GCA_964007305.1 of Netelia melanura. NCBI lineage: Eukaryota > Metazoa > Arthropoda > Insecta > Hymenoptera > Ichneumonidae > Netelia > Netelia melanura. Next base: position 15,389,426 of record OZ023255.1, on the reverse strand, counting down.
ATAATTTAATATTAAATAACGCACGGTATGATCTAGCGAGAGTAATTAATTATGAATGAGGTGCAACATCAACATCTGTGGGACACTACACTGCATTCGTAAAGAACAATGGGTGGATGAAATTTGATGATTTGTGCAAAAAATCGAAACATATGTTGCAAGTAATACCAAGATCCAACCACAAATGTGCATATACGTGAAAACATAAAAATGTAAAAGTACAGCGGTAACGATAAACCGAGATATCCGACAAAAAACAAAAAACAAAATGTATATAGAAGATCAAAAAGCTACAAAAAAATTAAAAATAAAAAAAAATACAAGAAATTCGTTTATGTTCAAAAGTCTCTTATCATTAGAATTTTGATCTTAGATGTACGTTTATAATTTAAGGTAGTTCTAACACGAGTGCATAAGTCAAAAGAAAAGTGAAGCGTAAGTTCTCAGAAAAAAAAGTTATATGGCCAAGTAAAAATAATGTTATCAACTTACATGAATGTTCCAGACCATATGAAAATCTTGAACGTAAAAAGAATTTAAATAAATTAATTTAATGAAAATTTGTTTCATGTAGTCCCAGTAAAAAATTGAAACGTGACAACGTTGCTCTACTCGTATATTCGCGTGATTCATTTATCTGCGTATTGCGTCCCGAACATCAGGTTATGGGCATCAGTGATCTCTCTACATCGTGCTCTACGCATAGCCCAACATAATATCAAATATTTTATACTAGTGAGTGCGTACCAGTGAAACCTGTGACTAAAATAAAGAGAACATCAAAAAGATGTCTCAAAAAAGATTGAAAGGGAAATTTACACGAACGAGAGAGCTGGTCAGAAGGGAAAAAGTTATCGCTGTCACGAGCGAGCGTTGGAAAAGGAATCGCAACAAATCAATCGACGAAAAACGCGACATTTCTAACGTATGCGAAGGAAGTCGCATCTTCAACTTATCTGCTCTAGCAAACAATCTGCAGTGCAAAGTTTGTAAAGACATGCTGTCATTTAAAAATGTGGTTCAAGAGACAAGGGAAGGACTACATTCAACATTTTCAATCAAATGTCTAAAGTGCGAGGTACTGAATCAGGTTCATTCAGGTCATCATCATGCAGTGAACAACGAACAAACCCAAGCTCATCCAGCAGGAAAAATTCATAATGATATCACAACCAATGCAGTTCTTGGTAAGTATATATATTTAAAAATAAATATTTTTCCAAGTTAAATGATCAATGATTGAAACGATTTATCTTTTCTAGGTACAGTCAATGCTGGGATAGGGTGCACCGAATTAAATAAAATTCTTATGTGTCTTGATATTCCGGAACTGAATTACACCATCTTCAAAAGATATGAAAAAGAAGTCGGCCCTGCTATCGAAGCAGCAGCTAGACGGAGCTGCAGAAAAGCTGCTGCCGAAGAAAGAAAATTGGTGCTCAGTAAATTAGACAAACTGCATGAGGAATTGTAAATACTATCTACACTCATAGCCTTTTCATATGACCATCTAAATCTAAATTTGTAAAATTATTTTATACAAATTAATTCATGTGTAATCAATTGTCGCGAGGTCTACTTACCTAATCATATTTAATTGCATTTTGGTTGATATTTTTATGAGACGATTGATTATAATTTATTTTTTAATTTAATGATCAATTTCATACGTCGATTTTTTCGAATTTAGTGTACGATATTGTCACAGTTTAACTTTTCATTCTGTTTTAAATTTGATAATCAATTTTCTACTTCGTTTTTTTCACATTTAGTGTATGATATTATTATAGTTTAACTTATGATATTTTTATCATTTTGTCGCTATATTCTATGAAACTGAATATAACTGTATGACAAAATAATTTTACATATTTACAAAAAATGTGTTATAAATAAAATAAAAAAGTTCAATGAGTTTTGTTATTTTTCTTTCATTTATGACGACTTTCCTATTTTACAATATTTTCAGGCCTGCAGAAATAAGAGACGAGTTCGTAGGCGTGCTATCTAGCGCACACGTAGATGGCAATAATAATTTCGACGAAACCTTGGGTGCTATCGTAAATGTTATTGTTTCATACGACATGGGTTGGTCGAAGAGGGGTAATGGGAGGACCTACGATAGTCTCAATGGCTATGGGGCTATAATAGGTTTCCTATTGAAAAAAATATTAGATTATCAAACACGCAACCGAAAATGTCGCTCGTGCGATCTAGGCCGACCCCTAGATGAACATGACTGCAGGAAAAACTTTACAGGCAGCGCAAAAGCCATGGAGGCTAATGTTGGTGCAGAAATGTTGATAAAAAGCACGATTTTGAAAGAGTCAAATCTGAATGTCAAAATAGTAGTTGGTGATGAAGACAGCTCTCTCATGTCTGCTGTAACGAAATCAAACCATGGAAGCAAAATTGACAAATTAGCAGACATGAACCATGTAAAAAAAATTTATCAAAAACACTATACAGTTTGCAATCAAAACACAAAAGCTTGTGCAAGAAAGGTTTGATTTCTCACACGAAGAAATGATTTAGTTATACCGTTGCCCAAAATAAAGGAGACATCCGAGGATTAGCAGAGAACGTGCGCTGTATCCCTCATCATTTCTTCGACAAACATGATAATTGTGGCAAATGGTGCAAGAAAGTTGGTAATACTAGCTCGGGATTGTACCAACAAAAATTTATTATCAAAGATGAAATTCTGTATCGTGATTTACAAACAATTTTCGATTCGTATGCTGACAACGCCTTCAAGTTTTGTATTTCTGCATCTAGTCAGGCTAATGAGGCGTTTAATCATACTGTCAGCAGGAAGTTCCCAAAGAACAAAAGTTATAGTACAAGTACATCAGGCGATACCCGGGTCGCTTGTGCAGTTCTGACAAAAATGAAGGTGACAGCTATTTAATAGATGTCAACAAATCTCTGAACTTGAATATTTCCAGCAATTTGATAAATTCTATCAAAACGATTGACCAAAAAAGAGTGCAAAAATCACACAAAGCACTGACCATCGAAAAAAAAAAGAGAAGAATAGACTGGGCTCTGAAAAGAGAGCACCTACGTAAGACTGTCGAAAAAAAGGAAGGCCTAACTTACCAATCGAATATAGGTTTCGACAAAGACTATTCAAATATGGTCATGCGAAAAGTCGAAAAAAGTAAAATCACGGTTGTAGTTTTCGATTTGGAAACCTCTGGTCGTGGGAAAAATGCCGATATCTTACAGATAGCTGCTACAAGTGGAGAGAAAATATTCTCCGTGTATATTCATCCAAATCAAGCTATTGATGAGGCAGCATCAAATGTAAATGGCTTACAGAACATTGATGGAGAGCTCTATCTTCATAACAAAAAAGTATTAACGATGACGATGATTGAGGCTCTACAATCATTATATGCCTTTCTAAACGTGATCAGTGAAACGAGCATACTAGTAGCACATAATGCGGCATTTGATATCTCATTTCTACTAAGAGAGATTGTGAATCATTCTCTGGAAAATGAATTCGGCAAAATCATTTATGGATTTGCAGATTCACTGAAATTATTAAGACGAAAATTTTCTGAGCGTCGAGGCAAAGGAATGTCTACTTTGTCCAAGCTAGCGGAAGATTTTTTGGACGGAAATTCATACGGAGGAAATTTTCATGAAGCTACGTATGATGTTGTCATTCTACAAGATTTGATCCAGCAATATTTGACTTTCGATGACATATTTGAAAATTCTATAATATTCATTGAGTCATTGAAAGATTTTAGTAAAAAATTGAAAGTTATGTGGAAAACAAAATATCGAGAACGGGCGACGTCTCGAAAGAAAGAAAGAGAGTACGTCGCAGCGTAGGAAAAATAAACAAAAGCCGAGGGCAGGGGCCTGTGAGCGGACCCAAGAGCGGCAGTCTCGGCAGAGGACGAGACAGCGACGCATCAACGTCATAATTAAGGCTCGAGAGCAATACGCAGTAGATATTGTAGACGCGATTCGGGATTGCAGCGAATGTGCGCATTGTATTAATAAAAAGGAAAAAAATCTATACCCTACATATCAGAAGTGGGATATACGCACGTGATAGCCGCAGTGAAGGTGTGTCGCGTTTTCTTGATCAAAAAAAGAGAGAGATGGGAAAACGAAGCCGGTCGAGACGCCGTGGACGTTCGCGTGAACATTCTCGGAGACGATCACGTGAACACCGTCGTTCCAAGGATCGGGAAAATAAAGACAGGCGTAGTGGACGATCGCAAACGAGGGGCCGACCATGGAGAAGCCCAAGTGCAAGCGTGGAACGAACAAGTGCGAGAAGCAGAGGGTCGGATATAACGCAGCTCGCGGAGGCGTTGATGGGGCTCATAAACAACCGTCCGAGACAGCTAAACCATGGGCACTATCTCAACGACAAATTTCTACCGGAATTCGATCCAGCTGCAAAAATTATATCTGCTTCGGATTGGATCGACAAAATCAACGACTGCGGTCGGGTGTACGAGTGGGATGACAAGGTAAAGCTGTATTTATCTGGGTGCAGATTGAGGGGAAACGCGAAATTGTGGTATGACGGGCTAGCGTGTACTTTACCGAGCTGGGAGGAATTTTCTCGCGAGTTGATCAAACAATTCCCGGGCGAAGAGAGTTTTGGGCGCTTGTTTCACGAAGTCGCAGAATATAAAAGCAAACCCGGTCAAGACTTGCAGGAATATTGTTTCGCTAAATTGCAGAAGATTAACAAGCTAAAATTAAATGTTCCCGAAGATCGAAAAGTTGATCTTATCAGTTACGGTATCCATGACGAGAACATTCGGACGACTTTGTTAACGGCCAGGCTCGGTACGATTGCGCAACTCAATCAAAGACTCAGTATTTTTCGGGCTAACACGAAGCCTCAAGGGTCTCCGAAAAGTACGAAACAAGACGGCCATAAATATGTCAAGCAAACGGGTGGTAAGAGGCCAGGAGATCACGATAACAAAAGGGGGGAGATGACGTGTCACAAATGTAAAAAGCCAGGTCATTTTAAGCGCGACTGTCCAGGTCGAGTAGAAGAAAATATTCCCGATACGCGGTCGAATAACAAACCGGTAATAAGATGCTCGTACTGTAAAATCACCGGCCACGAAGAGTCAAAGTGTTACAAAAAACAAGCAGCCGAGGCAGCGGGAAAAAAAATGACTAGAGGACAACACGCCCCGGGTGCTAGAGGTCGTTCGAGTCGACGAGGCAGTAGTTGAGAAACCGTTAAAAAAATGTCTCGTAAACGGCAGGGAGAGAGATTGCATGGTGGATTTGGGGAGCGATTGTTCGTTAATACGAGAAAGTGTAGCTCGCGCGATGCAATTGAAACCGGAAAAGACCGATAGCACGATGGTGGCGTTTAACAATACGGTAGGATTGCCGATCGCTCAGGCACGAATAAAAATTGAAATAGATGATATCGAATACGAAACGTATATATACATACTACCGGATAGTCATCTGAGCAAGGAGATTTTACTCGGGCGCGAGATTTTGAATGTGCAAAATGTAGCGGCCTTGTCCGATGCGCACGGGGTTAAATTCTTTATAAAAAAAAGGACAGAAAGAGAATCCCTTAAATCTCATCACGCGAGAGAGAAGGCCTATTCGGGAGGATGACGTAATGTGCGAGGGACTTGATGTGGAAAACGTAAATCGTTTGGTAAAGATATTAAATCTATTCCGCGAGAGCGTCTCGCTTAGTATAGAGGAGTTAGGGTGCGCGGACGTGCCGGGCATGAATATCGAACTTCTCGATAACGAACCCGTTGTTCGTCGGCCATACCGATTGTCGATAGCTGAGCGCGAAAAAGTAAGGCGAATGGTATCGGAGTTAGAAGCCAGCGGTGTCATTAGAGAGAGTTCGTCGCCGTATGCAAGCCCAGTTCTCCTCGTAAAAAAGAAAACGGGTGACGATAGAATGTGCATAGACTACAGGGCGCTAAATAAAATCACGAAACGAATGAAATACCCGTTGCCGTTAATCGATGATCAAATTGACCGATTGGGCGGAAAAAAATACTACATCTCGCTTGATTTGAAGTCCGGGTTTTATCAAATCCCTCTGCATCCGGACGCAGTCGAAAAAACAGCTTTCGTTACCCCAGACGGACACTACGAGTTTTTACGCGTAGCATTCGGACTAGTAAATGCGCCGGAATATTTTCAAAGGACTATGATGACGACCTTCAGAGGTACCGACTGCCACGTCTATATCGACGATATACTTCTCGCGTGCGACAGTGTAGAGGAAGGGTTCGATCTTCTGATCAAGGCATTGGAAATATTACAGAGTAGGAAATTCTCGATAAACATTTCCAAATGTCGGTTCTTTCAAGAAAAGATAAATTATTTAGGACGAGACATATCACAGGCGGGAGTACGACCGGGGGCACGAAAGATCGACGCTCTAATGGAAACAGCGTCACCAAAGAACATAAAGCAAGTGCGACAGTTTCTCGGTTTAGCCGGATATTTCAGGAAATTCATCAAGGATTTTGCAAAAAGAGTCGTGCCTTTGACACAATTGTTGCATAAAGACTATGCATGGCAATGGGAGTCAGAGCAGGAAGGGGCGGTACAAGATATAAAAAAAGCATTGTCTTCGCGACCAATTTTATCAATTTTTGACCCGGCGTTAGAAACAGAGGTGCATACGGATGCAAGCGCGATAGGACTTGGAGCCATTCTTATCCAGAAAAATGGGGGTAAAATTTACGTGATAGCCTATCACAGTCGAAAGACGACGTCAACCGAACAACGATATCATTCATATGACCTAGAGACGCTCGCAGTGGTCGACGCGTTATCAAAGTTTCGAGTTTATTTGATAGGTATCAAGTTTACGGTGGTGACCGACTGTAGCGCCGTCCGCGCCACAGCGACAAAAAAGGATTTAAACCCGAGAGTGGCTCGGTGGTGGGTTTACTTACAAGATTTTGATTTTGACGTGATATATAGACCGGGCAGTCAAATAGCGCACGCCGACTACTTGAGTCGAAATCCTATACCATGCATGGCTGTTGATATTACCTCGTCCGAATGGATAAAAGTAGCACAACTACAAGACGATAAAATAAGAATTATTCAGGAAATACTCGTCTCCGGGGATGTTCAACCCGACGTAAAAGAATATTTCGAGAAATAGGATTTGAAAGGGGGAGTAGTTTTTCGCAAAACGGAAACAGGAAACAAATGGCTCGTTCCTCGAGCGGCTCGATGGAACGTAGTAAAAATGTGCCATGATGACTCGGGGCATTTTGCCGTAGAGAAGACTTTAGACAAGATTAAGGAGCATTATTATTTCAAGGGGATGCGTAGATTTGTGACAAAGTACGTAAAAGCCTGTCTAAACTGTTTATACTATAAAACATCCGCCGGATAGAAACCGGGATATCTGCACCCGATAGATAAGGTGGCTATACCCTTCCACACATTGCACCTTGACCACGTCGGTCCGTTCAAATGCAGCGTGCGAAGAAACACGCAAATCTTAACGCTCGTAGACGGATTTACGAAGTTCTGCATATTAGAGGCCGTGCGGAATACTAAAACTAAGTACGTGATAAGAGCGTTGCTGACAGTTTTTGCAATTTTCGGCGTCCCTACGCGTATTATCACCGATCGTGGATCAGCGTTTACGTCACACTCGTTCGAGGCATTTTGTAAGGAGTACGGTATCAAGCACGTCCTTAATGCAGTGGCTACCCCAAGAGCAAACGGACAGTGTGAGAGGGTCAACCGTACGTTATTAGACGCACTAGCTACGACCAGCGCAGGGGAGCCAGAGGACGCGTGGGACGAATCGGTGAAGAAGGTTCAAAGCGCTCTCAACACTACGACAAATCGCAGCACGCGGAGTACTCCAGCAAGGTTACTCTACGGGTTCAACCCGCGCAGTATGGCCGATGCGGCATTACTATCCGCAATCCAAGATACTCTGGACCAAGTCGACTTGGAGGAGATGCGGAGGGTGGCGAGAGACAACAACGTGGCGGAGCAGGGGAGGCAGAAAAAAATGTTCGATGCAAAGAGATTCAAGCCTCCTAGATATGCCGTCGACGACGTTGTCATGTGGAGATCGAGCGCTGCACCTGCCACGGGGGAGAGCAGGAAGCTAAATGCGAAGGCCAAGGGGCCGTTCAAGGTCAGAGCGATCTTGCCCAACGACCGTTACGAGATCGAGGATCTGAGGGACATGAAAAAGACGCCAGGACAACGAACGGTGGTGGCAGTAGACCAGCTGAGTCCGTGGGTCATTTTTGATGGTGCGGCACAGTCTGGTAAGTTTGAAGAGGTGAACGACAGTAACCTTGGTGGTGAATGATAGTAGCCCGCGTACAATTTTACTCGATGAATGATAGTAATCGAGACAGGTGAACGATAGTAATCTGGAGAGGTGAATGAAGGTAACCTTGGGGTGAACGATAGTAACCCGATTCAAGATACTCGATGAATGATAGTATTCGAGGCAGGTGAACGATAGTAACCTGGAGGGGCGAATGATAGTAGCCCGAAGACGATGGCATGGAGCGACCGAGATACCGGAATCGGAATTGATCACTCCGATTTCGTGTTGAACGCCGCGACGAGTTTATCGTCTCCTCCGTACGAGATTTTTTTTGTTAACAATTCCGTACGGTGGACTCTTATTTTCCAGAGTAACGGATTGACAAGCCACGACGAGGACGTCGTAAATTCAGGAGGGCCGATTGTGGAAAACAAAATATCGAGAACGGGCGACGTCTCGAAAGAAAGAAAGAGAGTACGTCGCAGCGTAGGAAAAATAAACAAAAGCCGAGGGCAGGGGCCTGTGAGCGGACCCAAGAGCAGCAGTCTCGGCAGAGGACGAGACAGCGACGCATCAACGTCATAATTAAGGCTCGAGAGCAATACGCAGTAGATATTGTAGACGCGATTCGGGATTGCAGCGAATGTGCGCATTGTATTGATAAAAAGGAAAAAAATCTATACCCTACAGTTAGATCAAACATAAATGACTTAACAGCTTTGAAAGACGTTCTATCCAAATATATGATCAGGAAACTTGCACGGCTGGAAATCACGTACGAGCAATTGATACAATTATACCAAAGCGGAGAAGACTCATTGTTCACATTTTTGTCACAAAAAGTAACTAAAGATTAGGCTGTTCTGAAAAATATTGTTGAACATTTTAGATAATTAAAGTATCATTAAAAATCACCAAAACATCATTATGTCAGATATATGAAATTACAAAACAAAAATAATAATCTGAATAAATTAAATTTTGATGATAAATGTATTGTTTATTGCTTATATTTTTCTTTGTATCTGAATCTCAACGAAAACCCGTGAAAATCTTCCTATACATACAACCCCGAAGCATGTTCCTTTTGAAAAAATTGTATTCCTGCGCTTCGTCGATTTGTGTCATAACCTTCCCCTTTCACATGTCGCGTCAGTCGTGAGAAACCGACGTTGCCGTGCTCACTAACGCATTCTTTTAGCCTCAAAACAGTATTTTTTAAATAGTCTATACTTTTTTACTATATGGTTAAAAATTTGCAGTAAAATATATGTTATTTTTCATATACTAAACTACTTTTGTGCCAAATTTCAAGAATTTCGCATGACTCCTTCGTACATTTTGGTGACTGAATATCCGTAAAGTGCTCATTTCCTAGGGTATAAGCCATTGCTGGTATGCAAAATTTGCAATTTTTGTGAAATGATATCTTGAAAACGGCATGGTGAAACAACCTCAAATTTCGCGGAAGTATTCTCCAGCAATTTTTTTAGTTTTTCACAAAAATTCATTAAATTGGCATGACTTTTGATTTGTGTGAGAACTACCTTAACATGCACGATGTTCGTTTCCTGTATTGGAACGAGAAACCGATAACGATAACAAAATCCAAAAAACAAAATGTAAAAAATGTATATAGACAATATAATGCTACACAAAAAATAAAAAATATAAATCTAAAAAAAAACAAGAAATTCGTTTATGTTCAAAAGTATCTTACGATTAGAATTTTGATCTTAGATTTAAGTTTATATTTTAACATGCACGATGTTCATTTCCTGTGCTATTACACTAACATATGTATTCATTTAAACGCTTCATTTTTTTTATTATTGCGATTACAAATGTGTGTACAATTGTTGGCAACTGAGAAATTTGTTTTTGCAAATGCGTCCGCCGAAAGACTCCGAAAGGTTTAAATGAGTGACTTGGGTATCAACAGCTCGTTGTTCTATGCCTAAATAATATTGTTCGATATTTTGGTGTTGCTGGCTCAACGTTATCGATCGAATGAGGGAAAAATGATTATGGCCCTACAAGAGTCAAGTGCCCTTCGTACTTTGTTCTGAGCAAATTCCGAGTTGTTCTGAGTTGTTCTATGTGTGAATGATATTGTTTTATATTTTGGTGACCCTGGCTCGACGTTATCGGTCGAATAAAGGGAAACCATTTATGGCCCTACAAGAGTAACGTGCCCTTTGTACTTTGTTCTGGGCAAATTCCGAGTTGTTCTGAATTGTTCTATGCCTAAATAAAATTGTTTCATATTTTGGTGTTGCTGGCTCAACGTTATCGGTCGCATGGGGGAAAAATGATTAGGCCCTACAAGAGTAACGTGCTCTTTGTACTTTGTTCTGGGCAAATTCCGAGTTGTTCTGAGTTGGTCTATATGTGAATAATATTGTTCTATATTTTGGTGACCCTGGCTCAACGTTATCGGTCGACTAAGGGGAAAACATTTATGGCCCTACAAGAGTAAAGTGCCCTTTGTACTTTGTTCTGGGCAAATTCCGAATTGTTCGGATTTGTTCTATGTGTGAATAATATTGTTTCATATTTTGGTAGCGCTGACTCAATATTATCGGTCGAATAACGCAAGAACATTTATGGCCCTACAAGAGTAAAGTGCCCTTTGTATTTTGTTCTGGGCAAATTCCGAGTTGTTCTGAGTTGTTCTATGCCTAAATAATATTGTTCCATACTTTGGTAGCGCTGGCTCAACGTTATCGGTCGAATAACGTAAAAACATTTATGTACCTACGAGAACAAAGTGCCCTTTGTATCTTTTTAAATTTTGTTCGGAGAGTTTTTATACTTTGGAACAATGTTTAGAACAACTAGAACAATCCAGAACAACAACAAAAATTGGAATTTTCAAAAAATGGGGGTCTGCTCAAAAAAAATAGTTTTTTTCATTTTTCAGCCATGTTTTTTTGTTGATCGACTTAAAACTCTGGAACAATTTAGAACAAATGTAGAACAACCTGGAACAAAAAAAGAATCAAGAAAATCGAAAAATGGGGGGTTAACTTCAAATAGGCCAATTATCGACGTTACTCGAGATCTTGCGAGTACGCCGAAAATCGTATCCCCATGGTCATCGTGTATAGGGGAGCACTTACATCGGCGGCATGAGAGGTTCGCGCTCTCGTCCGCAATCCCAAAACCTCCGCTTCCCCTTATGCACGATGCACCTAACAGCGGGGCGCCGGTATTGCAACCGGGCCTGCATCCATTTTCCGAGCGTACTCGCCGGCCGTTCTTCCCTGACGGGTAACTCGGTACGTCAAGTACTCCTCTCCTCGTCAGGGTCGAACGCCGTGCCGTTCCTCCCTAAACTACCCCTTTGACAACACTGTCACCTAACAAAATACATCTATAACGGCAGTAAAAAATCGAAAATTGGGAGCGCATAACGATCGACGGTTTGTGCGGCGAGGGTAAACCCGATAACGGCCTTTGGACTGTGACTTTTTCCCTACATCGGGAAAATCACGTCACAAAATAAAGTCTAGCAAACGCTAGATTTTGCCTAACAAATACTAACAAACGACTAACAATCGATTGGGATAGAGAAATATTCGATATTTCAATAGAACCGGCTAAGTTTTTTGAACTAGCAATCGATGACTGACACAAACGCACCCATAAGCAGTGTACCATGAAGTGAGCTTTGCTGGGTCTCGATCTTCGTCGATATGATTCTTCTCTCTGTTTCGATTATCGGTGATCTATGTTTGTAATTGTAATCACGAAGTTCATTGTTGTTTTTTCGAAGAAACGTGTAATAGTTTTGTCGAAACAGTGTTTTCTGTTTATAGCAAACAGATTAAAAACTATAAAAATTCTAATTTTCGAGAAAAGCATAGTGCCCCGGAAAATTTAAAACAAAAATTCAAAATCGTACAATCCTTTAATATTCGTGAGATAAAAGGGAGTGTAAAAACTTCAAGACTACAGCTGTACACTGCCTCTTCATCCATGCAAGTATTTTTATACAAATCCTAGAATATTAAAATCTTACCGAATTCAATATTAGAATGTTCACCAAACTCATCATTTATTCTTATTTTAGAGATCACCACTTACATAAAAAAAATATAAAAAGCAGCTTACAGCGCTGAATATAAAAAAAGCAGCTTACAGCGCTGAATAGAAAAAAAAAAGTAGCTTATAGCGCTGAATATAAAAAAAGCAGCTTTCATCGCTAAATGAAAAAAAAGCAGCTTATAGCACTAAATAAAAAAGAGCAGCTTATAGCGCTAAATGAAAAAAAAAGCACAAAGCACTCAAAAGAAAAGCACCTAATACCGCTATAAACATAAAAAAAAACAGCTTATAGTACTTTATGTACAAGGCAAATGACAGAGATTGTTACATGAATATAATCATTTAACATATTATTAAAATATCGACAAAAAATTACAATTCTTAAAAATAAATACATTTTATTTATCTTACTACCTAAAATTATTCAGTAATAAAAAATAATTCTATTTTGAACCGCTTATATAAGGCTATGTAACGTGTCGAAATCAGTTCAACAGTGTCCAGATAGAGAAAGATGGCAATTGCTTATTCAGATGCTTATCTTACGGGTTGAACAAAAATCAAAACAGACATGCTGAAATTAGAAAAAATATCGTTGATTACGTATTCAATGATTGGTCAGAAAATGAATATCTTTTGCAAATTACAAATCCAAGTTTTGGGTTTCAAAATCGACATCAATATTATACATATATGAACACTAATGGAAATCATGGTACTGATTTTGAAATAGCGATGTTCATACGTGAGTATCAAAAAGGAATCATCATATACGAAAATACCAATGATAAAATTGTTTTCATACAAAAACTTTCCCCGCCACATACATATCAACATTATGAAACAACCAACGATGAGTCATACATCAAATTATTATTCTCTGGTGACCGAAGCTCAGGGCATTTCGAAATTTTGGAAGATATAGAATTTTCACTAAAGACAACTTTATCAGCCAACACTAAAATGTTATCGCAAGTTCAACGGGAAAATAATAAATTAAGAAAAGAAAGTGATCTCGAGTACTCATCAATGCCGAATTTATCACAACAACTCTCGCAAATTAGCTTGGATGATCAAGAAAAACTACCGGAAACATCAATAACAAAGCCAAACAAAAACGAATCCCCGAAAAAATGTACAGTAACAACAAATAAAATAAACATAGCTGCATATAGTATAAAAGACCAAGATCCAAAGATCAAAAACAAAGTTGACTCATTGAGAAAATCAGAGAGACTTCAAAATATGAAAACTAAAGTTGCAGATATTAACATAAACCAAGAAATAAAACAAATGAACCATAACAAAAAACGAAAGCGTCACGATCTTAAAAACGAATATATACTGATTTTATCCCAACAATTTCAAAAAATGAAATTAATGCCCAAAAAACAAAACATTTTAAAACCAAAAAACATTTTAAACCCAAAAAAGAAAAAATGGAAGTACAATCAACATCTAAAATATCTGCGACGAAAAAAGCAAAAAACAATCAAGAATATAAACAAGAAACGCATAACAATCAAATAGTCAAACACGATATTCAAACATTACGAAGATCAAAAAGAATACAAAACCAAACATTTACAAGTAAAAATATTGATGTAAACAAATGTTCCAAGAAAAAAAAATCACTACGAAAAAAAGTAACACTGAAGCCAATACAAATTGCAAAAATAATGTACTTTCAAATAAACATTTACAAAATCAACAACCATCTAATATATCCAAACTAATACAAAAACAGATTGTCTTCAAATTAAAAGAACGAATCACAAAATAATTCAATAACAAAATAAAAGTTTGAAAAATGAAGAACGAATTAAAGATTTCAAAAGGAAACGGAAAATTCGTAATGATTATTCGCAATTAAACATTGAAAATGAGTCATACATTCCTATTAAAAAACAACGCCTTATGAATAAAAAATTACGAGATAAAATTCGTAAAGAAAATAAACGGTCCAATAAAGTTTTCAGAGCGCACGAAAAAATAAAAGACAAAGAAAGAAAACGAATGATGCGGTCAAACAAAGAAAATTCATTAAAGGAAAACAATGTACTGAAAGGGCGTTCGCCTTTTCAATAAAATTTCAGGATTCAGGCTCGAAATAAATTTAATCCGATAACCATCTATGTAAGTGAATAAGCAAATTTATTGAAGATACTCGGTAGGTCGATAGTTAGATAGTATGAATCTGTGTCGTGATAGGTGTAATGACGCGTGTTTTCGAATGCCGCGCCGCCTGCTCAGTGTGGCGATCTACGTCTATCTCGCCAGCTCCTTATTGGTCGGCGTGGCGTAGTTCACTGCTAAGCGCGCCGCTCGCAGCGCCGGTGTCCGCTCTCGATGACAGGTTGCCGGTCTCGCGCTTCGATGACCGGTGATCAGCTGTCAAAACCGTGTAAGATGGCGACGACTGTTTGTGGGTTGCGAAGTGCCGAGAGCTCGCTATTTTTCTTATTTTAGCTGTGTTCTATTTCGTAGAAGTTCCCTTGGATGGTCGTTTCACTTTCGACGTTCGTGCTGTGCCAGAATGGATATGTGTTGTGTCGGCCGTTTCCTCAAGTGAAATCGCTATGATCCGTGTAACTGGCTAATCATGTATTTATCTCGCTTATTCCTCTGCTGTACTCCTCTCGCCTGTCTTCTTTTCGGAGTTCTCCAGCGTACGTCCTTTGCTTAGCGCCACTTAACCCTCGTAGTCCGAGTGTCCGGTCTTGCTTTGCAAATAACGGCCTAAGCTCTCCTCAAGTTAGATTTGGCAGAATTCGACAAAATTTGAAGTGCCGTCTTATTTCTGTCGACCCTCTTTATATGTTAGTTTCTAACGTTTGTGTTGTGAGATTGCTTCCTGTGTTAGTCCATCTGTGTGTTTGTAGTGTAACTATCAATTTATAACTATTGTTATCTTGTTTCAGGTGCTACAGGGAGGCCGTATTCCCCGTTGCAGTACATATGTACTTCTCCCTGTCCTGCTGCTTGTAATTGTTGTTAGTCCTGTGTTGAGAAGCCGCTCTGCTGTTCTCGCCTTGCGTGTCGTTTCTTTGGTGTGACACCGCAAGATTGAGATTCTTCTTCCGCTGCGCCTTTGCGCACCTTGCTGCTTCTTTGACTTCTGGATTTAGCAACTTCTCGGCCTTCCTCGATTTAACCTTTCTCCAAAAATTAGTTTACTTCAATCCGTTCTCTCCTTCTCTTCGCCAGCGAGTTGTTCTTTAGATAGCCACCCTCGCTCGCCTCTCGGAGAGCAATGTACCGGCCTTCTTGAGAATTTCTCGCTTTTGAATCCAATAGAGTATTCGGTCATTGTTCCTCATTCGTTGCTTCCTTTTATATTTTATTTCCTTTCCTTGTAGTTGTGAGAAAGTCTACCCTCTATCCGTTTCTCCCCTAACTAACCTTTATTTTCTTTCCTTTTCTAATGGTCATTTTGTTTTTCTTTTTTCAGGTGCTGTCGAAGGTGGCGCCGCTCCTTCAGGGTGGGAAATCGTTCCCGTTTCATTGTCCCCCCTGATTTTCCAGCGCGGAGTGACGCTGAGCTGCGGATGACCCATCATCTTCCGTTGCGCAAGGATACGCCGCGAGGGAAAATCAGTTCTTTTCGTCTTCTTCTACTTTTATTGTTTGCTTTTGTTTCTAATCTGTTTTTAGTTTTGTTCCTGTATTTTGATTTTATTTTATTTAATTTTCCTTAATTGTTTCCTTTAGCTCCTGCTCTGCTTCTACTTACCTTGTTGCTTTTTTAAAATTTTTCTTATTTAATTCTGCCATTTCTGTTTTCTTTTGTCTGATTTTCGATTTTACTAATAAACTTTCTTTTTCTTTTTCTTTTTGCTTATTTTGTTCGCTCCTTTTTTTTTGGGAAGGGATAGAAAATTTAAAAGTCTCTAATCCTAATGATATTTTTTTTTATTTAGAGTGATACAGCCGAGTCTCGGTCGGACAGTTCCCCGTCGCTTTCTATTTCTTGACGCTCTGTGTGGTGGTGCGGCCATATCGCATCCCACACATTCTGGGACTCGTCTTCCTCGTCGCTTGGGACGAATGTCGTTGCGTCGCCTTCGTCCTCACTGTCGCCGTCGTCCACGTCGTCGTAAATCACCGGTCGCGGCCTTGGCACACCGCTAACTCCTGCTCTCCCGCGGATTTCTTCTGGCGTCAATGGACGCCCGGCGTACTTTTGCCATCTCCTGAGCTCATCGATTCGTGAGGATATGTTGGATTCGTCACTGTGCCAATAGAACGGTTGCCTTGCCCTTGTGGTGCTTGCCGCTCCCAGCTCGCCCGCCATTTTGATGAAGTTTTCACCATCCTCGATGTTTGTTAACTTGCCGTAGATTGCCTCTGTTCCCGTTCTTTGATTCTCGACTGTGAGGGTCCATTTTGTTTTTCGGACGTCCTCCCTTAACCTGGCTGTTGTCTCCCAGTCGTATAAGGTTCCATTCACATTCCATTTACTCCCTCAATGGGAACATTTTTATAGGTTTTAGACATTGTTGTTTTCACTTTCGTTGCTAACGGTTGAATGGTCGTCTAACGATATTCCTGCGTACCATGTTCGAACATTCTCGTCTGTGACCTTGAATAATTCGAAGTCGTTGATGCACTCCAGTGATATCCTTTTTCCTTCTTTTCCTTGGCGTTGTTTTTGTCGCTACCCGTGCATTCTTTTTTTATATTCTTCCACTTTTGTATTATTTTCCACTTTTTTTTCTTCGTCCATCTTTTTCCTTCACTTTTCTTTGTTCATCTGACTTCGAGGGTCTTTTCTTTTTCCCTCGTTTTCTTTAGTCCTTGGTTATCCTGATTTAAGGGTTCCTACCCACTTTCAAATTTCACCTCCTTTTCGCTTATCTGCCCTCTTTCGGTTTTATCGATTTCTCTTCTCGACCATACCACCTCTCTGATGTTAGTCGCGGTCGTTCTCCTTATCTTTCATCTTTCAGTTATCTTTTCTCCTTTCTCGTTTTCTGGTATTCCTCCTCTCGTTGTTTTGTTCCTTTTGGTTCTTTTGATCCACTTTTCTCCTCATTCTCTTGCTGTGTGTTTTCTTTGTATTTTTTTAATTCGCATCCATGAAATTTTTCTCTTTCTCGACCTGTTGCGGGGTCCCGAAGGAGATACGTCGCGATACCTACGCACCTGCTTATTTCGTAAGGACCTTCGTATAATGGCATAAATTTTGCTGTCTTTTTCTTGCTTGGGTCCGAGACATTTAGGGCTCGCACTCATACCCTTTCTCCTTTTTCGAAGGTGACTGTGGTATGTGTCTCATTGAACCTCTCTGCTCTTCTTTCGCCCTTCCGTCTGATTCTTTCTCGGACGAGCGCAATTTTATCCTCTTGACTCAGTTGGTCGACCTCCTCCTCCTTGAGCGCCATTATCCACTTCCTCCAAATCCGGAAAAGTTTTCTCTTTGTGTGGAGTTCCGTCGGTGTGACTTCTGTCGTTTCATGATGCGTATCATTGATACATGGTTCGATCACTGGTAACCAGCGAACCCATCCGACGTGATTTTCCTCCACGAACGTCCGGAAGAATCTTGTTAGTTCCCGATTTACCCATTCCACTATGTTACCTTGTGGGTGTCGGATTGACGAAAAGATGCCTTTTATCCCTTCCTTTTTCAGTTTCTCTGACCATATTTTTGAAGTGAATTGGGTCCCATGGTCGAACTGGATCCTTTTTGGTTTTCCGTATTTCGGAATGTAATCCTGGAACACCTCTCTGATCGTGGCCTCTGCGTTCGCTCGTCTGAGTGCGTAGAGTTTCACTAGTTTTGAGAATGCGTCTATTGTTACCAATATATGTTTCACGCCGCCGCTGACCGTTGGTAGTGGGCCAAAGTAATCGATGGACAATAGATCTCCTGGCCCTTCTGGCAGGATTGTCTGCATTTTCGCATAACTGGTTTGGGTTTGGTACCTTATTTCTCTGGCACGTATCGCACCCCGCTAGAATTTTCCATACTCGTTCTGCCATGTGTGGATGTGTAAAATCCTCCTCTAAGACACGATACGTTTTCTTCGCCCCGACGTGCCCATAGAGGGTGTGGCATTCCATTACTATTCGCTCCAGCATTTCTTTTGGGATAACCACTTTCCATCCCCCTTTGTGGTCGGTCTTCTGGAGACATTCTTCTGTAATTCGGTATCCTGCTCTCCCTTTCTTTTCCAAGATTTCCTCTCATATGGCCACGAGGGTGGGGTCCTTTTTCTGCTGCTCCCCGAAAGCGCGGAAACATTCTTCCATTTCAGGATTCACTTCATGAGCCAAGACCATTGCTATCATGAAAAGGTTTTGTTGGTCTTTTTCTCTGATTTCCGGTCGGCTTAACCAGTCTGCTACTGGATTTTCACGCCCTGCGCAATGTTTTACCTCCAAGTCATACTCCTGTATCAGGAGGGCCCATCGTAACAACCGCCCCCCCCCCCCCCCCAATCGATAGGTTTTTAGGAAGGTTAGTGCCTTGTGGTCCGTAATGATCTGGATTTTCGCTCCCCGTAAATATGATCGAAATTTTTGGAGGCTCCAGACGATTGCTAGCAGTTCCTTTTCAGTTGTCGTGTATCGCAGCTCGGCTCCTTTCAGCGTCCGGCTTGCAAATACTACTACTCCTGTAGCTCCTTTCTCATCCTTTTGTCCCAGTACCGCCCCACAGTGAGCTAGACGACCCGAAATCTTGGCCAAAATTCAAAATGTTGATGGATTGGCATAAAACTCGGTATCTAAGGGTTTTTGAGGTCACTGATTTTGAATCCGAACTCAAAATTCAGAAATTCAAAATGGCGGATCCAACATGGCGGACGAAAATGCTAAAAATGCTTCAATTGCTGTTAAATTTGGTATTCAGAGGTTTTTGGAAACGCTGATTTTGAATCAGAGCTCAATATTTATAAATTCGAAATGGCGGACTCAAAATAGTGGATTTAAATTTTTTGACTTTATCGGAGTTACACAAAGAGCAGTTATTGATATTATTTTGAATCTATGCTGCTATATAAATAGATTTGTGATCGGAATTTTAGACTAAATGTGACGAAGTGCTATAAAGGAATTCATTTTTAAAAATCATTGTAAATACGTAGCATGTTTTACGGAATGATCATAATTTAAAATTAAATTTATAATATTTTTAATGCTATGCAACAATCTTTGTCTCGTTAATTCTGAATTTAGAAATATGACGCCTGTTATTAGCCTATAACTTGTAGTTACCAGAGTCTACCACGTGGAGGTTGCAGTGCGATTTCAGACTCCTTCGGGGTGCTTGTTTTATGTGAGTCCCCTTGCCTCTCACAAATTTTATTATTGAATTATTCCTCAGTGTCTGATAACATTTGTTCATCTAAAATCCTATAAGTTTCAGAAACACCAGTTAAATTTAAATTTTCGTCTTCTGCAGAAGAACTGCACGTTGATATTGCTGTTATTTTAATTTCAGGAATAGCGAGTAAATCAATTACTTCTTTAGGAAGTGAAAGGATTTTTCTCTTGCCAATTTGAGAATTAAGTTTTGTCGTTGAAATAATAGGATCAGAAGTATCCATTGCTCTATAAAACATATCTTGAAGATTTACTTCACGACTATTTTTCCTGCTATGAAATTCTCTATAATTCTTATACTGTTTATTTCGAGCTTCGGATCCTTCTTCGCCTAGCATTCCAACAGGTAAAATGCATGTACTGATAATTTCAGCACCATGGATAAGAATCTTATGTAAAGTTGAAGGCATAGGGTACCAAGCATATTGGGCAACATAAATTTCAGCGGTATTAGTACACAATTTGTCGAATCGTTTCGGATCAATTGTCAAATGACATGATAAAGCAATTAAAATCATTTTCAAATTATAAAGCAATTGACTGTTAATTCCCAAGATTTCAGATAACAGATTTGTATCTGCAAAAGCTCTACGTGCCGTGTTTCCGTCATTCGTTGTACCACTGCCACCTGATTTTGGTTTATCAACTATTAACCCAATTTTTTCCCAAAAAAGTGATTGAATTAATTGTTTTCTCTCTGCGAATTGTACTTTTTGTTCCACACTTCTCATTTTCCAGACTTTAGCATCAAGCCTGTATGAAATATGCAGAACACATTCAAAAATTCTTATCCAAGCGTGAAGTGGACTAATTCCGTATTGGAGGGAATTAGTATCCGGTAAAAAGAGGCCTAACTGCTTATTAGATAATTCATTGAACTGTTTCGGTGTCGCGTGACAAATAGGACAAGTTTGCATTGATTTAGTATTTGTGATAAAATTTAATACTTTTCCATCTATTAATGTTAGAAACAAAGAAAAATGAACACGAATGATTAAAGCATCGTTTAATTTAAATTCGAAGATTTGCAGAGTTTTTATTTGCTCTTCAATGTAATTTCTTTGTCGCAAAACAATTTCTCTAGATTCATGGATATATTCTAACATAATAGGGCGACAAAATCTAGCAGATTGAGAAGCTGGATTATTCCATAGGATTATATTAGCTGCCGATAATAATCGCAATGGAATTAATGTTGTAGCAAACAAATTCTCATCATCACTTGGATTCGCTGATTTACTGGAAGAGGCATAACTTTGTTTATAAGATGAATGTCCAGAGCTACCATCAAAACCCCATGTGCACAATAACACAGCTTCAAGCATGTGAGCATTACGTGCGCTTTGAAGTATAACTTCTGATTGCATTTTTATTATTCTGGATGTAGTATGGTCCAAGAGAGATTGGAGAAACTTCCGCTTTCCTTTCGTTAATAAAAATATCATTTTTCGGTGGTCTACATTCTGATTTTGCTTCTCTTACAAGATTGTATGTCGGCCAAATATCTGCACCACATGATATTGATTCTAAACGCATGTCCATATATACACTTTTTGACATCGAATTATTTAATATAAATGCCAAAGCTTCCACTGGAGTTTTCTGTTTAATTTGCATTTCAGGAGTACTTATAATTTTTCTTATCTTAGCCGGATTTTCTATTACTTTATCAAGAATTGCACTTAAGTTTTCATCTCCAGAACGTCTTGCTGCGTAACGGCATGCACTTATCAATTTCTGCGGATCGTGATTCTGTTTAGCGCTAATCATTGCTACTTCTCTACGTTTGGAACGGTCAGATTTATTTTTAAATTCAATTAGCGGGCGACCAGGTCGTACAGTCGATTCTACATTTGCGTTATGTGGACAGCTAAAAAATAAATTAGCAGAATCAATTGAAAACTCCGAACACAACCATTTAGCATGTTTTCTTTCAAATTCAGCTTTATTTCTATGCACAGCTTGAAACATTACCTTTCTTCTACTTCTAAGCGACGAAACTAAAGCTCTTAATTGTACCCTTCCATCAGGATTTATAGCATCATAGTTAAGTTTTTGTATAATATATTGGACTCCAGCATCTACGTCATCATTTTCTAATATCACATTTAAAATTTCTCTCTTTGAAAATTTCGCCATTTCATCAAGAATAAATCAAATTCTAGAATAAACACACCAAGAATAAGCGGCAAAAATAAGCCAAGCGAAGTAGCGAGGCGTAACACATCCTCTATTCATACTGTTCGAAGTAACATTTCTCTTACGAGTTAGACTACACCGCGACGCGCCACATAGTGGCGACTTATATAACCTCGTGCTCCGGTGCACGGCACACAATTAAGAAATTATACACGGAAAGAATTATTTCTTAAAATTTACCCTGAAAATATAATAATCGTGGGACAACAGATTTTGAAGAATTTTAATGTAAATCTCTCACATTCATTAATAAAACTACAATAAAATATAAAATAAGTTTGATTAATTTAACTGAATTTCATGGTAAAAATCTTTAAAATATTGTATTGTACCACAACTATTACATTTTCAGGGTAAATTTTGAGAAATAATTCTTTTCGTGTAAAACTCTAGTAAATCGAAAAAATCTAAATCTAAATCTAAATTATTTTTAAAGCAAACACAGATAAATAGAAGCGTGTATAAGTTAATTTATACACGGGATTTAATAGAATCCATCAAAAAAACTCTGTTGTGCACCATGGCCTGCGCACAGCATGGATGCAACCGTAGCGCGCGGCATAGGAGACAATTACATGTTTATGCCATATACTTGAACATATATTAAAACTAGCAAAAATTAGCATATTTACGTTAAAGTATACACTATACAGAACACGTCGATACCATGCGTTGCTTTGTTCAATGTGTTATGACTTGTTATGGTGAATTGACAGCATACGAAGTCTTAAAAATATCGGTATTTTGTCCATTAAATCATAAGTAACAACATCCAATTTTAATTTTTTGGTCAAAACATGATGCTTATCAATTTGTGATATCACTAACAATAGAAATAATATATATGAAATCTTTTGAATGGGTAAGGTCCTATTCAAATTATGAAATTTACAAGAAATAATCATAACACTCATTTAATATATCCTTTAAATTTGCTGTGCTAACAAAAACAAATTGCTTAACTAAATGGCACAAAATATACACAATTACTACTTTAAACTGTCTAGAATAGTATCAAACCTTCTATTTTTAAAAATTTGAAAAATGACTTTTGGCCACTTTTTTCGGTCTCCTGGCCCACGGTGCGCCCCCAAGACGTATCCACCGGCATCTCTGGTCAAAATATATCCTCGTGTGGGGTCCGGATGTCTCAGTACGACGTCTTCTACAAACAGCTTTTTTGTTTCCTCAAATGCCTTCTGTCTCCGTCCGTCCCAATTCCATCGCTCTCCCTTTCTCAGGAGTTCGATGAGGGGCACCGTTGCTGCGGCGTGTTGGCTGGTGAACTTCGTGTAGAAGTTAATGAGCCCCAAAAAACCCCGAAGCTGCTTTAGGTTGTTCGGCTCTGGGAATTCCCGGATTGCTTGTATTTTCTCTGGTTGTGGTTTGATGCCGGTTGTCGTGAGAACGTGACCGAGGAACTCCACCTGTTCCTTGAAGAATGCTGATTTCCCAAAATTCAACGTCAGCCCGTGCTCCTGGAGCCTCTGGAATAGTATTTCCATGTGTTCCACATGCTTTTCACAAGTCTCCGATATGCACAGCATATCATCCACGAGGTTCAATACGAAACTCTCCAAACCGGCAAGTGCTATATCCAGTCCTTTGATCAGGCTTGCTGTACTTGTCTTTAGATCAAACGGAGTCACTGTGAATTGATAACACTTTCCTTCGTGGAGAAATGCCGGGATTCCGGACTTAATGGGATCTGCCAGAAACTGCTGGGCATATCCAAACTTGACATGACACGGGCCTTCCCACATCTTCTCAATATTTCATCCGTCGGTGGTGCGGAGTCATGGTCCTCTACCAGGTAACGATTCAGTTGCCTCGCGTCCAGGCATAAGCGGACTGACCCGTCCTTTTTTATGACAGTGACCATCGGGTTGATGTACTGGCTTGTTGTCCTTTCAATGACCCCGTGCTCCACCATTTTCCTGATTTTTTCTCCCACCTTCTCCCTATATTGTAGCGGGATCGGATATGATCGGTGGAGATACGGAGTCGGGTCCTTAAGGACCAGCTTGTGAACATATGCCGTTATTCTTCCTGACATCTTTGAAAATAACTCCCGTGTTTCATAAATGACCGTTTTGAATGCTTCCTTAATTTGCAAAGGCACTGCCCCTGCTTCATCTAGCTTTTTGTCCACTTCTTCTTCTGTCAATTCGTTCTCTGATTCTTCCTTTTGTTTTATCGCCATGGTTGCCGCTGGCTGCCTCCTGACTGCCTGCCATCCACCTTCCTTTAGATACAGGATGGGTATTCCTTCGACCCTCACTATTCCTGTTTGGGCATCGATGTTCATTTTGAATCTCTGCATTCCATCTATTCCTAGCAACGCCGGTCTTCTCAGTTTGGCTACTATCATGAGTGGCATAATCGTCGCCGCGTGATGTATTTCAATTTCCGACAGCATCTGTTTTTTTATCTTACTCTTATTGCCCCCAAATGCTTCTTGGACTTCTCCTCCGATGACCGGCAGGACCGGACATCCCTCTAACTGGGTTGATAGTCGTTCGTAGCATTCTTCCGATATGTAGGTTACTTCGCTCCCATTGTCTATCAACATGGGGACCTCTTTTCCCCCAATCTCCTGGCCGTAACGACCGGGCAAGCTGGATTTCGATCTACTTCTTGCACCAGCGTCCGGCCTTCCTCGGCCAGATATTGTCCGGGATTCTCGAACGTGTTCTCCATTGTCGGCGTTCTCTTAATTGCCAGGATATCTGTTACTGAGTTCTTCTTTTGCTCTCTGTTTCTCCTCCTCTTTTCTCTGGTTTTCTCGTTGCGTTTCTGTCTTTTTCTGACTTCTTCTAGCTCCTCCAGTTGCTTCTCCTCGTCCGTTGCACCTCGCTTACGTGCGGCCGCTATGGGTATGACCACGGGTGCAACGTTTATTCGTTTCCCTGGTCCTTGGCTTCCACAGTGGCTGGTGGGTCGTTTTTCTGCGCTTCTTCTTTCTCGTCCTTCTTTCGGGGACTTGGTTCCTTGTCCAGGATCGTTCTCCCCAGCTTTGCTGTCGTGGGTACGTTTCGTGACCCTGGTTCTGAGACCATCGAGGTGGTGGTTGATTGTGGTACCCCCGTTGGCGTTGCCATCCTTGCTGGTCCTTCCATCTGTGGTCCTGTCTTTCCTTCTGGTGGCCTTCATCGGTCCCAGTGTTCGTTCGGCTGCGACGCTTCTGGGCATTGAGCAATCCTGCCCCATCCATTCCCTCGAGTAGCATCAGGAACTCATCGACGGTCTTGACTGTGCCTATTTGGATAGCTGCCCTCACAGTTTTGTCGAAATGGTTTCCGAGATATCTAATGATCTCTTCAGTTGACAGGTTCTTGCCCAGATCCTTTGCATTGCCGAAAATCCTTGTCGCATATTCCGCTCACGTCGCTTTGTGCTCATCGAGCTCATATGCCCCGAACTCTAGGTTTCGGCTTATTTTTGCTTGGATCTCTCGGTTCCAATACCGTGATTTGAATTTGTCAGCGAACTCGTCTATGGTGTGGATATCGTCCTCCACCACTCTCCACCAATCTTTTGCCGCTCCCTTCAGTGATGTACCTATCAGGTAATGGAGGTTCGTATTTCCTGTCACCTTCCAGAACTGCTGGAGATCTCGCAGGTATTGAATTGGTCTTTCCTTGCCGTCCCCGGAAAAGGTTGGAGGTTGCTGTTTAGCTACATACAGCTGACTTACGTTCATTCCTCCACCTGATAGGTTCATCGTCTGTGACATTCTTGCCCTGAACTCTTCTTCCCAATTTCCTATCTTGTCCCGATTTTCTTTGGCAAGTGTCGCCGTTGTTTTCATGTTCTCGTGTACTTGAGACATGTTTGTCATTGCTCTTTGTAGTTTTTTCCCAAGGTGTTGCAATCGGCTCTTCTTTCCCTATCGACTTCGTCGATGTTCGCCGCTACCGTATCCTGGGCGATCGTAATTTTTCGGTCGGTCTGCGCGACTACTCGGTCGAGTTCCTCTTGAAACTCGAGCCTGGCAAACTCTTGTGTTTTTCGGCATCGCAGCACACATTTTTCATCCTGTTCCTTAATGTTTTCGTTTCTGAGGCGTCTTTCCCTGTTTTGCTCGTGTTTTAGTTCTTTGAGTTCACGTACCAACAAACGGATTGACTCTTCTAGTTCAATCTGCATTTCTTCGGACAGGACGGTCCCTTCTTCCATTGGGCTACCGACCGTCTGTCCGTTTTCCGTCCTGTCAGGAATTCCTCCAGGTGATTCTCCTGTTGGTTCCATTTTTTTTTTTTCACTATCTCACTTTCTTCGAGTCCCTGTTCGGGCGCCAAGTGAAATGTTCGTTGTCTTTTGTAAAGGAGGCTCGAAGAAAATTGAGAGGTAGATGTAAAAAAAATTAAATAATTCTTTATTCTGCTTCTTCGTAACTACATTCACACAGTTCGCTTTGTAGAGTACGTCGCTCTCAGTAGCCGACGGTGATTGGCGCGTTCCACTGGCCGTGTTAGGCGGTGATTGGCGCGCTCCGTGGTAAGTTTCCGTAATGTTCGGGCTGATAGGCTGCGTCGCCGATCGATGGAAGTCGATGCTCTGCTGCTCGACAGTTAAGATGGCGGAGCCGTGGTGAATCGCATAAGTGAATTTCGTGAAGTGCGACTTGTTCTGAGGATTAATTCGGCACGGTAAGTCCCTTTTCAATTCTTATGCTTATCTGGTGGGCTTTTGTTGCTTTTCTTTTTTTCTTTTTAGAGCCGAATGTGGCCTTGCTGTTAATTGAGGCGGTTTGTCAAGATTTGTTTCCTCTATGGGTGAGTCCGCGCCTTGTTATTTCTTTATTATTTGTTGCATTAGTTTTCTGCTGCTACCTTTTCTTTTATTGCAGGACTTGAGTCAGCTTACTTAATGGATATCGATGCTGCCTGATGACGATGCTTTTTGATTTTGGGAAGGACGATGCTTTTTAATTTTGGGAGGACTATGCTTTTGGATTTTAGGAGGACTATGCCTTTTGCTTTTGGAAGGACGATGCTATTTGATTTTGGTCGTACCACTGCTAGTGATCTATTTAGGAGTACTTAGATATTGGTAAGTGTTTTAGAATTTCTTTCTCTTTTTTCCTCCTCTCTTCACTGTCCTGCTGCTTGTAATTGTTGTTAGTCCTGTGTTGAGAAACCGCTCTGCTATTCTCGCCTTGCGTGTCGTTTCTTTGGTGTGACTCCGCAAGATTGAGATTCTTCTTCGGCTGCGCCTTTGCGCACCTTGCTGCTTCTTTGACTTCTGGATTTAGAAACTTCTCGTCCTTCTGCGATTTAACCTTTCTCCAAAAATTAGTTTACTTCACCCCGTTCTCTCCTTCTCTTCGCCAGCGAGTTGTTCTTTAGATAGCCACCCTCACTCGCCTCTCGGAGACCAATGAACCGGCCTTCTTGAGAATTTCTCGCTTTTGAATCCAATAGAGTATTCGGTCATTGCTCCTCGTTCGTTGCTTCCTTTTATATTTTATTTCCCTTCCTTGTAGTTGTGAGAAAGTCTACCCTCTATCCGTTTCTCCCCTAACTAACCTTTTTTTCTTTCCTTTTCTAATGGTCATTTTGTTTTTCTTTTTCAGGTGCTGTCGAAGGTGGCGCCGCTCCTTCAGGGCGCTAAATCGTTCCCGTTTCAATATATTAATGACGAAATTGGAACGACGCAAGCACAGAATATCAATAATAATGAACATAAATCAATTCAATTAAATATTGATAAAAATACCGGTAACTATTTCAACATAGTAAACAATCAAATTATTTGGGAAGAACACAAAGATGATCCAATTAATCCAAGAGGCGAAGAAACATTATTGGAACTAGAATTTATTAATAACGTCGGAATAAACATAGCTCCAGGTGAAAATCAAATCTCTATATCACTACTTACGATGAAGATTTTGAAATATTGGCGTTCCCAACTGATTTACGATGGACAAAGTCAACAATCATCTATACGCAAAATTTCGCTTGCAGATAGAGCGAAATCGAAAATCAGGATGTACGATCAAAGATGTGCTAACAAAATTTTTAAACTATTCATAAGTTATACTAGAGTACGATTATAAAAACTAGTGTCTCTAATACAAACTCATTTACGAATGAAACGCAAAACTCACAAAGTCACTGCAAACATGTATTAAATAACAATTATGTTGATAAATTGGTTCAAGACAATGATTGTATAAGATTTTTAAAAATTGACACATCTAATCCTGTATTTTGGGAACAAAAAAAGTAGTA
Source organism: Netelia melanura (assembly GCA_964007305.1). Lineage (NCBI taxonomy): Eukaryota > Metazoa > Arthropoda > Insecta > Hymenoptera > Ichneumonidae > Netelia > Netelia melanura. The sequence goes on along the minus strand of OZ023255.1, from coordinate 15,361,307 downwards.
ATGGCTATGATTAGACAATTAGGAAAATCAACAATATTTTTAACACTATCTGCTGCTGAAACTAAATGGAATAATTTGATACGAATACTTTATAAAGTTCTATATAATGAAGATAAGAATGATGAAATAATAAATCAATTATCGTGGCAAGATAAAGCTAAACTAATACATTCAAATCCACTCACTTGCGCTAGATATTTCGATCATCGAATAAGATCCTTGCTGATATTTAAAAAATCTAAAAATTGTCCTTTTGCGGCTTTTCCTATTATTGATTTGTATTATAGAATAGAATTTCAACACCGAGGAAGTCCGCATTTACATGCATTAATTTGGTTAAATAATGCACCTGTATACATTCCCATGATACAAATTCTAAACAAGAATGTGAAACTTTCATAGATGAAATAGTATCTTGTGATTTACAAAATAAATCAATTAAACAATTAATTTCGTTACAAATCCATAAACATATGACAAAAATGCAAAAAAATAGAAAATAATTTACCTATTTGCAGATACAACGTACCTCATTATCCTATGAAAAAAACCACTATCATGGAACTATTAAATGAACATAACGCTATAAAAACAAAAAAACATGCATGACAAATTTAAACTCATAAGAACTACATTAGATCAAATAAGTAAAAATTTACAATCATATGAAGGTATGACCTTTGAAGAATTTTTAGAACTACTATTAATGGCGGAAAAAGAATACATTACAGTTATTCAAGCATATATCAAACATCCAATGGTATTATTGAAAAGAAATGTACGTGACATAAGAATTAATCCTTACAATGAAACAATACTAAAATTACATAAAGCAAATATGGACATCCAGTTTATCTTAAATCCTTATGCATGTGCATCATACGTTGCAAATTATATAAACAAGTCACAATGAGGAATGTCAAGTGCATTGAAAGAATGTGCTGATTTAGTAAAACAAGACAATACAAGCCTCCAAAAGAAATGAGAAGTATTGCTAATTACTTTATTAACAAAAGCGAAATTTCAGCACAGGAAGTAGTTTATAATTTACTATCAATGCCTATGTCATATTCTTTAAGCGAATTACAAGAATTAGATCCTGAATCAACAGATATAGTTAAACGAGGATTACTTGATCATTATAAATTACGACCAGATACAATGGAAAATATTTGCCTGGCAGAGTTTGCTGCTTTATATCAATACTTTAAATATAAAACATGTATGCAATCAGATGCGATTCCAAACAATCAAAAAGAGATGAACGAAGATTATGGTAATGACAATGAAAAAACCGAAAATGAAATTATAGGCAATCTTATACCTTTATTAAATAATGGTGGCTACATAAAATTGAGGTTAAAACATAAAATTATTCGATATCGGAAATACAATGTACATCAAGACGAAATGAACTATTATAGAGAACAATTATTATTATTTAAACCATGGCGAGAAAATGAACTGTTGAACATAGACATAGAATGTTATAAAGCTTCGACAGATATTCTACAAAAAAAACAGAAAGCCGTATATTCATAATGATTCTATTAATTATGATAACATTTTGAAGATCATAGAAGTTGAAAATGATGATAACGAAAATAATAACATTAATAAAGATGAAAACATCAATGCGCTTCCGCGAGAATTTGCAATTCACGAGCTTCAAAATACTGAAGGTGATATCGGTCTTGAGATATGTAACGAGCCGGGTAAAATTAAAGAAACATGCGTTGTTCCGAAACTAATTGAAGATAAAGAATATTATGAATTTTTAACATTATTAAATGAAAAACAATACCAATATCATATTGATTTGATACATAGATTGAAAACACAAAATTATCCCTTCTATCATTTCATAAGTGGTGGAGCAGGAGTAGGAAAAAGTTTATTAATCAATGTTTTAACACAATCAATATTACGTCTTTACATGAATGTTAATAACAATCCCGCTGATTTGTTCATTTATAAATGTGCTCCAACTGGAAATGCTGCTCTTATTATAAATGGAATGACTATTCATTCCGCTTTTTGTTTACCTATAAATCAACTTACCATGAATCGATTAAATTCCGAAACTGCTAATACATTAGCATATAAATTAATAAACGATAAAGTTTTTATTATTGATGAAATAAGCATGACTGGACGCTGAGTATGTGGAGAAATCAATGAACGATTACAACAAATATTTCAAACAGATGAATTATTTGGAGGTAAATCCCTTATTGTGTTGGGTGATTTTAACCAATTAAAACCAGTTATGAATGGATTGATATTTGAATGTCAGAATAGTACATTTGGAATATTACAAGGTGCTTATTTATGGTCAAAATTTGAGATTCATGAATTAACAGAAATTATGCGACAAGAAGAAGATAAAACTTTTACGATGGCCCTGAATAACTTAGCTTTAGGGAATACAACAAAAGAAGATGATGAACTATTTGAATCGAGACAATGTAATAAATTAATTGATAATATTACTATTCCCAAAGATAGTATGAAATTATTTTCAACAAATGCTTTAGTTAAAAATTACAATAATCATTTTCTGAATTCCTTACAAACGGAAGGATTTATCAATAAATCTGTTGATTATTGTATAGGTGATAATACCCTTGAAAATAAAAAAAAATGCTGAAATATGCAAAAACTATGGCAACAAATAAAACTCAGGGATTACCGAATAAACTTGTTTTAAAGGTAGAAGCCAGATATATGTTGACTCTAAATATTCGTACAGAAGATGGCCTAACCAATGGAGCTTGTGAAAGATTAAAGCATATATCGTATGGTTTCTATATTGACGAATGAATGAGGCACGTCCGTGTACCTATACGTGTATATTTAAAATTTGAAGATTCAAAAATTGGCAATTTTACACGATTAGAATGCTTTCAGCAAATGAAACAAGATAATATACCGTCGCTCGATTTAACTCCAATAGAACATACCACTAGAACAATGAATTTAACAAAAACTTCAAACATACAATTATGTCGAAAACAATTCCCTCTTACTCCTGCAGAAGCAATAACGATTAATAAATCACAAGGAGCTACATATAATGCTGTAGTAACAAATTTAATAGGACGAGTAGATCGACGAATGTTATATGTTGCCTTTAGTAGAGCGACGAGTGCAAGTGGATTATTTATCAAAGGTCAATATAATGCCCCCAAAAGCATCGATGTTAATGATAAAGTCAAAATAGAAATGCTCAGATAGAAAAAGGAAAATCCTTTAAAAGTATGTCTTCAATTTCCAGAAATCAATGAAGAAAACGTTAATAGTTTACTATTTACGTATAAAAATGTTAGAAGTTTAAATAAACACATGAATTTAGTTCAATCAGATAAAAGTTTAAGAAAATGTGATATATTAAGTTTAGCAGAAACTTGAATTCTATCAAAAGATAATCTTGATATACAAGCATATACAATAATTCAAAGAAAAGATTGCGCAGGAAGTAGCAGGAAAACATTTGGAAATATAACATACAAAAAAACAACATCAATTCATGCCGTAAAATATTTTTATATTTGTACAAATAGAGAACAAATAGCTTTATGACAACGACTTAGTTTAGTCATCAACAATTATTCCATTATCACAATTTACAAATCACCAAAATTCACTTTTACTAATTTGAAAAATTGTGTAAATACTGTTTTTCAGGCTATAGATAAAGAAAAGACACCAAATATAATTATAATTGGAGATTTCAATATAAATATGCATAACACACAATCACATCTTACAAGGAAACGTTGTCAGGTGTATCTCGCCGATTTTGATGAAATTTGGCATGGTCATAGAACGGACAAAAATAGGCGACACGTATTTTTTTATACGTGCCAAGATTGATTTTGAAGGGGTGAAACACACCCTCGAAAATAGGGGTATTTTTCGTTTTTCGTCGGTAACTTTTGAACAATAGGAGATATGAAAAAATTTCAAATTGCAACAATATTTATTTTTTCGCGTACTATACACTGGATATAAGAATGGTGCAGATAACAACAAATTTCATATTGTTTATTGCAAATATGCAATTTTTTCATACGTATCTCAGAGAGTTCTTAACCGATTGGGATGCAAATTTGCATACGGGTAGAGGGTGACAAAGTAAAGTTTAGGTGTTTTTTTGTTTTTCCGATATCTCATAATTAAGGGGTTAAAACTACCCTTCGATTTTATACTCAACTGCATCGTATAATCAGCTGGTCTTTTGCCATTCCGGGTTAAATTCACGTTAATATAAATTCGTTTGAGTACCCGAATACATATTTGTAAATGCCACTCAACCCCCACCCCCAATCATCCCCCTCCCGACCGTTCAAAGTTCGTACCGCGCGGTATGGATGCAAATTTGCATACGGGTAGAGGACAACAAAATAAAGTTGGGGTGTTTTTTTGTTTTTCCGATATCTCATAATTAAGGGGTTAAAACTACCCTTCGATTTTTTACTCAACTTCATCGTATAATCAGCTGGCCTTTTGCCATTCCGGGTTAAATTCACGTTAATATAAATTCGTATGAATACCCGAGTACATATTTGTAAATGCCACTCACCCCCCACCCTCAATCATCCCCCTCCCGAGCGTTCAACGTTCTTACCGCGCGGCATGGATGAAAATTTGTAGAAATAAAATGGGTTACACTCGAAGTTCAATCAGTCCAAATAATCGATACAAATTTCACTGTTCTGGCTTAACATTACCCTTAAGGGGGCAAGTCAAAAACTTTTTTCATTCGTGAACGGGCGGAGATAAAAAAAAGTTTATAGGGACAAAACGTGCGGCTCTTCGACTACTAGACGTTCGTGATAATAATGATGAATATAACAACAAATGGCGTATTATTTATTACAATAATTAATGCATAATTGGATGAAAATCACTCTTTAATTGTTCGTTCATATCGGTACAGAAATAGGTAAGTCTTTCGCTCTTACGGAATAATGTCTTACTTCGGAAAGGAACTGGATTACTATGGTATTTTTACGAATAAAGTCTGTTCGGCACATACTGCCTTTGAAGATTAAAATATTATCGCAACGCTTTAATAACCATTTTAACAGTACATTTGTTATGGATTATACGTATTACAATAATGATAGTCGTGATAAAAGTGTTTGAAACACAGAGATTTTTTACACCACGCATAAGTGTGTGCGTATTTAAAAAGATTTATAAATCTTGGAGAAGAAAATTGGTTGTGTGTTTTCGACGTATCGAAAAGCCTATCTGCAGAGATTAAAAGTTTAAAGATTAAAGATTCATTGGATTTCTGATGTAACTCGTCAACGGAGTGACGCAAATATTGTTTGTGAACGAGCGATAATATTGGGGTCACTTTATCAGTTATTTATCGCAGGTCTAATGACAGCGTGTGTCGGTATGTCTTGTTTGTGTGCTGATATATTGGGTATCAAGTCATATAAATTCTGCAGCGATCGTTATTGCTTCAGTTTTCGACGGAGAAGCCAGCCATAAACTTTCAGTTGCAAATACGTATAAAAATGTACATTAATCCGTTGAATATTATTCAACTGCTATCCATAGCGATAAGTGCTATGAATTTGCGTGAAACTCCAATCACCGAACAGGAGAAACAGTTCAGTAAGAATTTAGAAAACATTATAATAGAAGCGATGGATCAACGAGTGGTAATAGAGTCCGAAATTGGTTTGGATTTTTTGGCACCAAATGAAGTTCATGAAGCAGCCGTAGTAGAAGACAACAGTGGAGAAGAATGGTACTTACAGCGATACCTAGATCCCGAAGATAAAGAAAATGTGTGTACCCAAGATGTAGAGGAATTAAGTTACGAATACAAAAGAAGAGCTGTAGATTACTGGAGATCCGGGATACATGGGAATAGAAAAATATCATCTGTTCAAAAGAACTTTAGAAAGGTGAAATCAGTAACGCAGTTACGCCGCTGGGCCCATAATTTAAATATTACTATGTCAGAGAAGTGTTTAACGAAGTTTTTCCATACACGGAAACCATAAACATCAAGGGGCTGTATCATTCCTGTTGCGCCTGCAAGAATTACGAATTGCAATTTTAATTAATTGTCTATAAAACTAATGAAACTAGTGCAATACATTTACCTGCTGGAATAGTTAAAACTTGAATATCTTTCCCTTGCATATCCATATCTTTCAACGCAGTTGGACATTGACCGCTCCAAGAATCCAGTAGTATTACGGATTTTGGACCAGTATTAGGAATATATACTTCCTGGAACCAACGCTTGAAATGATCAGTCGTCAATTTTCCAGATTTTGAAGCCAATAGAAATATATTTTCGGCTCTGAACATAGTTTGTTCCACTCGAGGTCCAAATTTGCCAGTAGGTTCGTTTAAAACGATCAACATAGGTGTCAAGAGCTTGCCACTCGCAGAAATCAAAGGCTGTATAGTATAACTGTGTGTTGTTGATGTTTTCGATTGTACTATTGTCTCAACGGCTTTCTGTCCTACTTCCGCCAATGTGCGACCTGCATGTAGCTCTAAATTGAAGCCACTTTGATCAGAATTAAATGTGTTCTC
>OZ023255.1:15318207-15354534 GCA_964007305.1 Netelia melanura | reverse complement strand
AAAACTTGAATATCTTTCCCTTGCATATCCATATCTTTCAACGCAGTTGGACATTGACCGCTCCAAGAATCCAGTAGTATTACGGATTTTGGACCAGTATTAGGAATATATACTTCCTGGAACCAACGCTTGAAATGATCAGTCGTCAATTTTCCAGATTTTGAAGCCAATAGAAATATATTTTCGGCTCTGAACATAGTTTGTTCCACTCGAGGTCCAAATTTGCCAGTAGGTTCGTTTAAAACGATCAACATAGGTGTCAAGAGCTTGCCACTCGCAGAAATCAAAGGCTGTATAGTATAACTGTGTGTTGTTGATGTTTTCGATTGTACTATTGTCTCAACGGCTTTCTGTCCTACTTCCGCCAATGTGCGACCTGCATGTAGCTCTAAATTGAAGCCACTTTGATCAGAATTAAATGTGTTCTCAGCCCCAACGTTGGCTATGTTGATTTTCACTGTTTCTATAAATTCTTTGGCTTTATTTTCAAGTGTATCAGCATTTAATAATTGTTGTTTCGTTACATATTTAGTAATTTTCCGTGACACAATTTTATTTTCGGTTTTGAATTTTGTTACCCAAGAATCGGATGCTTTAAAATCTGGATCTGGCATTTGTACAAGATCTCGCGCACGTAATGCCCATCGTCGAAGGTCGATATCATGGACAGGCAGCTTTTTGTTTAAAGCATCTTTAAAGTTGTTCAACGTATAGTGAGCTATTTTTGTTAACTTTTCTTTGTACGTGCCACCCTTATTTAAATTATGGGCCCAGCGGCGTAACTGCGTTACTGATTTCACCTTTCTAAAGTTCTTTTGAACAGATGATATTTTTCTATTCCCATGTATCCCGGATCTCCAGTAATCTACAGCTCTTCTTTTGTATTCGTAACTTAATTCCTCTACATCTTGGGTACACACATTTTCTTTATCTTCGGGATCTAGGTATCGCTGTAAGTACCATTCTTCTCCACTGTTGTCTTCTACTACGGCTGCTTCATGAACTTCATTTGGTGCCAAAAAATCCAAACCAATTTCGGACTCTATTACCACTCGTTGATCCATCGCTTCTATTATAATGTTTTCTAAATTCTTACTGAACTGTTTCTCCTGTTCGGTGATTGGAGTTTCACGCAAATTCATAGCACTTATCGCTATGGATAGCAGTTGAATAATATTCAACGGATTAATGTACATTTTTATACGTATTTGCAACTGAAAGTTTATGGCTGGCTTCTCCGTCGAAAACTGAAGCAATAACGATCGCTGCAGAATTTATATGACTTGATACCCAATATATCAGCACACAAACAAGACATACCGACACACGCTGTCATTAGACCTGCGATAAATAACTGATAAAGTGACCCCAATATTATCGCTCGTTCACAAACAATATTTGCGTCACTCCGTTGACGAGTTACATCAGAAATCCAATGAATCTTTAATCTTTAAACTTTTAATCTCTGCAGATAGGCTTTTCGATACGTCGAAAACACACAACCAATTTTCTTCTCCAAGATTTATAAATCTTTTTAAATACGCACACACTTATGCGTGGTGTAAAAAATCTCTGTGTTTCAAACACTTTTATCACGACTATCATTATTGTAATACGTATAATCCATAACAAATGTACTGTTAAAATGGTTATTAAAGCGTTGCGATAATATTTTAATCTTCAAAGGCAGTATGTGCCGAACAGACTTTATTCGTAAAAATACCATAGTAATCCAGTTCCTTTCCGAAGTAAGACATTATTCCGTAAGAGCGAAAGACTTACCTATTTCTGTACCGATATGAACGAACAATTAAAGAGTGATTTTCATCCAATTATGCATTAATTATTGTAATAAATAATACGCCATTTGTTGTTATATTCATCATTATTATCACGAACGTCTAGTAGTCGAAGAGCCGCACGTTTTGTCCCTATAAACTTTTTTTTTATCTCCGCCCGTTCACGAATGAAAAAAGTTTTTGACTTGCCCCCTTAAGGGTAATGTTAAGCCAAAACAGTGAAATTTGTATCGATTATTTGGACTGATTGAACTTCGAGTGTAACCCATTTTATTTCTACAAATTTTCATCCATGCCGCGCGGTAAGAACGTTGAACGCTCGGGAGGGGGATGATTGAGGGTGGGGGGTGAGTGGCATTTACAAATATGTACTCGGGTATTCATACGAATTTATATTAACGTGAATTTAACCCGGAATGGCAAAAGGCCAGCTGATTATACGATGAAGTTGAGTAAAAAATCGAAGGGTAGTTTTAACCCCTTAATTATGAGATATCGGAAAAACAAAAAAACACCCCAACTTTATTTTGTTGCCCTCTACCCGTATGCAAATTTGCATCCCAATCGGTTAAGAACTCTCTGAGATACGTATGAAAAAATTGCATATTTGCAATAAACAATATGAAATTTGTTGTTATCTGCACCATTCTTATATCCAGTGTATAGTACGCGAAAAAATAAATATTGTTGCAATTTGAAATTTTTTCATATCTCCTATTGTTCAAAAGTTACCGACGAAAAACGAAAAATACCCCTATTTTCGAGGGTGTGTTTCACCCCTTCAAAATCAATCTTGGCACGTATAAAAAACGGATGTGGCCTATTTTTGTCCGTTCTATGACCATGCCAATTTTCATCAAAATCGGCGAGATACACCTGACAACGTTTCCTTGTTAGTAAAGCTGTACTTCAATTTATGAAATCAAAAAATCTTCATTTTGTATTAAAAAACGATTTGATAACAACTGATGATAATACATTAATAGACTTATGCTTCAGTACAAACAAAGATTTCAAAGTGAATATATATGAAAGCGTTTATAGCGATCACAAGCCGTTATAGTTTCGCATTTCATGGTAAATATAGATTTATAAAAAAATGTTTAATATATACCTATTATTCAATAAACGATATACCGATTGTTTTTTAATTATTTTATTAAACATATTACCATATTATATGCATTATTTTTGCACCACAATTCTTAAAAAATAAACATTGAAAATACAACATAAGAAATGAAACATTATAATACGAACACTTCAATATTAAACGTTAAACGCGACAATGCGAGTGAGAAGACTTGACGGCGAACCATCCCAAATGGACCACACAGCGATTTGTGATAAGTCACAATCACACACATGTATTACCAAATTGAATCTCAACTACATAAAAAAATCATTTTTTACGCTTAAGGCAATATTAAACAAATACTTTTTTTAAGCTTGTATAGTCAATTTCAATTATTTGTAACAAAATAAAGATTTTGTACTTATGCGACAATAAAAATCATTCAATTTCAGCACATTCTCAGTTACCACTAAGAACGCTCATGACTCCTTAAGAATGCCGAAACGGCAAATGTGTAATTTATGAAATTCTTATTTTCCGATTCAAATATCAAGAATGAATAGTCAAAGCTCGGCGCCATGGAAATCGTAGTATGTTCGCAATAAATTAATAATAAAAAAAAATTGAAAATTACGGCGTGAGTGCCTATTAAAACGTCCCTAAGGGGCATGTTAATCAACATTTAAAATATATCCTGAAAATAAAATATGCAATCCTTATATTGTAAAGTTGTAAGTGCCTACTAATGTAAATCTAAAAATTCAGTCATCACCTTTCGAACAATGTCTCTTACTGAACGAATATTAAGAACGAAACATATAGTTCTATATTATCATCTATAATCCACAATAACATAAAAACAACATAATATTTCAATACCTAACAATTCAAATAAATGATCAACAGAACGCGGAGCGCGAAGCGCGTCGACGGTGTGGCGCGCGAAGCGCGCGGGGGGCATGGGGGACGCTGTCCCCCATCGAGCACGCGAAGCGTACATGTCATAAAAATTAACTGACGCCCAAAAGAACTTAAAATATTAATTTTAAGGTTTAAGGAGATAAAGAGATATTTGTAATATATTATTTAAAAATTAAAGGAAAAATATAAATTACAAAAATCTTTTTATCCTCATTGAATGTTTTTAGTTATTAATATAAAAATACTTTTAATAAAATATCATCTTATGTTGGATTTAACAGAGTTAAATATTCCCGCGACACATAGTTCCGAGTTCTGCCGACACCATTCAACGGAACAGCGCTGCTGTTGACTTCGGACCGTTGCCTCTCATCGGTGTATACGCTCAACTTCTTAACCGTTAACTTTTTCAGGACTCTCTCTTGTAACGCATCGCCCTTAACTTGCACTGTATCATATTCCTATTCTTAACCGTTTGAGTGCCACGGGCCTTCCTCATTTCCCGATCGAAACTTGCCAAGCGGCGCGATAGCGCTTGTTATATTCCGTGTCGAAAATTGCCAAGCGGCGCGATAGCGCTTGTTTTATTCCGTGTCGAAAATTGCCAAGCGGCGCAATAGCGCTTGTTTTATTCCGTGTCGAAACTTGCCAAGCGACGCGATTGCGCTGTTTTCAGCTTACATGCAATAATTATTTCCTACAGTTCAATTTCGTTCTGACAGTCTCCTGTGCATCAATTCTTAGTGACATCAGTGCGTTCAAATCATATAAAAACATTATTTAAAGATTTTATTGCATATATAGAAGGTATGTGGAACAATATATTCAATAATTTCATATGTAATCTATAATATAAAATAATATAATTGTATTTTATTATTATTTTATGCCCTTTAGCAATTCAATGACTTCGAAACGTAAGATGAATAGCACGGTATTAACGGATTTGAATTGCGACAGCAGTGATGATGATGTTGTCAGCTTTAAAAGAAGAAGCCTTAATGTGATCGACAATTCTGATTTTGATAGTGATATCCAAAATACTAGACACACCTCAAAATATATTAGAATTATGGAAAATGAATACAATCACAATGGCAATCCATTCGAATTTGTAGAAAGATTCGGACCGCAACATCATTTACCTGTTAGTTCCAAACCGATTGATTACTTCAATCTCTTTTTTACTGATTCGATTTGGGCAATGATGGTTCAAGAAACAAATATATATGCCGAAGAATTAATATCAGCACCCATTCCAAATTCTAAGTCGAGACTGATAGATTGGTATCCAGTTACTGTCCTGGAAATGAAGGCCTTTCTTGCAGTTTTATTGGAAATGGGAATAACAAGGAAGCCAACGATATATTCGTATTGGGCTGTAGGTTCAAGAGCAATACCCTGGTTTAGTAAAATGTTCTCAAGGAACAGATTCCAAAATATTTTAAGATGTTTCCATGTAATCGACAATAAAAAATGTTTCCCACCAAGCCATGAAAAATATGACGCATGTGCGAAATTTAATCCAATTCTGGAGCACGCCAATCAAGTATTTCAAATGCATTACACGCCACAGAAAATGTTGTCCATTGACGAATCTTTGGTGGGAACGCTGTGTCACTCAAGCATCACGCAATATTTACCGAACAAAAAATATCACAAGTGGGGCATAAAATTTTGGATGTTTTGTAATGCTGTATCCAAATATTGCATATCATTTTACTGTTACCGAGGCGCGAAATCAAAGGCTTCGAAAAATGGGCTTGGGTACGATGTTGTTGAAAAACTACTGCAAGATGCTGATTGTTTGAATAAAGGACATCATATATTGAGACGGAATTCGTCTCATCCCCAATTCATAAAGTCGCGCCACACCGGACTTGTCTCATTGGACCACCCAAGATCCTCCGAGACGACGTGGCAACGGCGCGACATCCAGCGATAACCGGCAACCTGGAAAAGACAGAGTATAAAAGGACGAGAAATCGTACGAGAAATCAGTAATTTTATTGGTTACTCACCGATGAGTTAACTCTGAATAAGAGTTAATATTGGGGTCTCCAAATAAACGCTGAAGAAGAGTTTAATTTCCCATATGAGTTCTGAATAAGAACTCATGTGACGAAATTCCCTGGATGTACACACCTGAAAATTAAAACCTAATTATCTACTTGTCACTACGGCGACGGGATCAAGAGAGACCCGAGGATCGTAGAGCAGACGACGGACTTAGGGAGAGGGAAGCGGGTACTTGCTCGGAGCACTGAGCCCGAAAAATTAAAGAAAAACGGTCGCAATCGACCTCGAGGAGGAAAATTACACATACCTGAGACAACGCGCAGGTAACACACTGACGTGGAGGGTATAAACTATCACCACCGACGAACACCAGCACAACACACCGAAATTCACACAAACACGGTCGGGGACGACCAACTGACCACGCCGTCGATTACCTACTGAAGGAAGGGGCAGCACGATCGAGCGACTGATCGATTATCTCGCCAGTACATATCGAACGGGAACTACAAGAGGGGCGGGAAATTCAAATCAAATATGGCTAAGCGCAACATGCCAATGAGATAAAATATCGATTTCCCATAGAATAATTTATAAGGATCTTATAATAAAATATTACCATTAAATTCTCAATGCTAAATAAAGGCAATAGAGCCACATTGAAGACATAATACCTTAATAAATACTTTGGTTAATAAAATCAAGTCTTGTTAAATATACCCCACCTCCCACACAACTTTCACAAACAATCAGAGCTTCGCGCAACACGAAATAAAAATAATATTGAGACGAATTGCGTTTCATTTGGCGCCCAACGTGGGGCACGAGGCTCTAGACTGTAGAACGGTGTGCTGAGGAGGATGGCGGAAGGCAGGTCAATTGCCGAAGAGATCGAGGAGTTAAATATTATGGAATCCATCGAGACAAGACGTCGACAAAGACGTAACACCGAAAACGGAAATACAACATTGCAATGGGAATCGACTACCGCGGGCAATTTAATGGAAGATCAGAGAGCGAGAGATCGCCGGGAAATCCAGCGACTCTCAAACATACGTCACCCCATGGACGTGACGAACGACGAAGAAGGCAGCAGGCCGAACAGTCCGGCCATGACCAACGACCAGGTGTCCGCAGATCCTGAGGCAATGTACATGGCCGATCTCCTGGCAATGATGCTGGAATTAAAAAAAAATCAAGAATTAGAAAAGAAAAAAATGCTACAAGCGATAGAGAAAAATCAAAACGAATGCAACAACAAAATCCGCAGGTGGCAAGACAACTGTCGGACCTGGCGTGACGACCAATTGGCGGAATCAGAAGTACGGGCCGAGAGAAAAATGCTAAATGCACTCAATGATTTCAGGAAACAACAAGAAATCACGAATGAGTTGCACCGAGAAGAAATAGCTTCCTATCGGACGAAACTCGGAGAGATGGCGGCACGCATAAGGGCTCTGGAGAACAACCAGAGTCAAGGACAGAACCAGCGCACCATGAGAGACGGGGAGAACTCCAATCATCCATCAGGACTCTCATACTGGGGTACCAACATCCATAACATGACTCGCAGTTTCGTCGCACACCAGAAGCCACCCACCTACAACGGGGATGGCAAAGAACGACCAATGCGTTACCTGCATGCCATAACCGAATACTGTCAGGCAGCAGGAATTGAAGGCCTGGACTCCAAAATTTTAATCGCCCAGTCACTGAAAGGTGCAGCATTGGACTGGTGGTATCTGGTAGAGAAGGAAGTCCATTCGATGACAGACTTCGCCAGGAAATTTCAAATGCGATATTGGAATCGCGAAATGCAAGACAAGGTCAAAAGCAACCTCGAGTTTGGGTCGTACGACAAGGTCGGACAGACCTTAACTCGAGCCGAATACGCCACCAGGATCATCGGCAACGCACGAGACCTGACGGATCGGATGACAGATTCGCAAATCATCTCAAGCCTGAGCAAACACTTCGATGAAGATGTTCGAAGTGCAATTCGGGTGAGAGGCATCAGAAATGTAGAGGAGCTACTGGAGCTATTGGAGGCCACCGACGAGGCAGGACCTCTAAACTCGGCACGAAAAAAAAATGCGAACAACAGCCAGTATCATCTGCGAGGAGGCCCATGGCCGAATGAATCCTACAAACAAAGAGGACCGAGCGACTCACAACACCAGTGGCCACGACCACCATGGAACCCCCCCCCCCCCCCGTCAACTCACAGGAAGCTATGCTGACACCGGTTACCGACGCGAACAAACGCAGTACCGAGAAAACAATCAAACCAAATGGCAAACCTCACAAGGAGCCCAGAATACGCCGAGATACGTGGACAGACCCAGGACAACTGACTGGCCAAGGGAACAAAAAAACCACGAATACACGGAACCGTCAGATCAACCCTGGGAGCCGCGAAGGGGTCAGCACCGTGAGGAACCCAAAAACACACCGGGAAACGAATAAGCGTTACGCCTCACAATCAAGAGAGCCGAACGGGACAGGGGCGTAACGCAATGCAAATGAATATAATCAACAACGAAAGAGGGGATCTACAGAAAGCCAGACAGGAGGGCGCGACACAGCTAAAAGCGCAGACGAGAAGGAAACAAAACAGTTTTGAATCACCGCGAGAATACTTAACTCAAGAAAACGAAGAAGAAGAAAAAAGCCCAGAAATACGAAACATATGCCCGATTCTAGGAATAAGAATTCAGGCCGTCGAAGCACGAGCACTGATAGACAGCGGGAGTGAAGTGAATTGCATCTCCGAAGAATTCTACAAAACTCACGAGAGAAACTTTCAGAATACCCCAATGCTGCCGGTCATGGGGACAAGAATAGTAAGCGCATTTGGAGGAGCAGCAAGAAGCATACAAAAACAAGTGCAGGCTGAGGTGGAAATCAATCACGTTAAACGATCTCTGACATTTTTGATAATACCACAACTAATCAAGGAAGTCATTATCGGCATATCCGGAATGATCGAGTTACAAATCTCGGTAGAGGGAGACAGAAAACTAATCAGGGTGGGCACAAAGCCAACGGCGCGATTAATACGGGCAAAATGGGAACCATACGACAAAAAAAAACGGACGAGAAAGAAAGACCTGTTTACGTCGCAGCGAATAGCAACGAGCCTGATTCGGAGCAACTACAACCCCAAGAAGCATGGGACAAGGTACAGGAGTGCGACGATCAGGAATCAGAAGTACAAGAAACACTGTACAAATTGATACACCATTACCGACACATCTTCAGAAAACGTCCAGGAAGAATCATCGGCTATGAACATCGACTCCGATTAATAGATGAAAATGCCACGTTTCACAAATCTTACCCAGTACCGATGCAACACCGGGATAAAGTTAACGATGAGATTCAAAAGATGATCGAGCACGGAATATTAGGGAGATCTCAAAGCCGGTACATCAATCCATTGGTAACAACTATAAAAAAAAATGGTGAAGTAAGAATCTGTCTGGACGCGAGAGAATTAAACAAAAACTTGGCACCTGATCACGACTGCGCATTACCCACAGAAGAGGTGTTTCAAAGATGCGGTGGGAAGAAGATAATGACCTCGCTAGATCTGACCAGCAGTTTCTGGCAGGTTCCGTTACATCCCGATTCATGCCAATACACCGCATTCAAGTTTGAGGGTAAGTGCTACGAGTTCAAGGTTACCCCATTTGGACTTAAAACGAGCACGGCCAGCTTGATCAAGGCTCTGGACCCAGTATTGAACGATCTATCCTTCGCAATTAACTTTGTGGATGACATCCTGATCTTGTCTGAGTCACCAGAAGAACACCTGCAACACATTCAATTGTTATTCGAAAGAATTAAACAATATAATCTAACTCTAAATTGTAACAAATCAGAGTTCTTCCGACACGAAATGCCATTTCTGGGGCATGTGATCACGCCAAACGGCATAAAACCTCAACCGGAAAAGATCAGGGCTATTCAGGAATATCCGGTGCCAAAGAACATCCGAGCCTTAAGGGCATTTTTAGGATTAATAAACTTTTACTCTAAGTTCACGAACAGACACGCTCACGAGACGGTATCACTCGTGGAATTATTAAAGAAAAATGAAACGTGGCATTGGGACGATAAGATGCAAACGGCATTTGAGAAAACAAAAAAACTATTCTGCGATACGGTAATTCTCAAATACCCCGAACAAGGGAAACCGTTCTCTTTAACAACCGACGCCAGTGGATACGCTATAGGAGCTATACTAGCCCAGGAGGACGACACCGGAGAGATGAGAATCATAACGATGGCAAGTCGAACCTTGAAAGGGGCGGAGATAAACTATATGACGACAGAGAAAGAGCTGCTGGCCATAGTATGGGCCCTACAAAAATTTCGTACTTACGTATTAGGAGCCAGTATACATTTACAAACCGACCATAAAGCTCTAATTTTCCTAAAAACCTGCCGATTCACCTCAGAAAGACTGACTAGGTGGGCCATCAGTATCCAGGACTACGACCTAAAAATCACACATATTGCGGGTAAAAATAACGTAGCTGCGGACGTCTTGAGCCGAACACTCAATGACCAAAACGAAGACCAGTCGACTCGACACAACATAATACTAACCATGGGCACTTCACCAAGCATATCAGACGACCTGGCCAATAAACTCCAACAAATAGACATACTCCAACGAAAAGAAGAAAAATGGCAGGCTATCATTCAGAGGATAGAAAACGGATGGACGACAACGGGGATTACAATTCCAGCATCCCAGAACCCTAAAAAGAACAATAAAAAAATTGGTATCCAGGCCAAGGACTGGGCTTATAAAAAAAAAAAAAAAAAAAAAAAAAACACCAACAACAACATAGCAAAGGATACTTTAAAATTGTTCAAGAAATTTGAACAATTGGGGGGGGGGGGGACAATGAGACGGAATTCGTCTCATCCCCAATTCATAAAGTCGCGCCACACCGGACTTGTCTCATTGGACCACCCAAGATCCTCCGAGACGACGTGGCAACGGCGCGACATCCAGCGATAACCGGCAACCTGGAAAAGACAGAGTATAAAAGGACGAGAAATCGTACGAGAAATCAGTAATTTTATTGGTTACTCACCGATGAGTTAACTCTGAATAAGAGTTAATATTGGGGTCTCCAAATAAACGCTGAAGAAGAGTTTAATTTCCCATATGAGTTCTGAATAAGAACTCATGTGACGAAATTCCCTGGATGTACACACCTGAAAATTAAAACCTAATTATCTACTTGTCACTACGGCGACGGGATCAAGAGAGACCCGAGGATCGTAGAGCAGACGACGGACTTAGGGAGAGGGAAGCGGGTACTTGCTCGGAGCACTGAGCCCGAAAAATTAAAGAAAAACGGTCGCAATCGACCTCGAGGAGGAAAATTACACATACCTGAGACAACGCGCAGGTAACACACTGACGTGGAGGGTATAAACTATCACCACCGACGAACACCAGCACAACACACCGAAATTCACACAAACACGGTCGGGGACGACCAACTGACCACGCCGTCGATTACCTACTGAAGGAAGGGGCAGCACGATCGAGCGACTGATCGATTATCTCGCCAGTACATATCGAACGGGAACTACAAGAGGGGCGGGAAATTCAAATCAAATATGGCTAAGCGCAACATGCCAATGAGATAAAATATCGATTTCCCATAGAATAATTTATAAGGATCTTATAATAAAATATTACCATTAAATTCTCAATGCTAAATAAAGGCAATAGAGCCACATTGAAGACATAATACCTTAATAAATACGTTGGTTAATAAAATCAAGTCTTGTTAAATATACCCCACCTCCCACACAACTTTCACAAACAATCAGAGCTTCGCGCAACACGAAATAAAAATAATATTGAGACGAATTGCGTTTCAATATATGTGGATAATTTTTTTACAAGTACTGCTTTGGCAACATTTTTATATACAAAAAATACCTATATAACAGGTACAATAAGAAAAAATAGAAAAGACATTCCAAGTGAAGCTAAGCAAGTAAAGGTTGGAGAAACAAAATATATTCAAAACGGGGAAGTGCTTCTATGCGCACATCGCGAGAAACGATCTTCGAAGAACCTCGTTTTGTTGATTTCTACGGATGCGTCAACAGCGAATGCAACAGTGGTTAAAAAACGCTATGGAAGGGAAAGAGAGAAGACAAAACCAAACATTATTCGTTCATATAATAATTTTATGGGTGGTGTGGACGAATCCGACAAGATGTTGTATACTTATTTAGATGAACGTCGCACTGTAAAGTACTCGAAGAAAGTGACCTTTAATATATTTTCACGGATGGTATTAAATTCGTATTTGCTATATAAAGAAACTGTAAGAAGGCAAGCAATATCACGACTCCAATACACGTCTAATATAATTTCTAAAATAGAAGATGAATGGACTCGAACAAGAAAAGATACGTGTATCATGAAGGGGGAAAAACCATACGGGTTAGAAAAACTACCAGGGCGCAAGTTGAGGCGTTGCGTAGTCTGCAGTACAAAGAACAATGTTATTAAAAGGTCCAACTTAATTTGTGTAGGATGTAAAAAAAGTTTGCATCCATTGTGTCTTCACAAGCATGTGTGTAAATTTTAATAATATTTGCATCCAAATGTTAAATTCAAATTAAAATTCGTTTTTTATCAGCTATCTCGTTCAACAAATATTTTATTATTGTTTTTTATAGTTTATTCTACATATCATACTTCATTACATTATTATAGCGATTTGTAAATGAATTTTTTATATGAATTGTTAGAGATTCGACAATTTGTACCCTTGCATTCGGACGAGTTCGCCTGGCAGGCGCTAGCGGCGCTGCTGGCTCACGCCGACCCTTCGCGGAGCGCACTGTGCGTTTCCTCTCTCATGTTTCGCTTTCTCTCAGGATACAACGATCCGTTGAAACCGTGACACGTCTTCTTACGACTAACTGATCGTATTATATTGTTTTGTGTTTCTTGAATAAATATATGTACGGATTATAAGTTTGTTCGACCTCCCGATTATTTCGTCATTCCGATCTGCCAACTCTAACAGGTTATGGGCCCAGATATTATTCGCAATCGACGGAGATCGAGGATCGAGCAAGTGTAACCTATACAAATAACATGTGCTCGAGTTCGCAGAGATAAAGTGCGACGCTACCGGAAATAACGAAGTGAGATATTCTTAAATCCAAAAGAAAAGGACGATCAAACATGTCGAACGCGAATATAATAAGCTCGACACGTATTGAGCCTCTAACGAAGCACAATTACGACACATGGATAATTCAAGTAGAAGCTTTATTAGTGCGGAACGATTCATGGCTATACGTCAACGGCGATATTCCGAAGCCCGCCATAACAGGCGAGGGGAACGTTCTCGCGGCGGCACGCGCAGCGTCAAACGAATGGGACGCTCAGGATCGAAAAGCAAAAAGCGACTTGATCTTGTCGATTAGTCCGACAGAACTAAAACACATAAGAAGCTGTAATACGTCGAAAGAGGTGTGGGACAAGCTAAAGTCAGTGTATGCGTCCCAAGGATCGATGAGGAAAGCCACGCTGTTGGAAAAATTGCTGATGAGAAAAATGAAAGAGGATGACGATGTAAGAGATTATCTGTCTCAGTTTATGGACACCGTGGATAAGCTACATAACATGGATATCGAGATCAATGGTGATCTATTGACGATAATGTTATTACACAGCTTGCCAAGCACATTCGATAATTTTTGCTGCGCGATCAAGTTACGCGACAACTTACCAAATATCGATACTCTAATGATAAAAATCATAGAGGAACACGACAACAAAATCCATAAAGTAAACGAAGCGGGTACGAATGCTTTGTTCTCGAGACAACAATATCGAAGTCAACCGATGTTGTCGCCGGTAGTGGTAAGCAACACAGCAAAAATTTTACAAACAGTCAAAAACTAAAATGTTTCTATTGCAAGAAAAAGGGCCATAAGGCGATCGACTGCTTCAAGAAAAAAAGGGACGGGCAGAACGCGAATATAGCAAACGATAGCTTCTACGTAAACGAGGCAACCAATGTGTTCGTGGACGAGACGAGTCAATCAAAGCGTCAGAAGTGGTGCCTCGACAGTGGATGCACGACGCACCTTTGTAAGGACCCTGAATTATTCAAAAATTCACACAAAGCCGAAAGCAATATAAAATTGGTAAACGAATCGACCGCAACGGCGACGGCTAAGGGTGAGGTAAGCGTAATGACTTCGAATGGTAAGCGAAATAAGGAAATTACACTCTCGAATACACTGTACGTTCCAAACCTTCGGACTAACCTCCTGTCAATCGCCAAAATAATCGACAAAAACCATGAAGTCTTATTCTCGGGCAAACACGCTTACGTACGGGATGCCAATGGGACAACAAAGATGATAGCCGATCGCGAAGGCGATTTATTCTACCTGCGTGAGGTTCACAATGCAGCATGTGTTGCTGCGGAACTATCGAGGAATGATGCAAAAGAGTGGCATCGGCGCCTCGGCCACCTGAATTGGAAGGACATGGAATTCATGTTGCGAAACGAAATGGTCGCGGGGTTAACGTTCGAAAGAAGCAACGTACACCAACCATGCGACGTTTGTGCAGTCGGAAAACTCACGAGGCTCCCATTTCCAAAGCGGAAGAACACGTCACCGATTTTACTTGGCATAGTACACGTAAACGTTTGTGGTCCCATGAGGACCGAATCGCATGGCGGTGCTCGATACTTCATCACGTTTACGGACGATTACAGCCGCTGGACCGCGATTTATTTTATGAAAAAGAAATCCGAGGCAACATTGAAGTTTCTCGAATACAAAAATTACGCAGAAACACAAACGGGTAATAAAATAAAAGCTCTTCAATCAGATAATGGGAGAGAATTCTGCAACTCGACGATGGACAAATTACTGATCGATGCTGGGATTCAACGACGACTAACAACTCCGTACACGCCCGAGCAAAACGGTGTCGCGGAAAGGAAGAATAGAACGCTCGTTGAATCGGCTCGTTGTATGCTGGAGGACTCCGGGCTTCCAAAGGTTTTTTGGGCAGAAGCGGTTGCAACGGCCAACCATGTGAGGAATCGGTACACCACCAAGGTGTTGGGGACCAAAACGCCGTATGAGATGTGGACGGGAAGGCGTCCAAGCGTCACCCACCTACGACGATTCGGTACGAAAACGTACGTTCTCGATAAGTCTCCCAACAAGGGAAAATTCTCGCCGAGAGGAATCGAGGGAGTGCTCGTCGGTATCAAAGGGATATCGAGTGTGGGTACAATCCGACAGAAGGATTCACGTCACACGAGAAGTCAGATTCTTTGACAATCCCCAAGCAACGGAAGGGCAAAAAGATCCCATCGAAAACCCTTCGGATCAGCAGCTCTTGAATTCGGACAATGCACGAGGTAGAGCGACGGCTCACAAGATCGAGATCGATCATTATCGAGTCACGAATAATCCTAACATTGCTCCGGACGAGTGCGAAAACGACCCACCGAATCGAGCGGCGAATCGTGAACACGCCGTATACGACGATATTCGCGAGGACCCTGTGATGGTCTAAGATAGGACACGTCGTGGTCCCGGTAGACCACGGAAGGTTTTGACGGGGAGGCGAGGTCGACCGGTCAAGCAGTACAACATCGTACCCGCAGTCCCCGAATCGCAAGACTCGGAAAACCTACATGAGACGAGCGAAGACGAATTTCTGGAATGCGAATCAGCTGATATGGCGCTAAATGCGTGCGAAATTCCGTTCGACGAGGCCATGTCCGGGCCAAGCAAGGAGGAATGGCTTGATGCAATATATTCGGAGATCAAAAGTCTCATCCAGAACGATACTTTCGACATCGTTACGAGACCGAAGGACGCAAGGGTCATAAAATGTAGGACGGTCTTACGAAATAAACATGATGCAAATGGAAACCTTGATCGAAGGAAAGCGCGTGTCGTCGCGAAAGGATTTAATCAACGACCAGGAGTCGAATTTTTCGAAACCTTCGGTCCGGTCGCGCGTTTGGGATCCCTCAGGCTGTTAATGGCCCTGTCTGCAAAATTTGATTTGAAGATTTCTCAGCTGGACATCGAGACTGCTTACCTGAACGGTAAGATGGATACCAATGTATTCATGGAAACGCCAAATTTGTTGCAGGAGATGTTAGAAAGGATGGAACAACGGGAAAGAGATGGCGGAATGCAGAAACGCACTCGAGACATGCTAAGAAAAATGAAAGGACCAAACACAGTATGCAAACTGAACAAAGCGCTTTACGGTCTGCGTCAGGCCGGATGACAGTGGCACGTGGAGTTGGACAAGGTACTTAGGAGCATCGGGCTAGTGCCTACCAACTTCGACCCGTGCGTTTACCTCGACAAAGGGAAACTCACGTTCGTCTTGGTATACGTCGACGATATTTTAATCTTCTCCAACGATCGAGGTAAGGAGAATCAAATCAAGGAAAGACTGGCCGAATCATTCACGGTAAAGGACTTGGGTTCTGCCAAGTATTGCTTGGGCATCGAGATTCGACGCCATGCCAAAAAGGTATGTCTCGGTCAGCGAGGTTATGTTCAAGATATTTTGAAACGTTTCGGCATGGCTGATTGCAAACCCGTCAGCACGCCGATGGCTCTCGGTATTAAATTGACAAAAGTTACGAAAACCGACGATGAGAGCGGAGAAAGCTTCCCATATCGAGAATTGATCGGTGCATTAATGTACGCCGCAACGGGAACGCGTCCCGACATCGCGCACGCGGTAAGCGCACTAAGCCAGTTCAACGAGTCTCCCAAAAGGGAACATTGGGCGGCAGCAAAGAGGGTACTGCGGTACTTGCAAGTAACCTCTGACTACGAACTGATTTTTCGTAAGGACGAAAAGCCTCTACAGGGCTACGTTGATGCCGACTGGGGCAACTGTGCCGTTGACAGACGTTCATATACCGGATATGTATTCATACTCGCTGGAGCAGCTATCACGTGGGAATCGCGCAAACAGCGAACCATTGCCCTTTCGTCTACAGAGGCAGAATATATGGCTATCGCGGATGCAACACGAGAAGCTAAGTATTTGACCAGTTTTCTCACGGAATTGGGATGTCCAGGCCTGATCGACGTAGCGGTATATAACGATAATCGCGGCGCTGGGCAACTGGCGGAAAACCCAGTTCACCATTCCAGGTCTAAACATATAGACATACGACACCATTTCGTTCGCCAAGCTGTGAAGGACGGCATTCTAAAGATCGTACACCTACCTACGGAGGAAATGATCGCCGACATTCTCACGAAGGCGCTATCGGGGACCAAACACTTCGGTTGCATGACCGGGCTAGGGCTCAAGCTCAACGAATGCTCCCGGGCACAACTTGTGGGGGCGTGTTAGAGATTCGACAATTTGTACCCTTGCATTCGGACGAGTTCGCCTGGCAGGCGCTAGCGGCGCTGCTGGCTCACGCCGACCCTTCGCGGAGCGCACTGTGCGTTTCCTCTCTCATGTTTCGCTTTTTCTCAGGATACAACGATCCGTTGAAACCGTGACACGTCTTCTTACGACTAACTGATCTTATTATATTGTTTTGTGTTTCTTGAATAAATATAAGTAGATATACAAGGCCGGTTCTGGATCAACGCGTGTTAGTGCACACGTACACACCTACACATACACCCCGAGTTCCACAGCGGGGGAGGGGCATCTCCAATACTTCACGGCACCATGGCGGCGAGGGGGGGGGGGGGGGCATCTCGAATACTCAACTGCACCATGGCGGCGAGGGGGGGGGGGGGGGGGCATCAACCGCGCGTTACTCCATATTTCTTAGCCGATTGTTTATTTAAATGTGTCTAATAAATATTCTTGATATGAGATATGAGGTGTGAGTTATCCGATCTTGCTTAGCCGTACTGTTTTTTTAAAAAGTGTCATTTCTTAGCCGAATTGCTTATTTAAATTGTTTATTTAAATGTGTCCAATAAATATTCTTGATATGAGATACGAGGTGTGAGTTATCCGATCTTGCTTAGCCGTACTGTTTATTTAAAAAGTGTCGGATAAATATTCTTTCACACCGATGACCAATATCGGATATCAACAACAGCGGCCATATTGTTTAGTCAACAGCCGAATGTCAGATAAATAATGTTTTAACGCTATGTGTTACGCGATATATTTCATCGCATAAATATTCTTTGATATCACCGAACAGCAAATTTTTTTCAGAGAAGGTAGGGGGTGGGTTTATGGCTACATACCGATGACGGGGTCTCATCCAGATAATTCTCACGACGAGTTTTAATTAACAAAATTTTTCTCATCTATAGTTCCGGTGCGGCTGCATATGAGTAGCCCATATCTTTTAATGTTCGACGTGTTAGAACGTGTCGCTGTGACGGAACAAGCAGAGCAGTATGAATGCTACGAGTTACCCAATATTTCTTAATTGCGTTATTTATTCAAAGTGCGCTCGAACTCTTTGGGGTGATGTCCGATATGTTACAACGCACCGCGGTGACGTCACCGTCAGAGCAGAGCGTTCGCCGCAACGAGCGAGCTGTGATATCTAGGATATCGGTTAACACTTCGCCAAGTGTTTATTCAAAGTGCACTCGAACGCTTTGGGGTGGCGTTCGATGACGACGGCCTAAAAATTGGCTATCCTTCTCTTTCACAAACCTTAGAAAGAGAGAGAGAGCAACAATATTACCACATTATTTGATGATCTCACATCTCGCGTACAAATAATTTTATTGTATTGGAAGAAGGGAACAGAGAAGCATCGGAAGAACATTGATTGAGAGCGTTAACAATGGATATACGCGATCGCGATAGAATCGATTTTCTTTGCCAATATATTATTTTGAAAATACAAATGTGTGCGGTGTTACCAGTTTTAATTAAACTCAAGGTCTTCAATGACGATGATGTAAATTTGCCGATTTGGAGAGTAAGTATAAATAATATTCTTCTTTATTTTTAAATTTTCTTTGTTACATTTTATGATTGTTTTCAGAGGAGGATACATTGTAAATCCACAGCGCAAGATATCGTACTAATGATAAAGACACGAGGACCATACGCATACGACAAATTTATACAAGCATTACGTCAAACGGGTCACAATGATGAAGCCAAACTTCTTGAAAATGCCAGACTTATAGATGATATCAAATCATTTAAATTATTAATACAATTGCTCCCAATCGCAATTAATTGGATCGTAGAAATCATTAGTGATCAGAACAGGTTAGAAGCTGTTAAACTCAAACATATTCCGCAAATTCAATCTATTTAGTTTTTTGAATGTTTTCAATCATGAATATAATTTATCCGTTTTGTAATGTTGGTTCCAGGTTACTATGAAATAATCGCAAAGGTTTTCATTCCATGGGAGTAGATGATAATACACACCCGAGTCCAAATCATGCCCGCTATAAATACGACGTTGACTGCAACAGCTTTGGATCTCGACAGCACAATGATGATTATTGAATTAGGATGAATAATGCGGCAACTCAACTTCATTGACGATTGAACCATCTTAATTGATATTAATATGAACACGAGATGCAACATAAAATTTTAGCATTTCTATATATATATTGAAACGTGTTAGCTCCGTTTCATTAATATTTTGGTTCGGGATCTCGAGCGGAGAATAAATAAATGTGGTCCTAGGTAGAATTCTCTTTTTAGTTTATTTTTATGCCTCGGTTACATGCCTAGATAATGTAGTGAAACTGTTTTATCTTAGACGTCGATTAGCGTGATAAGTAGTACACACTGATTATTATGATCTCGATCGTGATTTTGGCGCGGTAGGCGTCGGTCGAGTTTCGGTGTGTTTATGTCCGCTCGTCTCAGATCAACATGGCGCTCGCCCTGTTTTGACACTTCGTGTGTTTACGGGTATCGGCGTTCGTTTCTCGCCGAGTTTCCGACTTATATCTCTGTGCGTGAAGTGATTTGTGCTTTCCCAGGGTTCGGTAAGTATCGAAATTATTGTACGTTGCCAGAAGATTTATATATTTCTTTCTTTTAGGTCCCTGATGTTATTTTTCCATGACTCTTGTTCGCCTTCGCGTCGGTGCTTGCGGTCGGATGCTTTCTCACCTGGTCGGTCCCGGAGTCCTTGCCTCGACTGATTTCCACCGTACACGAGGTAATTTTTAATACTCCGTCCTTTGGAAATACTTCTTACTTCGTAATTTTACAAGTTAGGCTTATAGTGGGTTGACCGTGTATCAGTCGAGATTCCCTCCTTGCTGCTCGTGGCGGCAATTTGGGCGTCGAAAGATATCGGTTGTTCCCCTGCTAACGGTAAGTTCCCGAAGAGGTGAGTTGGTAGCTGGATCGCTTATTTATATTGTTATTCTTAACCATTTGTTGACGAGAAGCGTAGCCCTCTCACAATTGTTTATTGAACTAATGTTATAATTTTCTGTTTCAGGTTTATTCGTCTCAATATATATATATATATATATATATATACTTACATATTTTTTCTTATGTATTTTCATATGTACTCATTCCAAGTAAATTTTCTCTCGAATAAAATGAAACCATCGCCTCGATGACATATCTCAATTGTGATGCCACCGTGAAAATATGTCCATGTATGGAGTGGAAGGGATGGATAAATGTGAAGAAAATGTGTAACTACGAACAAATAGTTCATCGACATAATGTCAAAAGTGAATAAACTTTATATATTTTCACTGTACTAATCATGTTTGAAAATGAATTATAAAACCATTTTTTAAATTCGTTTATTATTTTTATACATAAAAAATTTTATGATATAAATAAAAAAATTACAAATCAGATTTGTTTATCCAACTATTATGCGAACTATCAAAACCTAACCATTTTACAAGTAATTTATTTCCATGTTTCCGAATACCTTTTTCCACAAGGTAAGTATTTGGATATTTGACTGGTGCGAGTTCTTCCTGGTAGAAGCCGCCCTCGATCGGTTGATCTTGATAATCTCGCAACTTGTACGTTACAGGATCGGTATGTATGACTTTGCTTATGACGAATATTTCCGCTGTCCAGTTTGGTGTATAACCTTTTTCGAAAACGTGCTTATACTTGCTTATTCGTACTTTATCACCAATTTTTAATTTTATCTTTCGCGTTCTATTGACTTTTGATTTTCGATAAATATGTAGCAAGATTTGTTTTTCATTTTGAGTAGTAACGTCGCGAGGTCTCATCTTTATGGTACGATGTTTAGAATTATTGTAATTGGTGATCAAATTTTTGAGTATATCGATCCACTTGTACGATCCATGTAGGGAAAATTCTTTCCACATTTTATCCTTAAGCGTGCGATTAAAACGTTCGCATATCGATGCTTTCATATTACTGAATGTGGAGTATATTGTGATTCCGTACCGTTGGAGCACAGTCTTAAATTCGCTGTTATAAAATTCTTTACCGCGATCAACGTTTTTTTGGCGTTCGACCGAGTTTAAGAATCGATGCCATGGCACTCGACACATCTTTACCACTTTTCGTCTTCGTTGGTACGACCCAAGCATACTTTGAAAAAATATCGATAATTGTCAGTAGGTATTTGTAACCATTATTGTACCGCCCATACGCCGACATATCAACGAGATCAGCTTGCCACGTCTCGTCCAATCCACGTATATCAACATGGCGCCGTGGATAATTTTTCCGTGCTGGTTTATGGAGTTCATCCGCTATCGTCTGTTTTTCCATGCTCCAACGCAGTTAATCCAAGACGATCGGACAAAATTTGGGAGTTATGTAAAAGTCGATTTTTTTTCGAGAGCTTCGATTCGCGTCTTCAGATTTTGTATAGCGTACGTCGCATTAAATTCGTGTGACCTCAGCTGCTCGTCCAAACGAGTAATAAGCTCGGAATCACGTGCAACGAGTTCTTGTACCGATGCCTCATTTGCTCGCAGTTGTTTCACGTGTTCTTGAAATTTCGATTCGAGGACTTGAAGCATTGTTTCGGAATCATCGATACTATTTCGCAAGGCAGATGTAACGCTGTAAATAAACCTAAATTCCTCCTCAATAGCAGTGTGCATCACTCGCACCGATACAGCATCATGTTCCCCTACGGGAGCACCTAAATTACATATTCTTCGATTAACCATGTCGTATTGACCATCGTCAGTGATTTTAAATCCTTCTCCGCGAGGGCCTCGATTGCCATCGGTATCAGCATTCCTACTCTTTCTCAAATGATGACCAAATACATCAACGCTCATTTTGACGGTTGCGAGAAGACTGCGCTCGCATACTCGTTAATCAGCATTAATAAACGATTTCAGCTTCACGTAATTCCTCGATGATGGAAACGATCTCGTTCGCATGATAAAAATTTCCGGCTGATTGGGATGCATGGAGGAGCCTTAACCTATCGACTAATTCGTTGGGATCGTCCCAATAAACGTAATCCAGACTACTGTTTCTTCTAACAATTTTGGATCGCGGCAAGCCTTTACCCAATCGTTCCGAGTGTCTCTTTGACACAGGTTTTCTCAACGGAGATGCGATAATTTGTGCAATTATACTTTTGAATTTCATGCTTTTATCCTCGCGAATTGCGTGATCGCTGATGTAATGTTTTCTGTAAGCGTTCGTCGAGTTAAGGATTTTACCATAATTTTCCATATCATTCGCCGTTACGAGAGATTCATCGGGTGATTTTTTAAATATCAACTCCAGTAAACCTTCACTTTGATCATAAGTCTTATCACTGACACGAATAATATTTTGTTCGAACGTAATTGGTGAATTCCCAATCATTAAACGATCTCCCTGTAATTTCCGCACTCCATACGATGTGTCCAATTCTTTCTTATCCTTCGTGGCGAACATTTTCAAGTAATTTTGCGACAAATCAACATTAATATCGTCTTCAATACTAATATTCCGGTCCGAGATATCCCCGTGAGCTGTTTCAAACGTTTGTTCAAATCGATCATTCTCATTATCGCTATATTTATCCTCGTTTTTCTTGGGTGATTCGACATTTGGCTCTTTCTTGATAGTTGATTCCTGTTTTACCGACGATTGTGACGATGACTGATCAACTAGTTTTTGCAGTGGAGCTACCACCGGTCTAAAAACTTCTTCCATTTTTCTCTCAGAGGTCATTTTTCCCAATTTCAACATTCTATGCTTGCGACGGATCGCATTGCTTGCAGTCGCGATTTGACGCAAAATATGTTTCTCCTTGTTTAGCTCCGCTCCATACATATTTGACGCTTTTAAGGCTACACTGTAACTGATGATTATGTTGAAAACTAAAAATTTATAAAGCAATCGAACCCCTTCCTGTAACGACCCTTGTTTAATTCTCTATCTTTGTCTATCACCACGAACCCATACTTATCGTTGTTCTAGCACTTTGAGCATAAACTTTTGAATTGCGTGTACGACATGTCGGTATTTACGTGATCGTCATATACATGCTTCAAATTCATTTCATCCTGCTTAAAGAGTACCAATAGGTTAGTATTATCGCGCACGAGATGTTTCGGAATACGTGCGTACGTTTAACACAAGTAAAAGCAGTCCACATCTCTGTGTCGCCCCATGCAGAAAAATGCTCTCACGTTGTCCTGTTTTTCACAGGCAATATCATCGAAAATCATGATCGAATTCGATCCCGCCTCCTCGGGTTTGATGACTTGCTCATGATCAGCGAAAGGAAAATATTTCACCCCTTTCACAGATTCGAGCAGACGTTTGAGAAATGTGTACTTTGGTTGATTCAAAGATTTTGAATACACGTAAACATTTTCAAATCTCAAACCATTTGGATGGATAATGAGGGTAAGGAGCGCGTTAGTCTTTCCGCAATTGGATGGACCGCAAAATACTGCGCGTACACTACATGGCAACAATTCCCCATGACGCCTCCTCCCTGCCCTCCTATCCTCATCTTGCACGAGATCATCAAAATTTTTTGTAGGTAATTTGATCGATTGGTTGTGGAACCTCATCTCGAGAATAACTGACGTCTCGAGACACGGGCGAACCCTTTTATAAATATGATGGGCATCGAGAACGATTATCTCAGTATCAGTTTGTACGTTTTGTGGGAATGACTACGCTGCTGAATAAAATAAAATTCGATTTTGAAAATCCGCGGAAGCACAATACAGATAAATAAACTATTCGAAATAAAATTTCTCAGTCTACGACTATTCTTCATCGAGTAATGATCGTGCACGGGGAAGGGCTCGTCAACAATCTCATCAATAAGCTTCCGATTGAACTGCATGTACCTGGTTATCAATATTGTGGTCCTGGCACTAAATTGAAAAAGAGACTCGAACGAGGGGATTCAGGAATAAACGCGCTCGACGCTGCTTGTAAAGCGCACGATATCGCGTATTCGAAAAATCGTGAAAACATCGACGCTCGACACGCCGGGGATCGAGTTCTCGCGGATAAAGCTTGGAGACGTGTTTTTGCAAAAGACACCAATTTTAATGAAAAAGCTACAGCTTGGGGTGTTGCGAATCTGATGAAGACTAAAACTAAGCTCGGTATGGGTGCTGGGGGGATGAGAAAGATGAAGAGGAACCCTCGAGTGAAAAAAGTCTCGATAAAGAGTATTATCCGAGCAGCGAAAACATCGATGATTCCCGGTACGAACGCAGTGAAATCAGCTCTCACTGGCGCACGCGCAGCTGTAAAAAATGCTGGTGGCAAGAAAAACATCCAATCGCCGCGCATTCTGCCTGTACCTCCAAAAATTGGTGGTTTTTTGCCCTTTCTTATACCCATTTTCGCGGGATTAAGCGCTACCGGAGCTCTCGCTGGTGGCGCCGCGGGCATTGCTAAAGCTGTTAATGATGCCGAGGCCGCGAAACATGCTCTCGAAGAGAGTAAACGTCACAACAAGACGATGGAGAGTATAGCGTTGGGAAAGGGACTTTATCTTAAACCATACAAAAGCGGTATGGGTCTTCATGTTAAAAAAAACGACTAAGGCTACCACATCGAGCGCTCACCGATGCTGATTTATCAAAGTTCGCTAGAGTCATGAAAATTCCACATTTTCGTGGCGTTTACATGAGAAATGCGCTACCCGAGGATGGACCTCGAAAATACGAATCGGCTATCGTCAATCTTGATGATAAAGATGGTCCAGGCACACATTGGGTCGCATACGCGAAAAAGAACAAAAAAGTAATGTACTTCGACAGTTTCGGTGATCTTCAACCACCGTCCGATTTAATAAAATACCTCGGTGTTGGTAGCATTGTAAATTACAATTATCAAAAATATCAAGACTATGATACAGTAGTGTGCGAACATCTGTGTCTCAAGTTCCTCAACGGAGAGTTATAAAATGGATGGTTATACGAATCGCGGGATCAGTCGAGTGCTAGACGCAATGGATGAATCTTTTACATTGACATTGTCAGGCACATCTTCCATACTCGAAGCTCATTATTTTCCCCCCATCGAATTGTCACCATACAAACATTATACTCTGGGTCTCCTTGAACTGCTAACCTTCAATTAAATTCCCAATATAGACGAGAGAAATAACAAATTTTACGTGGGCGCGGAGATTATCACCATACCGATTGGGAGCTACGAAATTGAGGATATTGAGAGCTATCTGCAAAAAGTACTCTCCGATAGTAATATCGATGTCATTCTCAAGGCCAATAATAATACTCTGTGCAGTGAAATTAAAAGCAATCGTGAGATAAATTTCGAACCGAGTGATTCTATTGGTCGACTGCTGGGTTTTACACCACGCATCCTTCCCGCTAATATTACACATAAATCCGATCCGGTTACTATTCTCAAGATAAATTCTCTACGAGTCGAGTGTAACATAACCTCGGGAGCATACATCAACGGGCAACGAGTTCATACGATTCACGAATTTTTTCCCTCTGTACCGCCGGGGTATAAAATTATCGAAATACCCTCGCACATCGCCTATCTCCCAGTTACCGTTAAATCGATACACAATCTACAGTTGAAAATTGTCGATCAAGACGGTGAGTTGGTGAATTTCCGCGGCGAGCTAACAACGATCCGGCTACACATAAAATCCTAAAAAAATGGGAATTGTTTTCGGGTCGAAGAGCGGACAGGGGTATAAATTTCAACGACCATGCCTCGAACGAAACATTCGTCGAACACCCCGCAAGAAGCTAACACCTTAGAATATTCGATATCTCCAGAGTCTGGGTCTGAAACTTCGAAAAAAATAACAAAAATAAGTTCTTGTTGCATCACAATTACTTGCTTTATACCATGGCGGAAATCTTAACAATACAAAAACCCGTGATGTTTGATGATGCTATTGCGCATTACGAGATACACGGTCATCAACCATTCGCCTCGGCAACCTTCAATAACAGCGATGAAATTCGTATTGTCGTGCAGCATCAAGATTTGTGTCTATTGCCTAGTAAGAGCTCGCTGCACGTTAGCGGTAGATTGACGAGAGCCGATGGCCGCACTCCGACGACAAACACAACGTTGGTCACCAATGCCATCTGTCACTTATTCGAGGACATACGCTACGAACTGAACGCCATTGAGATTGACCGACGTAAAAATGTTGGTCTAACGAGCGTGATGAAAAATTATGTGTCTCAGAATCCTAGTCAAACATCGATAATGGAAAACGCTGGTTGGGTACCCAGTGAAGAAGAGCTGCAAATAACTGATGCTTCTGGATACTTCGATATCTCGATACCGCTGAGTATGTTATTGGGTTTTGCCGAGGACTATCGCAAAATTATCATTAATGCCAAGCACGAGCTGATATTGATGAGAGCAAACACCGACACGAACGCAGTCATACGGACTCGACCAGAAGGGGCTGCTGCACCGGAAGAATTTAAGATCATTCTATCGAAAATTGAATGGATGATACCGTATATCAAGGTCTCCGATGAGAGAAAAATTCAAATGCTAAATTACATAGCCAAAGATACACCCATCCCAATAAGTTTTCGCACGTGGGAACTGTATGAGTACCCTCTATTGCCTGCTTCATCGAAACACGTTTGGGTAGTAAAAACTTCTACTCAACTCGAAAAACCCCGATATGTAATCGTAGGTTTTCAAACAGCACGAAAAAATAATGCTCTTAAGAATGCGAGTCATTTTGATCATTGTCATGTTCGAGATGTTAAACTCTTTTTAAATTCACAGAGTTATCCGTATGGGAACTTGAACCTCGGCATTAGTCGCAATCAGTATGCTTTGCTCTATGAAATGTATGCAAATTTCCAGTTTTCTTATTACGAGAAGGAGCCCGAACCACTCATAAACAAAGGTGACTTTTTGAAATACGCGCCGCTAATTGTTATCGATTGCTCAAAGCAGAATGAATCGTTGAAATCAGGCCCCGTCGATATTCGCCTGGAATTCGAATCTGTAAATCTCTTTCCTGCTGAAACCTCGGCTTATTGTTTAATTTTACACGACCGTATTGTTGAATATAACCCCATCAGTGGTAATGTTAAAAAAATAGTGCAAGGACACGTTCATCTGTAGAGTTATATATTTTTCTTTTTACTTCTTATAGTTTTTTATTATCACTATATATTCATGAGTTTTTTGGCGTGGAAGGGAGGGGGGGGGGCGTATTGGATATTTGTTATAAATCGGACGCGACGGTTATTGGAATCAGTTGTATCCGAGATGGAGTACGTGGTTGACTTGCAAGGTTTCAAAAAACCCTCGAACGAATTTGTGTTAAAAGAATTTTCTGTTATTTCTTTAACGGATTCCAATCGAACACCGTCAACGCTTTTCTTCGAACCACCATGCGTATGGATTGATTTGCTGGTCAAATATAGATGTACAAATGCTTGGTTGACAAATAATTATCATGGCTTACCATGGAACTATGGTGCCATACCCTATAATGCGATAAACGGAATTCTTCAAAACATTTTACGCGATGCACGAGCAATTTACGTTAAGGGTCCGGAGAAGAGAGAATGGTTAACGAATTTTTTGGATGGTTGGGCGGGGCTCATAATCAATCTTGATAATCTCGAATGTCCATCGTTACAGAAATTGCGGAAAAGCATACGCACTGATTGTTCATATCACAAGTATTCATCAAAGTTCAATTGCGCAAGCAAAAATGTTCTAGCTCTAAAATATTGGCTTCGCCCAAAATTGCCCGAGAATTAAGTATATTTTTTCCATGAAAATAAAAGATTTCAATATACATCATGTGTGTTTGCTATATTTTGAATACCCTATACACCAACGAAAACGATTCGAAGTATGTTCGATGTCTCCCCACGATGGAAACGTCTCGACTTGTTTTGACTCGTCTCGACTCGTTTCAACTTGTCACAGCTTTATTCCCTCATAGCATTCACATAGTGAAATAATAATAATTAAGAATTAGTCACTAAAATGAGATGGAAGATCAATTCAGTATAAATGAGATGCGCTCAAGACTGTTCAAATCAGTCGTTGCATCAGTCTTCATACAGCACAGTCAAAAGTCATCGCATTCGAAGTTACATCCAAAGTTACAGTTGTAGAGACGCGAATTGCTAATCCACATTAAACAATTATTACGAAATATTCAACGTGTGAAAAAAATAATTATCGCACGATCACGAACTCAATCGATGGTAGCCAAATTTGGACAAATAAATTTTGACGCATCAACGTGAAAAAAATCGCAGGTTTGTATTAAACGTTTTGTCCCGTGAATTATGTGTTCTCATAATTTCGAGTGTTAACGATAAACAATTTTATGGAAAAAATGTATTTTTCAGATCAACATGGATTTACATGAAATCAACAAAGTGGGTCTGTTGGCTGATTTTCTCCCAATCAAAAAGCTGTCCGAATTGTCACCGCAGGAGGTGTATCCAGTTACCGATATACGAATTGCAAAAGCAAGTATGGCGATAGAATCGTCATGGATTTGGAAAAAACTTGTACGGTTTTTCTACCAGCCCGGATGACCACACCGATTCTGTCAAATGAATATCTGTTCAAGGAGATGGTTCGTGCATCTCATGAAAATGGATTAGCACTGCGCTCTCATGGCACTGTATATAATCACATTGAATTTGTTCAAATGTAATAATTTTATAAGTAATAACGAATGTAATACTGAGTGTAATACTGAGTGTAATATCAAATAGATGAAACCATGATATTGAATAAAAATTGTATAAAACCATAGATATTTGTAAAATGTTTTTATTTTTATTCGAGAGAAAATTTACTTAGAATGAGTACATATGAAAATACATAAGAAAAAATATGTAAGTATATATATATATATATATATATATATTGAGACGGCCATACCTGTAACATAAAATTTATAATATTAGTAATAGCAACTAACGCGAGAGGGCTACGATTCGCGTTAACAAATTAACGCGAACAATAATATAAATACAAGACGATAAACATCAACAAATCACCTTACCTTGCGACGAAACCACAGAATCTCCTGAGATATCTGACTTGGTACTGTTGACGCCCACCTCTGCTACGTAGGTAACAGAACGGGAATCTCGACCTTACCTCCAGTCAGATAAACAACAGGAACCTGTGGTCCACCAGGTCTCAGTACAAAGTTATAAAATACGTTACTCACCGATAACGAAGGAAGTATACTCGAAGTCTCGTAGAACCAAAAATTTCATCGCGCACTCGTCATTTCTCCAGCGCGAATCCAAGATACGGCGAAACCAGGGCATCCTCAAGTCCTTGGCTACGGCATCGGCATTGGAAAGCGACGAGTCATCACCTGAAATCCAATAGGTAAATTACCCGGGTAGAAATTGTGATATGGCCCCGCTATGGGCGCTGTCAGGCTGCCTGACTGCCCTGTTACGGCCCTCGTAAGGCAGCCAGTAGCGCCCCGTCAGAATCGGTAACGCCCCGTCCTATACGGCCCTGATCAGGCTGCCTGATGCGGTCGCTTTTGCGCTGCCGGGATAGCCGCCTGAATATTTGGTACTATATATATACGATATATATACCATGCATGCATATATTTGGGAGAGAATTCTAAATAATTGATTCACAAGAGTTGGAACGAAATTCAAGTTTATTTATTGAATTTTTATAAAAACTGAATTTACTTACTGCTATATAATTTTTTTATTGAACGCATATTATCTATCTATATATATATATATATATATATATATTTTTTTTTTTTTTATTATGACTAATCAGACTTATTGTTTTACGTAATCAGACTTTTAGTCATGAGTATTTTTATTTGGCATATATACTTTGTCTACTCTATTTCGCCTCGTTGTTTTTCCACCGTGCCTTTTCGCAGTAAACGATTGCCGTCCCAATCTTTGGCATTATTAATAATTTTGCCGACGGCCTGTTCGAAGTCTTTAACGCTGAGGGATCCACGTTTCTCCTCATTTTTAAGTTTGGCGAATATTACGCCTGAAATGAGATTCATATTTTAGTTATTAGATAATATATTTCATAAAACTTCATACATGCCAAGAAATATGAAAAAGTTACCTTGGGCACAAACAAAAAATTGCGTCTTACTAAGTAATATTTTTTTTCCGGTGTTTTTAACCGCCGTGCACTGCAAGATGACATCCCGCGAAAGAAATTTTTTAAAAATTTCCCTCACGGATTGCAACATTGATGCGTGGACGCTCGTTAATTTCCACATATTCGCCATCTGATTAAAAAAGAACAATTGAGTTAGAGTGGTTTTCGAAAACATAATCAGTTTCCTCAGATTTAATATTTCATAAAGATTTTTTAACAAAAAAAGTAGAGATAGACACTGAGTACTTACTATATCCTCCCGAAAATGTTCATCTGACTTCAGTTTTGCATCGAAGTCTTTAAAATCTTCAGTGCTTCCGATTGGAAGTTCGATATTGCACTTCTCGGCAGCATCGTTGAAATTGGGCACGTCCGAGGGGTTATTTTTGCTCTTCAGCTCACTCAACATATTTTTTATTTCTTCCAGTTGCGTTGAAATTTGCGTGAGCTGCAGGCTATGAGACTGGAATCCTTTAGTAATGACTGCTTTGATGTCTGTAATATTTTTAGATGGTAAACAAAAACAAATTAAAAAATTGTCTAAATATTAAATGTTCTGTAACTAAAGTTATTAAACAGTAACTGCATTCTTAATTTTTTTAGTGAGTTTAATAAGGATGTGAAGAAACAGTATAAATATTGTTGTGCAGACTAAATTAGACATATTTTCTTGTATTTTTTACCTTCTAATGAAGAGTCCCTGCTTATTATGGGAATCATGTCATTGAATAAAATTGTCGCTGGTGCATGCATATAAATCATTTATTGAATATAGTTATAAATATAAATCACTTATGAACATTGATAAAAAAAATGACTTACTTTTTTTTCATGCGCTTCCTTTTTTTTAAGCGAAGAGCCAGCTTCACATACTAGGCAGAATCGAAAATAATAAATAATGGTTAATATATATAAAATAAGATCATTTTTTAAGGAAATACTTACTTAAATTTTTGTTAGTATCAACCATTTGTGGCACCTGCCACCGATCTTCGCAGGATATATTCTTTATTTTGTATCCTGCGGTTGCAATATTAGCTTTAGCAGCAGCAGCGTTGTCTGTGTCTGATGAATATGCATATTCTTGTGCCTCGAGAACTTTTAACTTTCTCGTTGCTTCATCATAAGTTGCTGTCAAATTGAATACATTACATAATTTAAATATAAATACCCACCACCAAAGCTGCAATGCGGTAATTGTTGTAATATAACTTACCCGCTTCACCACGTATTACAATAGGATACGTTGGCCATGAATCGGGTGCAGGCCCTGCACATTTGATTAGAGTGTGCAATAAGGCAGAGTTTTCGTCGTCGTACGGCGGAGGCATACATTTTGCCGACAATGAATCCAGATCGAAGTCGTACATGATCCACGTTGACGGTACGCAATCGACGCTTCGGATTCCATGCCGTCTTTCTTTCGAGAATTCTATTAGTTTATATTGTGCGTCATCCATCTATAATATGCGAAATAAGAAAGTACTATTAATTTATTGACCTTCGATGCTTACAATTTATTAATCTGCCGTAATTACATACCTTTTATCGTAAATGCACAACCGACGCACGTGTCACTTTTTTGGGGTTATGTTCAACTGTATTCGTGTGGTGCCGGCGTCCCGGCGTGATCTCTTTGGTGAAATTTATGAACGCTTGTGTACTGCGCCACATTTTACGTTTATCCGAAAGTTTTTTATGTGATGTGAACGATTGTATTAAAATGAATTCTCAAACAAAGACACGATTTGCGACGAAAATGCGAGTACGAAGGCATCGAATCAGCAAAAAAAAAAGGGAAAAGATTATGGATGAAAATATACCAATCCCTATGTTAGGTATGTATAACCCAAAAATGTTCAAGCATTCGTAACACGAATTCGATTAAGAACGTTGTCGTGTAACATATAATTTTTGACAGATTTAAAAAAAATTTGTTTGAATGATTCTGTAGAGTAATACCTGTAAAATGAGCTAAAGTTGTTAAAGAATTACCGTCTAGGAGTGCGTGAAAAAAAATATCCAAGTTTTGAAATTTAACAAGGAGTCTTATGGGACGATTATATTTTGTTTTTTATTTTTAATAAAAATCAATCGATTCGTTTACAAACATCTAATATTATTTTACACGACAATGTCCTTAAGCGTGCAATCATCGAGTTCATTTTTTTAGGAATATCCATTTTATAGAAGTCGATTAAAGTATAGTTTAATCAATTAGTCATATGCCATAAGTCATATCATATAATGCGAATCTGTGTGTCTAGTCTATTTCTTCCAGTAGATATTCGAAGTATACACTTTTTATTGAATTCACCTGTTTATTAATTTATGCGCAGATTGGAATGGTCCCAGTACCAGTATCACACCTCCAGTGCCAAGTTCATTTGCAAATTGAAAGCAAAAAGAGAATGTATGAAGACAGTGACAGCAGTAATGACGAGATGATACTTGAAAACGAAAATGAAAACGATA
This sequence comes from Netelia melanura, assembly GCA_964007305.1. Classification (NCBI taxonomy): domain Eukaryota; kingdom Metazoa; phylum Arthropoda; class Insecta; order Hymenoptera; family Ichneumonidae; genus Netelia; species Netelia melanura. Next base: position 15,321,650 of record OZ023255.1, on the reverse strand, counting down.
TCACTGCTGAAGGAATAAACATCAATTATACTGGAAATCAACAAAGTGATCATGAACTCGATGAGGATAACATTAACCACTCTATTGAAAATAGTGGGGATGAAGCAAAAATATCGACAGATGAAAATCAAACCAGTTTTGAGGAGCGAGACAGTGATGAAAGTTTTGAAAGAGATGAAGAGGTTAATGGAAGAAATCTCGCCTATGTTAATCGACAAAACGTACAGGATGATGAAAATGAGATCATGGCACTTCGACGGTGGGCACTTGATTCTCATACACCGCACACTCATTTGGATACTTTGTTAAAAATTCTTCGAACGAGAGCCTTTCCTTCTTTACCAAAATCGGCAAAAACATTTCTCAACACATCCAAAGCGGTGTATGAAATTAAAGACTTCAGAAATGACAATGGTGAAGTCAACGGTAAATTTGTATATTTTGGCATTACCAAAAACCTTCAAAAAGTTATAAATACAGATATACGGAAAATCTGTTATACTTACAATTCAACATCGATGGGATTCCTTTATTTAAATCCAGCAGTCAACAATTTTGGCCAACACTATGCAAAGTTCATTTCGAACCAGATATATACAAAGCATTCCCAGTTGCTATATACGCAGGAACTGGAAAACCGACTAATGTCAATGAATATTTTGAAAAATTTATATCTGAGATATTGGAACTGCTACAGGATGGAATATTGATAAACGATAGGCTGTTTGAAGTTCGCATTAAATGCTTCGTGTGCGACCGACCTGCTCGCTCAATCATCAAACAAATTAAAAACCATGGAGGATATTATGCATGTGAGCGTTGCACGATTAAAGGAGAACGATGCGATAATCGAATGGTATATGCTTCTACGGATTGTGAAGAAAGAACAAATTACAGTTTCCGTAATCAAGAGCAAATACAACACCACACAGGCATATCGCCTTTGATTGTAATTCCGGAACTTAATATGGTTACTGATTTTGTATTGGATTTCATGCATCTTTGCTGTTTGGGTGTAATGAAAAAATGTTTTAATTATTGGCTGAATGGTACTCAGAAAATTAAATTAAGTCAAAATGGTAAACTTCAACTATTACATCATCTACTCGATTTACAAAAGCAAGTACCACAGGATTTTCAACGCACAACGAGATCGTTAATCGATTTCCCAAAGTGGAAAGCTACAGAATTCCGATTATTTTTATTGTATCTCGCTCCAGTTGTACTAAAAAAAATTCTATCTCGTGATCTGTACAACCATTTCATGCTTTTTCATACAGGCTGTCGAATATTATGCTCAGAAGATCTTGTATTGAAATTTAACGATCACGCAAACCTTTATTTAAGGAAATTTGTAGAATTGGCTAGTGATTTATACGGAACTCAATGCCATGTTTTAAATTTGCATTCACTGATCCACTTGGCTAGCGATGCGAAAAATATGGCATGTTCTCTGAGCAAAATCACAGCTTTTCCATTCGAAAACGCTTTAGGGAAAATTAAAAAAATGCTCCGCAGCGGTAAGCGACCCTTGTCCCAAGTATCCTGCCGTTTTCACGAAGAATTCGTAACTTACGATACAAAAATAACTCTACCGCCCATGATATCTATATTACGTAAAAAACAGGGAGAGCATTCTACAACAATAAAAAAACTCCGATATAAATCATCAATTCTCACAACGATATCACCTGATAATGTTGTGTTAATTAAAAATAAACAAATTCTGGAAATTAATACCATGTCCTTTCAACATCGTGAAGAAAATACTATCCAAATTACAGGAAGGATTTTTATGAAAGAAAAACCAATTTTCGAGTATCCATGTAACTCCGGAGAGCTTGATATGTGGAAAATAAAGGAAACAAATCGCGTAAAAATATGTACACTTGAAGATATAATAACAAAAATGGTATGTTTTAAAATTTCTACGGATCCAGACAACAAGAAAACATATGTAATTCCTCTTCTTCATTGGCAAATATAGAATATGAAAATAAAACTTATATTTCGATAGAATATATATTTTTTGTTCCTGATTCCAAACCTAATAATAACAGAGGCAAACCCCAAAAAATGTCTACGTCGGATATGGAATTATTTCATATTCCACTTATTCAAAAACACCTTTTTTTAACCAGTTCAATTTGCGCACCTATAACTTAACATAAATATTGTTATTTAATGTCCAATTCTGTTTTATATTATATTTTGTATATTTTATGACTTTGAAAATTATTTAACATTGATTTATACAAGTGGACAAACATTAATGTGATAGTATATATATGGCTGTCTCAGCAGGCCGCTGTAATAATAAAATAATATAAGGCAAGCATGAGTACGGCCGTCTTATGGCAAGCATTAGCGGGGCGCTATAAGGCAAGCATGAGTACGGCCGTCTTATGGCAAGCATTAGCGGGGCGCTATAAGGCAAACCTGAGTAGGGCCGTCTTATGGCAAGCATTGGCGGGGCGCTATAAGGCAAGCCTGAGCGCGGCCGTCTTACGGCATGCCTTTGCAGGGCCGTATCAGGACCTTCTCAGGCTTGCCATATTATGGCAAGCCGTAGCGCTACCTGATCAGGGCCTTGTAGCAAATCAGGCAAACCCTACAAAATTTCTACCCGGGTATCGGTCCTCAAGACCAGAAAACCAAAATTGGAGCTCTCACCTGAGTCCGCTGTTCTCTCGGCGAACCTAAACGCGCACAAAACCAATAATACTCGTGCAAGTACAGTGAGTAACAAAAATATTCGGACACCACGGTATATCGGTATAAATCATTATGTACCGTAGTTATTTCTGAAAGAAAAAAATTCCTTTTTTTAGTGAATACATTATTGATATTTGTTAACAATAATATGTCATAAAATAATTTTTATCTATAATCTGTAGATATTTTTTTGAACATTGTATAGAATAATGTACGATTTTCGCGCAACAAAAATATTCGGACACTTATAAGAAATGGGTGGTTTTTTAATTATTAATAACCTTTAATACTTAGTGGCATATCCTGTTTGATCTTCCACGTTTTCCAGACGTTCTGGCATATTTGAAATAATTTTTTTCAAATAGTCTGAACTAATTTGTAGCCATTCTTCTTGCAATCTCGTCTTTAGTTCATCTTTCGTACGTGGGGGTGACGAACGAACTCCCTGGTCCAATTTTTCCCATAGATTTTCTATGGGATTTAAGTCCGAAGATTGAGGTGGAGGATGCAAAATTTTTGGACAATTATATAACAGATATTCCTGTTCAATGCGTGCTTTGCGCTTTGGATCACTGTCTTGATAAAACTTGAATGTTCTTTCAATCCCCATATGTGCAGCACTTTGTATCAAATTGTCTTTCAATAATTAAAGGTATTTATTTGTATCCATAATACCGTCAATAAACACTAATTTTCCTAGGAAAAAACCCTTTATAAACGAAATCAAT
>OZ023255.1:15220553-15318007 GCA_964007305.1 Netelia melanura | reverse complement strand
CCGAGCCTGCTGTGATTATGGGCTTCGCAGCCCAGAGTGTTGCAGTTTTCAGAAGAGAACAGAAGAAGCGCGATCGCGCCGCTTGGCACTCAAACGGTTAAATAAACGAGTGTGTTCAACAACAAAGTGTTTTGCTGAATAACTCCAACATCTTACAAGTAATATTTTTAAATATCAGTCGTAAGAAGATATGTTGAACATATTTTTTTCGTTTCATTTTTAAGTGAATATATATATATATATATATATATATATATATATATATATATATACCGGGTGGCCCACATAACTCTTAACAGCTGAATATTTCGGAAACTATTTGTCCAATCAAAAAGTTGTTTATGAGAAAGTTTTATGCTTTCGAGGGGCCTTTCTAACTATACAAATATGAAGTTACTCCCTGCCCCCCTTTATGGGGGGCGGGGGGTAACTTTACAATTTCAAACGGGACCCCCTATAAAATGTTAGATGGTTGGATTCTACGAGAAAAAACAAATAAATTTTATTTGAAACATTTTGTTGTCGGATGTGATTTTTTGTCAGATAGGGGGTCCCGTTTGAAATTGTAAAGTTACCCCCTGCCCCCATAAAGGGGGGCAGGGGGTAACTTCATATTTTTGTAGTTAGAAAGGCCTCTCGAAAGCATAAAACTTTCTCATAAACAACTTTTTGATTGGACAAATAGTTTCCGAAATATTCAGCTGTTAAGAGTTATGTGGGCCACCCTGTATATTGTTACGTACGGTTTTTCCTCGTAATATGTTAAGATTTTGTTATTATTTTAAAAGTCGAGTTGTCAGGCTACTCGACGTGTGGGTTCCGTCCGGTTAAAGCGGCGTAACGCACCTCACCTTATTTTCGTATGTGTGTGTGTGTTCCGTCGATCTGCTGGCGTCGGCGAACAGCTGAGGAAATTGGGAAAGTCGGAATGTAGTAGAGGCAATAGAGGATTTTTTCCTGCATTTCGAGCGACCAGTTATTTTATTATTTAAATAGGTTCAGTATAACTTACTGAATATGAATAAACAAAATACTACCAAATTACGAACGGTTTACGAAAATGGTCATGATCTTTATTATAGATAATGAAATTTCCTATCTTTTCCGTTAAATAATTCTGTTTGTAGCACATGGTTAATAAAAACAAAGTATGCGTAGGGGGAAATGTTCACCGAACTAAATCAAAAACTGAGCGAGTGCAACGATCCCATCTCCAAGTGTACGGCTTTTTACAACGTTGTACTCAAATATGTCTAACATCAATAAATTGAAGAAAAATAAATTAATATTGGCTTATTGGAATGCCAATAGTATTAGAAATAACCTACAAGAAGTCTCTGACTTCCTGCATACATATAACATTGATATTTTTCTGGTAAATAAAACAAAATTAACAAGTAAGATAAAGAGCAATATCCAAGGATACAGATGTGTAAGAAGCGACAGACGCCGCAACATACAAGCTGCAGGAGGCATCGCAATCTACCATAGAAACAATATTCATGCAAACGAAACTAATTTTGATACAGAACATCTTGAAGCTATTGGAATAAAGCTGGAAAGCGGACTTACCTTTGTGGCAGCCTATTCAAACCCCCATGAGCATATAAACATAAAAGACATTAAAAAGATAATAAAAAGCTCGTCCAAAATCCTCCTAGCGGGAGACCTAAATGCGAAACACCAATTCTGGAAGTGCCAGACAAACAATAGGAATGGTAACACTATCCTCAATTATATTGGAAACGAAAATGTCAATTTAATAGCTCCTAAGGACTACACTCTATATCCATACTTACATACCTGTGCACCGAGCATAGTTGACTTAACAATCTACGAAATATTAGAGGAATTAATAACATAACCGCAATAGGTGAATTAAATTCCGACCATCGCCCTGTTACAATTGAAATAGATACAGATATCGACACTTACCATCAAAAAAGATCTAATTACTCCAAAGCAAACTGGACAGAATTTAGAAAAACAATTAACGAAATTATCACAATGCAAGAAAAACTCCATAACGAAGCAGAAATAGACAATTCAATTGAAAACTTTACCAATACTATAAAAATGGCCATCCAAATGACCATCCCAGAAACAAAAGACATAATAATTAATACTCTTCCACCTGAAATAAAAAACATGATAAAGATTAGAAATAAAATCCGAAGACTATACCAAAAAACGAAAAATCAAGGAATCAAACAAATATGGAACAAACATTCACTAGCTGTCAAAAATACAATAAAAAATCATATAAATAATAAATGGAACGCAAAATTTCAAAAACTTAACACAAAGGATAAATCACTATGGCAGATGACTAGGGCTTTAACAAAACCTCGATCACTTAGCATACCACTGCTAAAAACAAAATCCTCACATCTGAACCCAAATACAACAATAACTATGCTCGAACATAACTTGAACCGCCTCGCCGAGCACTTCGAAAATATTCATTCCCTGACTCAGAATATGAAAAATACAAACAACACAATTAAAGTCGAAAGAACATAGGAAACACCTTCCACAATCGTCACATTCGTCCGCCGGTGCCCCGTTTCCTCGTCCGCAAGTGCCGACTTGGGCGCCAGTCGAGTTTTGTTTCGCCGGTCTCGACAACCGGCGATCACGGGGAGAACTCGCCGCGATCGCACCAACTGGTCATCGGCCAACACGCAACAATAACAACAACGACACTGATGGTGACAGGAGATGGGAACGATCTCACCGAAGACGACGACACAACAAAACCGGCCGATGACCGAAGGGGCCGCTTTTTGTTTCGCCGGAAGCGACGAAATCGGGCTGACCTGGACGCGTTGGCGGGTACGCGACGGTGACGGGAGTGCTCGGGCGCTCAGTCTGCAAGGTTTGGCAGAGAGGGTCGGGGTCGGAGGACAATGGATGCGAGAACTCTAACTCGTGTAACCCATCGGCTCGAGTGCGGCATCGAACACGAGAAACGGAACCACAACTAAATCTTGATGTTATTATTATTCGGGAACGTGACGATATCGAAAGCACTCTGAATTGGTACGGTATTATTCTCCGGGAACAACACGAGAATGCAACTTGGCGTCGGACAAGTAAACGTCGAACGACTTACCGAGCTGCCGAAGACCTTGGCTCACCTTCGTCGCAGATCCCTCCGACGTAGCTTACCTCGCTCGGACAGAGCGTTGCGGGTGTCCGATCAGGCCGAGACACGAAAACACGAAGGCAGCGCGATCGCCGGCACGGCATTCGAGAATACACTGTTCGAACATTATATTATTTCCTGTCGTGTAGTACGAGAATACAGGCGTCGTCTTGGGAGACGCGTGTGAACGTAAACAATACGTGCGAGTACTCGACGCGAGGACGCGCCGTACCCTCAGCGAGTGCTGTCGAGAATGAGCCATTCGCGCAGTAACGAGAGAGCGCGAGCTGCGCGAGGCTCGACCTCGACCACAAGACACTCGCGAATAGTCGTCGACGAGAACTATGAATTCGGTAACGCGCGACCGAAATGGGGATCGGCGGCGTACCAGCTCCACAAGACATCGGAGCCACTGAAGATCTTTATAGATCGCGAGAGCACTGAAGGGCGTATCGAAAAACAGCGATACTCCCTCGGAAACCTGCACTATGCGTAATTCGAACGGGAGAAAAACACTCATGCGAATGCTCACAGTACGCGACGAGATCAGACCTCTCACTCTAGAGAACGACGACCGAGACACAACACTAGAGCTAGCGTACGGAGAGAGAGAACGACACAGCTCCGACGCGTAACGCGAGAGCGAGTGAGACACCGAGTGCCCGACATCGAGCGTACGTGAGGACTTATTATTGTCCCGATCGCGACGCTTCGACGACTCGCGGTAGACTAATTGATTCCCAATCTTCGAAATCGCAAACATCCAGCAATATGATGCCAAATTTTCATTGCCGGTAACTACTGCCCTCTCCTCTCGGTCGAGAGACAGGCTAACTATAACGAGAGCGATACCTTGTGACCGTGATTTACCAGGACTCAGAAAATCACGTCACAGTATATATCGTCGTCGCCGACGATCCATGCTCCCCCCGTTGAGAGGATTCCGATCAACACTATTATTGTATTGCATTGTCTCTAAAAAATGTCCTTATCTTCGATTGGTAATGGAGCCAGTTTTCGCACGTTACGTTTAAATTCACTCGTTGCTGTTTTAACGGTCACCACCCTCACCACGGCATCCGTGCCAGGATGAACCTCTGTCACGCGTCCCAAAGACCACTGCATGGGCGGTAGATGGTCTTCTTTTAGGAGGACGATGGCCTCTTCCTTGATTGACGGCTCTCCTTTGGTTCATTTGGTTCTGATATTGAACTCGTTCAAATATTCTTTATTCCATCTGGTCCAGAAATCCTGGCGAATTTTCTGTAGATGCTGCCATCGAGACAGACGATTAGTCGGCGTGGATCTGTAATCTGGACTGGGCAATCTAGTCAACGAGTTACCGATAAGAAAATGACCAGGAGTTAGAGCTATGAGATCATTCGGATCGGTAGATAGAGGAGTCAGTGGGCGAGAATTCAGAATGGCTTCAATCTCTATCGCTAGAGTATTGAATTCTTCGAAAGTGAATAGTTCGTTGGCAATTACGCGTTTGAGGTGATGTTTGAACATTTTTACTGTGGCTTCCCATAACCCACCGAAGTTCGGTGAAAGTGGAGGAATGAATGTCCCTTTAATGCCTTGTTCTCCCAGAAAAGACGTGGTCTTTGTCTGATGCGCTTCTGAATTGAACAATGCATACAATTCTTTTAATGCATTCTTCGCCCCAACGAAATTGGTATCGTTGTCGGAACTGATAATTCGTGGCCTTCCGCGACGAGCGACGAATCGCTTCAGAGCTGCTAGGAAGCGTTCAGTCGTTAGATCGCTAACTACTTCCAAGTGAACGGCCTTTACGACTAAGCAAACGAACACTGCGACATAGACCTTGATCTTTGTTCGGTTTCGGTGTTTCCTTTCTTTGATGAAAAAGGGACCACCGTAGTCCACTGCCACATTGGAGAAGGGTAGCGCCTTTCTAGTGCGAATGTCTGGTAAATTTCCCATTGCATAGCCAACGGATAGTGGGTTGGCACGACAACAAGCAATGCAGCATCGGATAATTTTGCGAACTTGACCACGTCCATCAATCAACCAATATTTGCGTCGGATTGCATATAACGTAGTTTGTATTCCGGCATGGTGATTTTGATTATGGATAGTGTTTGATTATCAGATCTGTTGTGACGTGATGCGATTGAGGAAGTATTGCTGGATATCGCTACTCATATGGCAGCTGTGCGTTCCTCAATCGGCCATCGACCTTCATAATGCCAGTCTTGTCAATAAATGGGTCCAATGATTTTAATTTTCCCTTGGAGTGCATTCGTCTCTGACCTGTTATCTCTTGTGCTTCTTCGTGAAATGCGGCCATTTGTACTAGCATTACGATTTTATTCTCTGCGGCATTCAGTTCTTCGACATTTAGGACTCCTTTGTTGTGGTTCGTTGGTTTGGCCCGTAGGCAGTATGCAATTATACGTCTCAGTTTCCTGAACGATGAGAACCTTTCGAGAATGTGCCCGGCGATAGCTGTGACGAAGCACACAATTCCTTTCCTTTCTGTTACATCTTCCGGTGCGTTGATCGATATCTTCGGCCATGTCGATTAGTTGGTCTTCAACCATGTCGGTCCCTCCTTCCAGATCGAGTTTTGAAGAAAGTCGTTTGGAAGCTGTCCTCTGGATAGCTGGTCTGCTGGATTGTCCTCTGATCGTACATGTCGCCAATCCGTAATAGCCGTTTTCTCCTGTATTTCTGAAACGCGGTTTCCAACAAACGTTTTCAAGAGATGTGGAGACGTGTCGATCCAATGTAATGTGATCATTGAGTCGCTCCACACGAATCTTCCATCAATTTTTATGTCGATGATCCGTGATACTTGCCAGTATAGTCTGGCCAACAATTGAGCTGCACATAATTCGAGTCCTGGGATCGTCACGACTTTTAATGGCGCTACGCGCCATTTTGAGCATAGCAATCGGCATTGAATGGTCCCGGTGGAATCAGTAGACCGAATGTAGATGCACGCTCCGTATCCTCTTTCGCTTGCATCGCAGAATCCATGGAGCTGTATGCTTGTAGCTTCCGATTTGAGAATTCGCCTGTCGCATGACCAATTGGCTAGTGAGTTTCGTTCCTCGCAGAACGTGGTCCAGTCGGTGTGGATGCTGTGGGTGACTGATTTATCCCAATCGAGTTTAAGGAGCCAGAGTTTCTGCATCAAACATTTTGCATACAAGATAACGGGACCAAGCAAGCCGAGGAGATCGAAGATTTTGGGAATTTCGTGTATTTTATGATATCTTCCTTGGCGTTCCACACTATTCCCAACGTCTTCCGTATTTGCTTTTTGTCGAGCTGAAGAGTTTGATTGAGCTCATCTTCCGGAAGGTCATCTTGAACGCGTGTACCGTTTGATGCCCATTGCTTTAGACGACGGCCTCCGAGTACGAGGAATTTGATGATCTTCATCCGCAATTCCCGAGTCTTTTCAATGGTTGGTGCGCCCGTCAACAGATCATCGACGTATAAATCCCGTTTGACAGCCTGCGCTGCTGTTGAATAATTGTGGCCCTCGTCATCTGCCAATTGGTATAGGCACCGAATTGCTAGGAAAGGTGCGGATGCTAGGCCGAATGTCGCCGTATTCAGCTGGTATGTTTTACGCCCGGTTGGTGTTTGCCGTAGAATTTTTTGGTATTTTCTATCTTGTTTTCGCACGACGAATTGCCGATACATTTTCTTGATGTCGGCAGTGGCGACGTAATTTTGCCATCGAAACCGGACAATCTGGGAACAAAGGTCATCTTAAATCGTTGGATCAACCATTAGTGTATCGTTCAGAAAGATCCCAGAGCTTGATTTTGCCAATCCGTCAAACACTACGCGGACCTTTGTTGTATTGCTTGACTCTTTGATGACAGCGTGATTTGGCAGATAGAAGTCATCTTCGTGGTCAGTCTCCAATTCCGACATGTATCCCAGCTGTAGGTATTCCTCGATGACTGCTGTGTATTGATGTTGCAGTGCCTTATCGGAATTTAACCTTCGCTGAAGGGAGTTCAACCGGTTGATTGCTCGTCCACGAGATTCTCCTAGTGATGGACACCCGTTCTTGAATGGAAGTGCCACCACGTAGCGACCGGTTGCCTCTCGGCTGACGTTTCGACGAAAGTGTTCCTCGCATTCGAGCTCTTCCGGCGAGAAACACTTGGGCGGTGTGCCTTCTCCGACTTCCCAAAATTTGGCGAGATCCTGTTGAATATCGGAGAAGGAGCATGTCACGGCTGAAGGGCGTTTACTGTGGACGCTGCCGCCTATGACCCATCCCAAACCCTTTTTTTGAAGGACCAGATCTGTGCCATTGTCTGACAGGTCGATCTGTCCGATGCAGAGCATTGATAATGTTGGACCCGAGCCGATCAGCAGATCCGCTGCCCTTAGCTTATGAAACTCGGGGTCCGCCAGACGTACATTTGAAGGAATGTCAATTGACTCCCTTGCTATTAACTCCGCTGGAATACGATTTGATATGCGCGGAATCGTTAAAAACATTAGTTTTTTTTTCTAATGCATCGTGAATCGATTTAAAGGTGGCGGTGACAACATGTTTTGTTGTTGTAGCCATTGCGTTGAGTGTTCCCACAGGAATGGACAATTTCCTTTTCGGCAATCGTAATGTCGCGGCTAATTATTCTGTGATGAAGTTAGCCGTAGAACATGTATCCAATAACGCACGACATCATATTGGTCGGCGTTTGGCACATAGACATTGTGACGAGGCATTATTGGCCTCGCAGTCACGTAGAGCGTAAGGCAGCAGCGTCGCGCCGTCTCGCACCCGTGGTCGGAACGATGTTAGGTAGAACGGGCACTGTCGTCGAATATTTGCAAATTACAGAGAAGACGACCAGAGAGGACGTCGCCGAACGACAGAGAGAGACGGCGGGCGACGGCGGTGCGAGAGAGATGGATGTGCCGAGGGTCGATCGTCGATCATCGGGTGGACCTTCCCCCACCACGTGAGCGAGCGACCGACGGAGCCGGCCGGCGAAAAGGATTAGAATAAAGAGAGTAGTGAGTTAGAGTTGGTCAATCGAGAGCGTGAGATCTCAGAAGGCGAGAGAAAAGAAGTGCAGTTAGATTGTGAAGACGAAAGGAGTGGATCGGTGGTCGTTGGTTGAGTCGAGTGTGAAAGGTGAAGTGAGACGTAGGAGAGTGATTGACGGAGGAAAGAGTAAAGAAAGAGTGAAAGAGCAGCGGTTACGGCGAAAGAGAGCGAGTGAGAGAGCGAGAGCAAGACCGGAGAACGAGAAAGAGGCCGTGGACGTGCGTGCGAGAGAGAGAGCGAGGCTGAGCCATCGGCGTACCGGCGAGAGCGAGATAGCGAGAGAGCGAGGTCCGCCGAACAAACGCTGTGCGAGAGCGAGGGAGACAACGAACCAAGGTAGGCGCACGTGGTGCACAACTTGTCTTGGTACGCGACGTAGTAGAGTGCGACTCACTCTCGTCCCCTCGCCCCCTTGAGTCAAAGGCGGTGCCCTCCGGCGTCTCCGGAGGTCGGTATGAGCGATTAAAAATAGGAATGCGAGAGTGTGTGCAAAGGGCGAATGAGATATTGTATAAATAATTAAGAAAATAAATTGTCATTGTTTTGCGTTGCGTTAACTATCGGTGCTCACCCGTTATTTCGGACAAGAATCCAACTAGTCGTAATTTGCCCTCTGAATCCCCCACCATTCCCTGAGTGTGAGCAGGAAGGAAACACGGGAAAAGTAAGTAACCCTTGGTATTTCGGGGTGAAGGAAATACCTGGCGCCCAAATGGCAAAAGTGTAAATTGGGAATACGACGATTAATCGGGCGTCATTAGAGATATTTGACTGGTAGCTCGTTGCCGGTTTTCGACGAAATTTTACAGACAGCGAGCTCGTCACAACATATAAGATAGACTGAGCGCTCTCATGAGCCGTTTGCAGTCACATATAAGGGATGACAATTGTGACGAGCTCGCTGTCCTTAAAATTTCGTCGAAAACCGGCAACGAGCTACCCGTACAAAATCTTTAATGACGCCCGCGTATCCTCGCGTTCCCGATTTACACTCCGCCAATTGGGCGCCAGGTATTTCCTTCACCCCGAAATACCAAGGGTGATTTTTTCCGTCTTTCTCTCGGACTCCAACTCAGGGAATGGTGGGGGATTCGGAGGGCAAATTACCTCTATTGGTTTCTACGCGCAAAATAACGGGTGAGCACCGATTCAACGTGACACAAATAGATAACAATTTATTTTCTATATCGTTTATACAATATTACATTCTTTAGTCGCACTCACTCTCGCATTCCTTTTTCTCTCTCTCTCATACCGACCTCCGGAAACGCCGGAGGGCACAGCCTTCAATACAAAGGGGCGAGGGGACGAGAGTAAGACGCACTCTACTGCGTCGCGATAACAGAAAAATGATGCACCACGTGCGCCTACCTTCTTTCGTTATCTCCCTCGCTCTCGCACGGCGTTCGCTCGGCTCCTCGCTCTTTCTCTCTCTCGCTCTCCCTCGTCCGCGGTCTCTCCCTCGTCCACGGTCTCTCGCTCGTCCTCCGGTCTCGCTCTCGCTCGCTCACTCGCACGCTTTCCACTCTCGTTACTCCTTTTTCTATTTTTCACAGTCTTCCTTCTTTCACTCGCGACTCACTCTACCTACACTACTAAACTCAAAATTTTCTTTTCTTACTCAACTCAAGCTCTCTCCCGACGCTTCCAAGTAGCCTATCGAAATCTAACTGAACTCTCCTTAAATCTAATTCTTCTCGCCGGCCGGCTCCGTCGGTCGCTCGCTCACGTGGTGGGGGAAGGTCCACCCGATGATCGACGATCGACCCTCGGCACAGCCATCTCTCTCGCACCGCCGTCGGCCGCCGTCTCTCTCCGTCGTTCGGCGACGTCGTCGTCCTCCCTGTAACTTGCAAATTTTCGACGACAGTGCCCGGTCTACCTAACATTGTTCCGACCACGGGTGCGAGACGGCGCGACGCTGCTGCTTTACGCTCTACGTGACTGCGAGGCCAATAATGCCTCGTCACACAATATATCGGGAGTACTCTTCTCTCTGCCTCAGGATACTTGTGGTGGGGATAAGGCAGCAGAGGAGAGTGAGGAGAAATCACGCGTTTGCGTTATGAATGTGTTCCACTTCCGCTGCTCCGTTCACTCCCACCACTACACCGATTGAAATGAGAGAAGAATACTCCCGATACATCTCTGTCCTTTATATACTGATTCAGTGCCTCTCATGGGAGCGCTCAGTCTATCTTATAAGTATATGGTTTGGCATTGTAAATATCGACCGCTGCGCTTGTCATCAACCCCCGCATCGTGGTGTTTGAAGTGAATGATATTCGTCGATCGACTGTAGATGCTCTAGTACAGGCAATAGAGGATTTTTTTCTGCATTTTGGGCCTGGTGTTATTTTATTGTTTAAATAGATTCAGTATGACCTACTGAATGTAATATACAAAATGCAACCTAATTAAGTTTCCGTACATGCCGCCATTTGCAAAAAACCGTTTCGGCCTATATCTCCGTAACCGTGTACTTGAGACTAAAAATGGTCACGATCTTTATTATAGATAATGAAATTTCCTATCTTTTCCGTTAAATAATTTGTTTTGTATCACTTACCGTTTACGACTTATATGACTATTACTTTTTTCTGACTTTTTTTTTTATTCGCTCATATCTCTTCTAATAATTATTTAAACAATAAACTACTAGTAACCAAACTTTTAAAGCGACAAATTTTCTACAACTTTTACTTTGAACTTATTTTTATAAAATTAATATTTTTGAAGTTATGACGCGTTCAATGTTGTACTACGGGGTGCAAGGTTAATAAAAACGAGGTATGCATGCAGGTATACCACGGGGTGCAACGTTAATAAAAACGAGGTATGCATGCAGGTATATATTATGATGAGAATTCAATAAATATGTAAAAATACGCATACTAGTGACAGAATCAGCAATAAATAATTTGCCTTCTTACCTTGAAAAACAGCGACTACCTGTTGAAATATTTTTTTAATTTATATTTTATTTGATATAGTTAAATAGTATTTTACCTCGAATCGCCCCTCGATTATTATCAAACAATTAATCATATACTAATGGCATAAGGAAACCAACAAATAATGAAACTGGAAATTTATTTAAAAATATATGTAATATGTATTTTGGAAAAAGGTACAAAATCACTCATCTTCGATTCTCGTCCGTTTCGCGAGCGGTGAAATTGCCAATATATCTAGGTTTTCTTTGTCATTTTCGCCGGCATAAAAAGATACTACCTCCTCCGTTAATTTGTCATTATATAAATCTTCATCTTCGCCGTCGCTGCACAGGTCTTTACCGGTGCATATTATTTTCTGTTGAGTTGTACAAGTGCCTTGCGTACAGTTCTCGCATATCACCGTACAGTCCAATCCTGCTTTTCGGCACCCGCAGATTCTGCCACAGCCAGTCTTACATGTGCATGAAACACACTGTAATAAACTGGTTGGTGCAATTGGCATTGTACACGTAATTGGTTGAAGCCCCTGCGGCGTGCGTGTCCAACCTCATTCTTCCGGGTCCGTAAAATTGCCAAGCCAGGATTGGACTTGGTGATATGTGCGGTATGAATGAAACTTTGCCGCATTTTCTGTCGGTGGCAAAGACGCTAAATGTTAGGTCGAAAGTCCTTCTTTATGAAGTTCCTTCGTGTTTTTGATATTTGGAGCGGATCAGCATGTGCTGATTTTCACCTTTGTAAATAAATAACTCGGCGGGTTGAGCCATAGAACACGAGAGTGCATTTTATTGGCTCGTGTGGGAAAAGCCTTGTCGGCATAAAAACCCACGTGAAAATGTGTCGAATACAATATTTGTACACGATATATTACGTTCGCGCTATCGTGATCGCAGGAGGTATTCGATATGATTTCGTCATTTTAATCAACAGGATCTTGGGCCGTGGCCGTCCTTTCGTACAAATAACGACTTTACGAGATCCGAGAATCACGGGCCGTTGCCGTTCTCGCGATCTATTTTATCACCACCTTTGAATAACCTCGTTTGCTATCCATATTTCGTGCTTTCGTTTGATCTGTCTAATGACAACTAACTTCTCTCTACTTTGTTTCGCGTACGCCTGCTCGTCGCTTCGTCAAGCGTTCCTTTTTTTTTTATGAGCACCAGTCTCACTTGTTTTATCGTCTTTTCCTGAACTTAATCACGATAGCGCGGTACAATAAGTTATATACCTATTCACCAAACACTAAGTTTATGTGATTATTTCGCGTTAAACGAACATAATTACGATATCGCAAGTAATTTAATGTTATTTGATTTGGGTTCCCACCGTACAGCGCAATAAAGATATTTTTGCCGGCATTTTCTATTTCGATCGGTTGTTTTTTTCTTTCTGGGAACACCTTTAGAATATTGGATAAATATGTTTCTTTGCCAATAGTTGCAATAATTTTGGTTTTTCCAATATTATATGGTGAACGTAGATATATTGGCAATTTCACCACTCGCGAAACGGACGAGAATCGAAGATGAGTGATTTTGTACCTTTTTCCAAAATACATATTACATACATTTTTAAATAAATTTCCAGTTTCATTATTTGTTTGTTTCCTTATGCCATTAGTATATGATTAATTATTTGATAATAATCGAGGGGCGATTCGAGGTAAAATACTATTTAACTATGTCAAATAAAAGATAAATTAAAAAAATATTTCAACAGGTAGTCGCTGTTTTTCAAGGTAAGAAGGCAAATTATTTATTGTTGATCCTGTCACTAGTATGCGTATTTTTACATATTTATTGAATTCTCATCATAATATATACCTGCACGCATACCTCGTTAGGCACTCACTATAATATATAAATATTTATTAAAAAATATAAAAAAAAAAGTGCCTATTAATATTGCCTTCCAAAAGTTTTCGTCACAGGAGCCGTCCGTCCGCACTCCATTCTCAGCAACCAATGACCGGATCAATCTGAAATTTATACCAAATATGTATTTCATTATAATGAAGAGAACTTTTTAATATAAATCCATTTGGATTTTGTCAAATATAAAAATTATTAAAAACATACTTATTTTTAGGCCAAAAAGCTATTTTTGTGTCCATCGATGTCCGGATCTCAGCAACCTGTGAACAAATGTTTACATAACTTGTAGTATATCGTTATGAGACCTCAAAGAAGTGTCTTCTACACTTTAAAAACTTTACAATTTTGTTAATCACTAAATTTAAACAAAAGAAAACGTTTTTTTTTGCATTTTTGCTAGTTGTATGAAAACGTGTGAACGGAATTTTTTTAATTCAGCCTATTGCCTTCATTTTAACACTTTTTAAGTGTTCTAAGAGTTTAAAGTGATTTGAACAATTATAACTCATTATTTAAATAGTTTTTAAGCATGTTTTTTTGCCACAAAATAACACTTGTTTGATAAACGTTTTAAATGTTTTTTTGCAATCGAATAGAATATTACACTCTTTTTGAACTTATTAATATTGTCTACACTTTTATTATACACATATATTAAAATTATTCATAACACTTACACTTTTATACTTTTTCTCACTTTACAAATATTATTAATTTAGAAGATCGAGTCCCAGTAAAGCGCATTTCTTGCCCCAGTGGTAAGATGCCACTAGTATCGTCGTGTGCTCGTAAATTTGTTCTTTTTCGGCGAACTCCCCAGAAATCCCTGCACTAATTCAATAAATATAGGTATATAGTTCAGTGTATACTTATTAAACTAGTGTAGAGGTTTCTGGGGAGTTCGCCGAAAACGAACAAACCTCGTGTCTTTCAAATTTTTATTATATTTATTTTTTTTTCTCTTGCGTACGCCCCTGCTGGTTTCTTTTGCGTACGCCCCTGCTGGTTTCTTTTGCGTACGCCCCTGCTGGTTTCTTTTGCGTACGCCCCTGCTGGTTTCTTTTGCGTACGCGCATTCTAATTTCTTTTGCGTACGCCCCTGCTAGAAACATCTTCATGCCGTATGCACATAGACGAGCATCCAAATGAACGCTCTGAAGTGTGATACGATTCTTTTTTTATTATCGCAATAATTTTTTTTTCTCGAAAAATAGACGGTAGATAATGTTTTAGCATCTCTAATTAAATTCTACCAATGACCATAAACAGACTAAAGTTTAACAATAAAAAAAAAGGAAACGTCGAACAAAATGGCGGCGTGATACGCACCCCAAAGTATATTTCTTACGCTGACGTACAGTACGCTTATGTGTGCGTCTGTGTCAACAATCGATTACTTTATCGATACTTGGGATAGTTAATAATGTGGGAATTATAAAAATTGTTTACCAAAAAATTGAAAACTACGGCGTGAGTGCCTATTCAAACGTCCCTAAGGGACATGTTAATCAACATTCAAAATATATCCTGAAAATAAAATACGCAATCCTTATATTGTAAAGTTGTAAGTGCTTACTAATGTAAATCTAATAAAAATTCAATCATCACCGTTCGAACAATCGCTCTTACTGAAGATATATTAAGAGCAAAACACATAATCCTATATTGTCAATTATATTTCCCGCCTCGTTCTCGAGATTAGAAACGTGTACTGACTCTCGAGTCCACTAGATGGCCACAACGTACAGAGTCCTATATCGAAAAATTGCTGAGTGGGGGAACTAGGCCCCGCTCGTGGCGTCACATCCGCCGCTACCTCATATTCTTTCGTTGTGCGCTAGAGGCGACTTCGTACAGAAATTTAAGAGTTTATTCAGAGTGTTTTGTATTCAAAGAATGATGAAAAGGAAAAGGAACGTGTCCGACAGTGATGAATCTATCCACGAGGAGAGTGATGGCGACTCACAAGAGGGAAAGACGATTGGTTTTGACGGTAGGCACAGGAAAATTTAAATAATGAGCTTTTTTGGACGACGAGTTTGCACGAGAGGCAAAACACAGTCGATCCGCGAGCCCGATGAGCTTGTACGAGAGACAAGACGATATCGGCGCAATACATAGCCGACGCGCATGTACGGGAGACATGACAAGCCGGACTCAAGGTTAGCTAAGGTCGTACGAGAGACGACACAGCTACACCGAACTCAGACTAAGCTCGTACGAGAGACGAGACGATGGTTTTGATGCAGCGAAATCTGCTTTTATTTTATTTTAGACTTGTGGTAAGTGTTTGCTTTTTCTGACCTTTTCGTCGTATAGATATATGCCCTGATCCTGACGCAGGGCAAGAAAAAGAAAACGAAGCACCACGTGTGAACGAGAATGCCCCCCCCCCCCCCCCCCCCCCCCCCGTAGAGACTGAAGTTAATAAAGAGAAAGAACTTAACGATGAAATTCTTCAGGTGTTGGGTGAAGATCCTTCGGCTTCGCTAGCACTAGATTTTGATTTACACTCATCGATAGCTAGTCGATGGAGACATTGGGTCGAAAAAGGCATAAAGAAAGAGGAAAAAGAAAAATTATTTGAGAAATATCCTCGAAGGGAAGGCTTCACTGCGCCTGAACTTAATCAAGTTTTAATTCCGGCAATGTCGGAATCGGCCGTAAGACGGGACGTACGCCGCAAGATGCCAACAAGCAGCTGGCTCAGCTTTAATGGCCCTGGGAGCCGCAGTATCCACGTTGCTTGACGAACCAGAGAGCATAGACAAACTGGCATTTTTAGAAAATCTAAATGACGCTGCAAAATTTATTGCAGAAGCTCATTTCCAGCTCAACCAGTCAAGAAAAGCTCTTATTCTACCGGGTGTATCTAAGCCTCTCAAAGATTTGTTGGAAAAAACCAAATCGGATACTGAGTTGTTCGGCAAGAACTTGGCGGAAAAAATCAAGGAAACAAAAGCCTTGGAGAAGATGGGCCGCAGCGTCCGGAATGCGGACCAGCCGAAAACAAGTCGAGTTCGTCACAGCGGAAGTCATTTAAACTTCAGGAGCCCGCAGGGAAAGAGAGCATTTTCCAGCTACGCGGGCAATTATCGTCCAAACGCACAGGGCCGGCAAAGATTACAATTCAGAGGAAACCAACAAGTTTACAACAGAGCATCGAACCAGAGACAAAGACCACCGAGAAAGTAAATGACAAAGTATGTGCTGGTCGAATTTTTTGCATAATTGGTATCAGATAACAAACGATAATTTTGTTCTCAATTGTATTAAGGGCTATAGACTTGAATTTATTGGGAAACCCTATCAGAATCAGGCTCCAAGAGTTCAGATTCCACCTACTCATTTTGCGAATTACCGAGAAGCCATAAATAAATTAATGGAGAAAAATGCAATCGAGAGATGTAAAAGAACAAAAGATCAATTTGTATCCACATATTTTCTTGTGCCAAAACCAGACGGTTCATTTCGATTCATTCTAAATCTCAAGAAATTGAATAAATTCATTGAAGCTCCCCATTTTAAATTAGAAGATATTCGAACAGCAGCCAAATTAATTTTTCCCGGAGTGTACATGGGTACGGTAGATTTGCAGGACGCATATTATTTAGTCTCAATAGAGAAAGAAAGTAGAAGATTTTTAAGATTCGAATTCGACGGTCAATTATTTCAGTTCACTTGTTTGCCTTTCGGTCTTTCTATGGCTCCCTTCATCTTTACCAAAATTATGAAGCCAGTGATTCGCCATTTGAGATTGAGAGGTCATTCGTCGGTTATTTACCTCGATGATATTTTGTGTATAGAGGAAAATGCAGAAAAGTGTAAAAACAACGTTCGCGAAACGATTGGAACGCTGGAATTTTTGGGTTTTCTTATTAATAAAGAAAAGAGCAATACGAGACCCTCGACGAAATGTAGATTTTTAGGATTCGTTATAGATTCGGAACGATTCTCGATTGAGGTGAATGAGGAAAAAAGAGAAAGACTATCTAATGCTGTTAGAAAACTAGAAACATCGAAACATTGTACCATAAGAGAATTCTCGGAGGTAATAGGTAAACTTGTGGCTGCATGTTTAGCGATGGATTATGGCTGGCTGTATAAAAAGAAAATGGAGAGAGAAAAATCTTTAACTCTATTAGCAAACAATGGAAACTATGATTCCAAAATGAAAATTCCGCGGTCAGTTTGTTCAGATCTCGGTTGGTGGAAAGAAAACTTAAAAAGTGGTTATAGCACCATAAAATCGGGTAATTTTCAGACGACAATTTGTACCGACGCGTCAGACTCAGGTTGGGGAGCTGTTAATGGCCATAAAAAGATTTACGATTTCTGGTCTGCGAGTCAGATGAGCTGGCACATTAATTACAAGGAACTGTTTACAGTTTGGCTGGCCCTTCAGGAATTAGTTAACAACAGCAGAGACTGTCAGATCCTGCTTCGTATTGACAACACAACAGCAATTGCTTATATCAATAAAATGGGAGGTACAAGGTACTTAAAATACAATGCGTTGGCCCGTAAGATTTGGCAATGGGCGGAGAAGAGAAACATTTTTCTCCTGGCGTCATTTATTCCATCAGAAAAGAATGTTGAGGCAGACCAATTATCAAGGCAAAAGAACATGGATACGGAATGGGCCCTTAATCCAGAGAGGTTTACTGTGATTATTGAAAAGTTTGGATGTCCCGATATAGACTTATTCGCTTCAGGCCGGAACAACAAATGCACACAATATTGCTCCTGGTTCCCGGAAGCGGGTGCGAGTATAATCGATGCTTTTGTCATAAACTGGTCCAATATATATTTTTATGCCTTCCCTCCTTTCTCGCTTATACTCAGAGTACTCGCAAAAATTAAAGGGGACAGAGCAGAGGGAATTTTAGTGGTGCCCGATTGGCCGAATCAAGTCTGGTATCCACTGTTAAGATCCCTTTCTGTCGGAGAACAAATAGTTTTTGAACCAACTACTGATTTATTGTATTTACCGTGTAGGTCGATCGTGCATCAGAGGGCCAAGGATCTTGCTTTGATAGCGACAAAAGTATCAGGAAGGCATTTAAACGACAAAAGGTTCCAGCCGAGGCACTAAACACCATTTTAGCGTCCCTATCAACAACAACAATGAATCAGTATAAGTCTGCGCTGAGTCAATGGTGGGACTTTTGCAAAGCAGAGGAAAAGCAATTTTTCAATCCAGGGGAATAAAGCCTGTTGTGTTTTTTATCAAGCAAATTCAAAGAAGGAGCTTCATACGGCTCATTAAATTGCCTACGTTCAGCAATTTCCTTAATCTCCACGGAGAAAATTGGGGATAGACCAATAATTACACGTTTCCTCAAAGGTGTGTACAAATTCAAACCCCCGGTGCCACGATATAATGAAACTTGGGACGTGACTGTTGTACTGAAGTATTTGGGAAAAACTTCATCCGTTAGATGATTTATCGTTAATCGACCTTACCGATAAGACGGTAATGCTTTTAGCTCTAGCAACAGCTCATAGAGCGCAGACACTCGCTGCCATTGAAATCAGTAACATAAGAAAGTCGACTAAGGGGCTGGAAATAATAAAAACATCCGGCCCAGGACGAAAACAGCCGGTATTAATAATCCCCGAATTTAAAAAAAGACCGGAATTGTGCGTAGCATCGGCAGTTCAAAAATATTTAGCGAAAACTGCAGGTTACATGGGGAACAGAAGCTAGTTTATTTTTGGCAACGAGGAAACCGCATAAGAAAGTAGGGTCCCAGACCATCAGTAGATGGATTAAAGGAGTAATGGAGAAAAGTGGAATCAGTTCCGGAATTTGCACTCCTTCGATTTGTGAGAACGAAGGCATTCGCTAGACGTGTAAATCCTGCCGCGGTTTCCCTTTCTTGTATCGGCAATCGAATAAGCATGCTGGGATGCCGCGTGATGATTAGTATCTCATCTTGATAGGATTGCTCCAGCAAATTCCATGCTCGCGTGTAATTGTCACCCGTAATTGTAAATATGTTAAGCTTTCGCGCCGCGTCTCCCGATAGTGATGCCTTTAGGCACTGTAATTTTTTGACGTTGTTTATATCGTGACGGTTGCCGATCATTGAAAGAAATGAGTCCTTGAAGCTTAGCCACTGCTCGTATTTGCCGTCGAATTTTGGCAGCGAGGCTTCTGGTAGCTTTATTCGCCTCGCGCGGTTATTCGTGCCGTTGTCGTCTTTGGACTCGATAGTGATTGGCGTTGACGGACGTGGATTTGTGGTGGTCAACAAAACTTCCGCTTCTCCTATCAACTCGATGGCTTGATCTTCGATGGAGATTCTCTTCGTCGTATGATTGTTCTCTTCATCGAGCTGATCTAGTTGGTCGCAAATGTTATCGAGTAGCGCGACGGTTTCTTTAAATTTATCTAAACGCATTTTGAATTTGATGGCATTTACCGATTGCCCGTCTTGAAACTCTTTCAAATACGATGTAAAGGCTGTGATTTGTGCTTTTATTGTGCCGCGTTTCTTCACAAGTTGCCTAATTGTTTACGCGGTAACCATTTTGGTTGTTTAGGATAAGGAGCGGATGTATGGTGACGTAATTGTTGACGAGCTTACTGTTGATGGACTCTTGGCGTTGTCGAACGGAGTCTTGTTGAGCCTCTTCTTCGTCCTTGCCTTGCTGACCAGACGATTTTGCTGCGCTTCCTTCGTCGGTGGACAACTGAAGAGAGTCCTTTGAGTTCAGCAACTGTTCACACACTTCACTTCTTTTAATTGTGAGATCGGTTCGTACTGGATCCGGCTCGAAGAACCAAAAATGTATTGTAGACTTCGCGATTTTGCAATGAATCCACGGGAGTTGTTAATTCCCGTGCACGGCGAAGTGACGACGATCGACGGTACGGTGGCTTGCAGTCAAAATTAATCGACGACAAGCTGGTTTCGCGTAAAAGAAATAAATGGAAGGATCCAGTGGTAAAACGAAATAACACTATATTTTTTCCGATCAACCATATATACAGAGAGTGTGAACGAATGTGGAGAAAAATGTTAACTCAGCAACAAGTCGCTAAAGACTGACAAAAATTGGAGTAATGGTCGAAAATCTCGCTTCTTGTGCAGTGGAAAAAGGAGTCTCCGAACATTTACATCGCGTATTTTCATTGGCTACCCTTTTTTTACCGAGCATAATTATTTGCTGATTGGTTCAAGGGTTAACTCCCCCCGCAGGTACAGAGAGTCGCGACGCGGATAATCGTGGAAAAACCCTAACGGTCCACTAGTAATAAAACATTTGGCTACCAGAGACTGGCTCATTGACTTTTCCCGTAATAAAACATCTGCGTGCCAAACGTTAAGACCTTTTTACATAAATAGAAGACCGATCCTTTGGAGACCCCTTTGAAAATACGCGAGCATTGGTATTTTTATGACAGATTGAATTGTGTATATCGAATGAGTGAGTATGTGTGTGTGTGTATGAGCGCATGCTTATTCTAAAATAATTCTTTATTTTTATTTGTAAGTATATATCGTCGTTGCCGACGATCCATATGTGATATTAAAATTAAACCCATAAGATATCGCACGCCCAGAACAACACAGCACTAACAAGCACTGTAAGTAAAAATAGCTCAGTTTTCAGAATCGACGAAAAACCGTTATCTCATGTTATGTCGAAGTTATTGCAAATGTCCTGAACATTGCATGTGAAGAATCCAATGCGTATCAGCATTATATAGTTTAGTTGATTCAAAACGCATTATTAAGCAAAATAATACTTTTTTTTACTTACTTCACTGTTCTGGAATGACTGAATGAAATAAAAAATAATTATTTCGAGTTACGTCCTTTTTAATGATTGATTCTGAAATGAATACTATATTTTTATTCAGATTCAATATACTATAACGATTCATTTGTTTTGTTTTCAGGAATACACCTATTAAAAATAAAATAAAAGACAAAATTGCACCGTCCATTTCCAATCTGGACAATTCTTTTTCTTTCAGGTGGTTATTATAATCGTTACGGAGCTTTGCCCTGCCCTCATCATCGGCATTTTCATAACTTTCACACAGGTCACATTGGTCTTTCTTAGGAATATAAAAAGGAATATTGAACTCCTCATTGAATATCCTACTGAAAGTTGAAGCTGAAACAGGAGTTAAATTATTGTACTCTCGGAGGGTCTTGTAATCTCGATACAAATCTGCCAAACATTTATCACTTGAGATATATGTCTTGAAGTTTGAGCTCTTAGATAATGAGACTCTATTCTAGGAATCGAATTTATGAAATCAGTTACACTAGCTTTGATTTCAGAGTCTATTTTCGGGGGATTACCATGCTTCGCGCGTGCATCAGATTCCATAAAACCACCATCTGTTTTCTTCGAAAGGCTCGTTTTAATATATCCATTACTAATGCTCAATGTAGCCTTAAACAACTCTTTACATACTCTAATCCTGTCGTTATATTTTTCAACATAGTAAGCCGAATTTAAAGCCCTCAATTTTTGAGAAGTGATGTATCTATATTTCGGCTTGATTTCTTGTGTATGCCTTACTATGTATTCTCTTTGCCTCTCCAAATCGCCCAGCTGCCAAAACTGTTTGAAAATGTCTTTTCTTACTATTTCATTTATTTTAGTTTTGCAATTCAACTTGCATTTGTCGTCACAAGGTGGACGGCTTTGGCGCTCAGCGATCAGTTTTGTAGGATTTGATAAAGAAACATAAGCTTTTCCTGTATTCCGCAATGTCTTAGCAATCTTAGACTTCCAGCCAGCAGGATTTCATAATCTCTTTCTACTTAACTTGGGTTCGCTCACTGACGGGGCAGTGTCAATAGCAGAAGAAGTTAAGAGTGTGTTTCTCGGAGCAGAATTGCAATCCCTTTGAGTATTCGCTGTAGAAAGGCCCGGTCTATTGGATTCATCATCAGATGAAGTACTTGAGTTGCTGAAGCTTGACGACGATGCGTTGGAATCTGATGAGGAGCTCGAGGAGGAAGAAGAAGATAATCTTCTAGGCCGCGATATTTGGTTAACAGGCTCAGAAAAAGTAGGGTCCGTATCTGAATTTTCTATAAAACCGTCTTCATCGCTGTGATCAGATAAAACTCGAACGGGTACCTCTCTATGTGATGCTTCATCGGCCGATGCTCGGCTTGCCACTGCTGACGTCTCATCGGTTGATGCAGCAATGATTGTATTTTCGGCATCCTTTTCCACGTTGCTTTGTTCAACAGAAGGACCGATTTTTTCTGTGGTTGCTTCCATTGCCTTTTTAGGTAATAGAAGACCACGACCCCTCATCATCTGCGAAATAACAATTACAAATTTAATTAATTCAACAATAGTGCATTAACTCAAAAAAAAAAGATTAATCTTCTTGTCAGTAAAGAACAACATAAATCGTAAATATATTTCTTTTAATTTATAATGTAAGTGACAATTCTAAGTATAAAAAAATAATTTATTATGATTTTTTAACATAATTAGGGCATCATTCACATCAACCATCAATAGTGC
The DNA here is from genome assembly GCA_964007305.1 of Netelia melanura. Lineage (NCBI taxonomy): Eukaryota > Metazoa > Arthropoda > Insecta > Hymenoptera > Ichneumonidae > Netelia > Netelia melanura. Next base: position 15,295,459 of record OZ023255.1, on the reverse strand, counting down.
ATCCTTTCACTAATTTTCACCTTTTACGAACAATACTGATCCATTTTGGAATAATACAAAAAATCTGACATACCTTCGTCAACAACAGAGTACTATTTCGAAATAGTATCAAACACGTTGTATGAGCACGGTCACCAACACTGAATTAAAGCTAAATAATTCGGACTACTTGTCATACTAAATTCAATAACACCGCATTATCACAAAATAATTCACTGTTGCGTAAACGATCTGCGTACTGTTCCCTTCGGCGGCCAAGTTGCAACTGGCAATAGCTTTGTGTTCGCGGTATGACTCTGGTAGCGCGTCGTCACCAATAGTGAGTTAACGCGCTATCTGTTGCACATTTTTGTAAATATAACTACGCCTTTCTATGTGCTATACCCGGCAAATTTTTGGCTATTCAATATATAAAAAAGTCGATTTTGAGATTTTTCGACATAATACAGTGTTATGCTGGGTGTGCGATATCAATCTACCCTATCCCTATCAATCTACGTAATGATATATATATATATATATATATATATATATATATATATATATATATATATCATTCGTATATATCATTACGTAGATTGATAGGGATAGGGTAGATTGATATCGCACACCCAGCATAACACTGTATTATGTCGAAAAATCTCAAAATCGACTTTTTTATATATTGAATAGCCAAAAATTTGCCGGGTATAGCACATAGACAGCCGTAGTTATATTTACAAAAATGTGCAACAGATAGCGCGTTAACTCACTATTGGTGACGACGCGCTACCAGAGTCATACTGCGAACACAAAGCTATTGCCAGTTGCAATGATATATAAATATATATATTGTAACGCTTTCCCGCCCTGAAGGTGTGGCGCCACCTGTTGAAGCACCTGAAAAAGAAAAAGAACAATTAGAAATAAAATAAAGGTTAATTCGAGGAAAATGTGATAGAGGGAAGAGTTTCTCACAACTACAAGGAACGGAAAGAAAATATCAAAGCAAGGATAAATGAGGAGCGGACACCGAAAATTCCAATTATTTCAAAAGCGAGAAATTCCCAAGAAAGCCGGTACATTGCTCTCCGAAAGGAGAGCGAGGGTGGCTAACTCAAGAACAACTCGCTGGCGAAGCCAAGGAAAGACAGGGTTGAGTAATTAAATTTTTGAGAGAAAATTTGATATCGAGGAAAGTAGAGCAGTCGACAATTTCAGAATTTAAAAGAAGTAGCAAGGTGCGCAAGGAAGCAGAGGAGAGAATATTAACACTCGGGGAAACACAAGGCGAGAACAACAGCAAGATCCCTCACACAGGGTAACAACACGACAAGCAGCAGGAGGGGAGGAGAGACGCCAGAAAGAAGTCTAAACACTTACCAATCTTGAAGTCCATCCAGATACATCACTCGTAGCAAGACAAATATTAAGCCGCTGCAACAAGTATTCAGCGACAGCAACAACATTTCGCACCGGCAGGACAAAAGGCAGGACATATTCACCAGCAACAGCAACATAGGAACGCCGACTCAGGCTCTAAAAAGAAAGACCACCGCAGTATCCAAATTCAACAAGTAAAAATTTAAAAAAAACAAGGACTTACCTCGAAAAGAAAATCGAGTCATATCCACCGCCCAAAACGCCGAAACCAACAAGCGGCACTTGAAAAAGAAAGAAAAGCCGAAAGAACATAATTAACACGTTTAAATTAACGAAAAGGGACTTACCATATCGAAGTAATCCTTAAAAACGTGGCACAGACACAACTACACATTACGACTCACTCCGACGCCGCCATCTTAGCTGTCAACCAGAAAGAATCGATTCCCATCGATTAAGATCGCGCCAATCACCGCAAAGCAACGGCCGGTGATACGCGCCAATCAAATCGAAGAACGACAGGGGACCATTAGAAGAAGGAACTGTGTGAACTATCAGCTGAATCATTACGGAAATTATCACTGCAGATCGCGCCAATCACCGCACAGCAACGGCCGGTGATACGCGCCAATCAAATCGAAGAACGAGAGTGGACAAATAGAATAAGGAACTGTGTGAACGTAGCAGCGTAGAGATAAATAAAGAAACATTAAAATTTTTTTACGTCTACCCCTCAATTTTCTCCGAGTACCGATAGAACATTTCATTTGGCGCCCGAACAGGGACTCGAAGAAGTTGAGGCAGTAAAAAAAAAAAAAAAAAAAAAAACCATGGATCCAAACGCCGCAACTCCGGAAAGACCGGAAGAAGGACAATTAAACGATAGCCTCATGGAGGAAGGGACCGTGATGTCCGAAGAGATGCAAATTGAACTAGAAGAGTCAATTCGCTTGTTAATGCGGGAACTTAAAGAAGTAAAAAACGAACAGAACAGGGAGAGGATTCTCGGAAATGAAAACTTTAAAGTACAAGACGAAAAATGTGTACTACGGTGCAAACAAACGCAGGAGTTTGCAAGACTAGAGTTTCAAGAAGAACTCGACAGAGTGGTCGCACAAACCGACCGAAAAATTACCATCGCCCAAGACACCGTGGCAGCAAGCATCGACGAAGTCGATAGGGAGAGAAGAGCCGACTTCGACGCTTTGGAGAAGAAACTCCAGAGGACGATGACAAATATGAACCAAGTACACGAGAACATGAAAAGAACAGCAACAATGGCAAGAGAAAATAGTGACAAGCTCGGACATTGGGAAGAAGAATTCCGAGCCAGGATGTCACAAACAATGAATCTAACAGGAGGAGGCATGAACGTCAGTCAGCTGTACGTAGCCAAACAACAACCTCCAACTGTCTCGGGCGACGGAAAAGAAAGACCGATCAGGTACTTAAGAGACCTCCAACAGTTCTGGAGGGTAACGGGGAACACAGATCTCCACTACTTGATCAGCACATCATTAAAAGGACCAGCCAAGGATTGGTGGAGAGAATCAAAAGGAAAGGCAGGACAGTAGATGGAAAGACCAGCAAGGATGGCAACGTCAACGGAGTTACCAAAACCCACCACCACCTCGATGGTCGCAAAATCAGGGTCAAGAAAGATACCCGAGGCAACCAGGTTGGGGAGAACGTTCCTGGACAAGGAATCAGGTCCCCGAGCAAAAAACCTGGGGGACTCCTAGAAAAGAGGAGCAAGGAGAAACTGAAAAAAAGGACCCTCCAACCACTGCGGAAGCCAAGGACCAGGGAAACGAGTAGACGTTGCACCCGTAGTCATGGCCATAGAAACCAAACATGAGCGAGGTGCAACGGAGGAAGATCAGCAACTAGGGGAGTTAGAGGAAGTACGAAAAAGACAGCAAAGGAACGTAAAGACAAGAGAACGAAGAAAAAGAAAGAAGGAACAAAAGAAGACAGACATACTGTCGATTAAGAGAACACCAACGATAAATGATACGTTCGAGGATCCCGGACAATACCTAGCCGAGGAAGGCCGAACGCTGGCACAAGAAACAGACCGCAATCCACCTTGTCCAGTTGTGATGACCAGCATAGCGGGAAAAGAAGTCCCCATGCTGATTGACAGTGGAAGTGAAGTAACCTGCATCTCAGAAGAATGCTACGAAGGACTATCAACCGAGCTAGAGAGGTGCCCAGTCTTGCCAGTCATCGGAGGGGAAGTCCAAGGTGCATTTGGTGGCAACAAGAGCAAGATCAAGAAGCAGATGCTGGTGGAAATCAAGATCCATCACGCAGCGACGATTATGCCACTCATGATCGTACCCAAACTGAGAAGACAGGCACTGCTAGGAATCGACGGAATGCAAAAATTCAGAATGCACCTTGATCTCCAAACAGGAATAGTAAAAATCGAAGAGACACCCATCCTGTATTTAGACGGAAGTGGATGGCAGACAGTCAGGATACAACCAGCAACGACTATGGAAATCAGACAAAAGAAAGAATCAGAAAACGAACTAACAGAAGAAGAAGTGGATAAAAAGTTAGATGAAGTAGAGGCAGTGCCTTTACACATTAAAGAAGAGTTTAAGACGATGATTTCCGAACATCGGGAATTATTCTCAAAAAAACCTGGAAGAATGACAACATATATCCACAAGCTGGGACTGAAGGATCCTACTCCGTATCTTCACAGATCATACCCGATCCCGCTACAATACCGGGAGAAGGTGGGAGAAGAAATCAGGAAAATGGTGGAGTATGGAGTCATTGAAAGAACAACAAGCCAGTACATAAACCCCATGGTTACGGTCATCAAAAAGGATGGGTCAGTCCGATTATGCCTAGACGCAAGACAACTCAACCGCTATTTGGTAGAAGACCATGACTCTGCACCACCAACAGAAGAAATATTGAGAAGATATGGGAAAGCTCGTGTCATGTCAAGCCTGGACATGACCAGCAGTTTTTGGCAAATCCCATTAAGCCCGGAATGCAAACAATACACAGCATTTCTTCACGAAGGGAAATGCTACCAGTTTACAGTAACTCCCTTTGGGTTAAAGACAAGCACGGCAAGTCTGATAAAAGCACTAGACATAGCCCTTGCCGGATTGGAAAGTTTTGTATTAAATTTCGTGGATGATATCCTGTGCATCTTGGAAACTCATGAAGAACATGTGGAACATATGGGAATACTTTTCCAGAGGCTCCGGGAACACGGTCTGACATTAAATTTCTCAAAATCAGCATTCTTCAAGGAACAAGTGGAGTTCCTCGGCCACATCCTTACGACAACCGGCATCAAACCACAACCGGAGAAGATACAGGCCATCCGGGAATTCCCAGAACCAAACAACCTGAAACAGCTTCGAGGTTTCTTAGGGCTTATTAACTTCTACACGAAGTTCACCAGTCAACACGCCGTAGCAACGGTGCCCCTCATCGAACTCTTGCGAAAAGGAGAACGATGGAATTGGGACACGCGGAGACAGAAGGCATTTGAAGACACAAAGAAGCTGTTTATTGAAGACATCATACTGAGACACCCGGACCCCAAATTAGGATATATCCTGACCACAGACGCCAGTGGTTACGCGCTGGGGGCGGTACTAGGGCAAAAAGATGAAAAAGGAGCGACGGGAGTGGTAGCATTCGCAAGCCGGACGCTGAAAGGAGCCGAGCTGCGGTATACAACCACAGAAAAGGAACTGCTAGCAATAGTCTGGAGCCTCCAAAAATTCCGATCATACCTTCGGGGGGCCAAAATCCAGATTATTACGGATCACAAGGCACTAACCTTTTTAAAAACCTGTCGATTCGGGGGGGACAGACTGTTACGATGGGCCCTCCTGATTCAGGAGTACGATTTAGAGGTGAAGCATTGCGCTGGGCATGAAAATCTGGTAGCAGACTGGCTAAGTCGACCGGAAAGTAAAGAAAAGAAAAAAAAAAAAACCTCATCATAGCAATGGTTTTGGCTCATGAAATAAACCCGGAAATGGAAGAATGTTTCCGCGCTTTTGGCAAGGAACAGAAAAAGGACCCTGCCCTGGCGCACGTCTGGGAAGAAATCATGGGAAAGAAAGGGAGAACGGGATATCGAATCAAAGAAGAATGCCTCCAAAAGACCGACAATAAAGGGGGATGGAAAGTGGTCATCCCAAAACAAATGTTGGAGCGAATGGTAAGGGAATGCCATACCCTCTATGGGCACGTAGGCGCGAAGAAAACATATTGCGTCCTAGAAGAGGATTTTACACATCCACACATGGCGGAACGAGTGAGGAAAATCCTAGCGGGATGCGACACATGCCAAAGGAACAAGGTGCCGAATAAAACCAACTATGCGAAGATGCAGACAATTCTGCCAGAAGGACCAGGGGATCTATTATCTATCGATTTTTTTGGTCCACTGCCAACGGCCAGCGGCGGAGTGAAACATATCCTGGTAACGATCGATGCTTTCTCAAAAATGGTAAAATTGTACGCACTCAGACGGGCAAACGCAGAAGCTACTATAAGAAGGGTGTTCCAGGACTACATTCCGAAATACGGAAAACCGAAAAAGATCCAGTTCGACCATGGGACGCAATTTACGTCAAAATTATGGTTGGAAAAACTAGAAAAGGAAGGAATAAAAGGCATCTTCTCATCGATCCGGCACCCGCAAGGCAATATAGTCGAACGGGTAAACAGGGAATTAGGAAGATTCTTCAGAACGTTCGTAGAAGAAAATCATGTCGGATGGGCTCACTGGTTACCAGTAATCGAAACATGCATCAATGATACACATCATGAGACGACAGAAGTCACACCAACGGAACTCCACACAAAGAGAAAACCTTTCCGAATCTGGAGAAAGTGGATACTAGCACTCAACAAAGAGGAAGTCGACCAGTTAAGCCAGGAAGATAAAATTGCGTTCGTCCGAGAAAGAATCCGCCGAAAAGGAGAAAGAAGGGCGGAGAGATTCAACGACACGCATGCAACGGTCACCTTTGAAAAAGGTGAAAGGGTGCTCGTAAGGGCCCTCAACGTCTCAGACCCTAGTAAGAAAAAAACCGCGAAGTTTATGCCATTATACGAAGGCCCGTATGAAATAAGCAAATGCGTAGGCATCGCGACGTATCTCCTTAGGGACCCCGCGACAGGCCGGGAGAGAGAGAAATTTCACGAATGCCTACTAAAAAAATACAAGGGAGAAACACAGCAAGAGGATAAGGAGGATAATAGAGCAAAAGAACCGGAAACAAATAAACAACAAGAAAAGATAACAGAAAGATAACAGATGATGAGAGAGACCGCGGCTAATATCAGGAAGGTTAAAGGATCGAGAAGAGAGATCGATAGAATCGATAGGGGGCAGATAAGCCGAAAGGAGGCGGAATTCAAAAGCAAGTGGAAACCCTTAAACCAAAATAATCAAAGACCAAAAGAAAACGAGGGAAAAGGAAACTACCCTCAGCATCAGTTCAGCAAGAAAACGGGAAGGCAGAAAATGGATGGAGAGGAAAAAGTAAAAAAAATCACGAACGGGGAAGAGAAGAAAAGAAAAAAAAGTGCCAAAAGACGACAGAAACAACGCCAAAGAAAGGAAAAGAAAAATTTACCGATATTGGAGTGCGTCAACGACTTCGAACTATTCACGGTCACGGACGAGAACATTCGCAAGTGGTATCCCGGGATATCATTAGGCGACCATTCGAAAATTAGCAACCGAACAGAGAGCAACGATGGCGAAAAGTTATAAAAACGTTCCCATTGAGGGAATTAGAGGCGACTACGAGGAGATAGAGGTAGTGGGCGTAATATCACCCGAACAAGTCTTTCTTTACATACCCCGTGGAGGGTATGATATCAAAAAAGTCCTCGAGCGGATAAACAACGCAGAAGGGGAAACGTACCCAAGCCTCGAGGAGGAAATCTACCCCGGAAGAGGCATTCTAGTCAAGGATGGCACAACACTCTCGAGGGCGAACATCATCTCGGTCGACAAGGAGGACGACGAGGTCAAGGTATGGCTGGGGGACCACGGTCTCGAATTGACATACCAAATGGAGGAGTGTCTGGACCCACCCATATGGACGTATGGGTATCCGTGGATGACGGTCCCATGCGCCATTCACGGGCTGAAACCCATCAACGGGACACTGTACGACTGGGAAACTACAGCACAGCTAAGAGAGGAAGCGAGAAAGTACCAGTGGAACCTCTCAGTGGAACGGGAAAGGACGGGTACAGAAGCGATCTACGGGCGACTGTACACGGAGGTGGAAGACTGCACCGAAATGGCCGTCAGGGTAGGAGCGGCAACGAGCACAAAAAAAGACACCCGTTCTACTGGCACAGTGAGGGACCAAACCTCTCGTCAAGGACCGACGAATTAAGAAGATGGCGGAAATACGCCGGGCGTCCGTTGACGCCGGAGGAAATACGAGGGACGGCAGGGATGAGCGGTGTAACAAGGCCAAGACCACCCATATATGACATCGTGGACGAGGAGGATTATGAAGATGAGGAGGACGCGACCACGTACATCCCAAGTGAAGAAGAGGAGGAATCCCCGGCTGTCTGGGACACGATATGGCCAAACCATCAAATAGAACATCCAGGGAGTGAAAGTGACGAGGAACTGTCCGACCAGGACTCAATAGTATCAGGCTAAAATAAAGAAAAGTTTTCATGTGAATCGACTATGTTAAATTTCCTACCCCATCCTAAAAAGAAAAAGAAATTTTATTAACACAATCAAAGTAGAAAGAAAATAATCAAAACGAGCAAACAAAATAAGCGAATAAAAGAAAAAAGAGATTTTATTAATACAATCAAAGCAAGAGAGATAATAAAAACAAGCAAACAAAATAAGCAAATAAAAGAAAAAGAAAAAGAGATTTTATTAAAGCAAGAGAGATAATAAAAACAAGCAAACAGAATAAGCAAAGATAAGAGCAAAGAAAAAGAAATTTTATCAATCAAAATAAAACTAAAAGAAAAAAATAGGAGTTAAAGGAACAAGTAAGGAAAATTAAAGAAACAGATAAAAGCCAGGAATCAAAAAGACAAGATTTTCCCTCGCTGCGTATCCCTGAGTAGCGGAAGAAGAAAAATCATACGCAGCTCAGCATCACTCCGCGATGAAAAATCAGGGGGGACAATGTAACGCTTTCCCGCCTTGAAGGTGTGGCGCCACCTGTTGAAGCACCTGAAAAAGAAAAAGAACAATTAGAAATAAAATAAAGGTTAATTCGAGGAAAATGTGATAGAGGGAAGAGTTTCTCACAACTACAAGGAACGGAAAGAAAATATCAAAGCAAGGATAAATGAGGAGCGGACACCGAAAATTCCAATTATTTCAAAAGCGAGAAATTCCCAAGAAAGCCGGTACATTGCTCTCCGAAAGGAGAGCGAGGGTGGCTAACTCAAGAACAACTCGCTGGCGAAGCCAAGGAAAGACAGGGTTGAGTAATTAAATTTTTGAGAGAAAATTTGATATCGAGGAAAGTAGAGCAGTCGACAATTTCAGAATTTAAAAGAAGTAGCAAGGTGCGCAAGGAAGCAGAGGAGAGAATATTAACACTCGGGGAAACACAAGGCGAGAACAACAGCAAGATCCCTCACACAGGGTAACAACACGACAAGCAGCAGGAGGGGAGGAGAGACGCCAGAAAGAAGTCTAAACACTTACCAATCTTGAAGTCCATCCAGATACATCACTCGTAGCAAGACAAATATTAAGCCGCTGCAACAAGTATTCAGCGACAGCAACAACATTTCGCACCGGCAGGACAAAAGGCAGGACATATTCACCAGCAACAGCAACATAGGAACGCCGACTCAGGCTCTAAAAAGAAAGACCACCGCAGTATCCAAATTCAACAAGTAAAAATTTAAAAAAAACAAGGACTTACCTCGAAAAGAAAATCGAGTCATATCCACCGCCCAAAACGCCGAAACCAACAAGCGGCACTTGAAAAAGAAAGAAAAACCGAAAGAACATAATTAACACGTTTAAATTAACGAAAAGGGACTTACCATATCGAAGTAATCCTTAAAAACGTGGCACAGACACAACTACACATTACGACTCACTCCGACGCCGCCATCTTAGCTGTCAACCAGAAAGAATCGATTCCCATCGATTAAGATCGCGCCAATCACCGCAAAGCAACGGCCGGTGATACGCGCCAATCAAATCGAAGAACGACAGGGGACCATTAGAAGAAGGAACTGTGTGAACTATCAGCTGAATCATTACGGAAATTATCACTGCAGATCGCGCCAATCACCGCACAGCAACGGCCGGTGATACGCGCCAATCAAATCGAAGAACGAGAGTGGACAAATAGAATAAGGAACTGTGTGAACGTAGCAGCGTAGAAATAAATAAAGAAACATTAAAATTTTTTTACGTCTACCCCTCAATTTTCTTCGAGTACCGATAGAACATTTCAATATATATATATATTGAAGTGTTCTATAGGTACTCGAAGAAAATTGAGGGGTAGACGTAAAAGAAAATTTTAATTATTCTTTATTGATCTTTACACTGCTGAGTTCACACAGTTCCTTATCTTAATTGTCCACGCTCGTTCCTCGACTTGGATTGGTGCGTCTCACCGGCCGTTGTTGTGTGGTGATTGGTGCTTCCCGTGGTGATAAATTAGTACTAATGCGTCTGATTAGCTGCGTCGTAATCGATGAGAATTGATTCTCGATGAGTTGACATCTAAGATGGCGGCGTCGGAGTGAGTCGAGAACGTGCTTCTTGTTTTGTGTGCCGTATTTAAGGATTGATACGAGACGGTAAGTCCTTTTTCGGTTAATTTAAGCTTTGTGTGCTTTTTGCTCGTCTTTGGTTTTTCTTTTAGGTCCGTTGTGTGTTTCTTGGTGTCGATTCGACTCTAGTACGGGACTCGTTGACGATCTGGTGAGTCGACGCCGTGTGTAGAAAATATTTTTGTGGTTTCTCTATCTTATTGTTGCCTTTTCAGTTTTATTGCAGGGCTTTGCTGTGGATCCTTATTATATATGACGGCCACTTGGACATTTGATCGATCTTCTGCGTTGCATTTCGGAATATGACTTCCCAAAACCCTTGGTGAGTAATTTCTTTATTTTTTTTGATATTTTTCCTCCCTTTCCTTGTGCTGATTTTTTGTAGTTCGAAATTTTATTTGATTCTCCCTTTATTCTTTTTGTGGTGTTCGTTCGGAATTTCCCTACCGCGGTGCCTTTGCGCACTTGATTATTCGTACTATTAGAATTTTGTGAGATTCTCCGCTGTTGCGCCTTTGCGCAATCTGATCTCCTCTTAATGATTTTGTTTCTTCTTACTGCTTCTCCACTCCGTGATATAATATTATTACCAAAATGCAATACGATCTTTCCTTTTCTTTACCCGCGAGTTGTTCTAGAGTCAGCCACCCTCGCTCTCCTCTCGGAGAGTAATGTCCCAGCCTTCTCACGAATTTCTCACTTTGAAGATACTGGATGTCGGTAAAATTCTGCTCCAAAAAATTCTATACTCTAACCCGTCTATTCCTTTTTTCCTCTCCAGCGAGTCGGTCTCGAGTTAGCCACCCTCGCTCTCCTTGCGGAGAGCAATGTACCAGCTTTCTCAAGACTTTCTCGCTTTCAAAGTCTATGAATTTTCGGTGTCTTCTCCTTATTTTTCCTCGCTTATATATTTTCCTTTCTCTCCTTGTGCTTTGGAGAAACTCTTCCCTCTATCTTATTTTCCGTGAATTAATCTTTATTCTGTCCTTTTCTAATTCTGATTTCATTTTCAGGTGCGGTGACAGGTGGCGGCACTTGGCCTGGGCGGGAAAACGTCTCATTGTCCCCCCTGATTTTTCCACGCGGAGTCATGCTGAGCTGCGGATGGTCTACTTTCTTTCGCAGCTTAAGTATGCGCAGCGAGGGAAAATCATATCTTGTTATTTTTTGCTTTCTTTCTATTCTGTTCTATTTTGTTATTTTCTCTTGATTTTATTTAAAGTTTTCTTATTTATTTCTTTACCTTGTTTGTATTTTCTTTTGCTTTACTTGTTTTATATAGTCTGTTTTTTATTGCTTTTTGCTTGTTTGCTTTTTAAATAAAATTTATTTTGCTTTATCTTTGTTTGTTTTCGTTGACTTATTTTTCAGCTTATTTTGTCTTTTGTTTCTAGTTGCTTTTGGTTTGTTTTCTTTTTGCTTCTATCAGCTTTTTGCTTATTATTTTGCTTGTTCGTGCTGGGTAAGTTTGTTTCTTTTTAGAAAGGGGTAGGAAAATTTATCTTATTAATTCTAATGAAAAAGTTTTATTTATAATGAGTTTACAGATTCTGTGTCTGATGGTTCCTCAGCGTTCTCTGTTTCGTTGTTGGTGGTTCGTGAGTATGGCCAGATTGCATCCCATATATGCCGGGACTCCTCTTCCTCGTCGCTCGGGATGTAGGTTGATGCATCGTCGTCTTCTTCACTGACGTCATCCTCCACGTCATCATATATTATTGGCCGTAGCCGTGTTACGCCGCTCGCTCCGGCTCTGCCACGGATTTCCTCAGATGTCAGTGGTCTGCAGGCGTATTTTTGCCACCATCTTAATTCATCTATCCGTGATGATAAGTGTGGTCCCTCGCTGTGCCATGAGAATGGCCTAGTCGCCGTGGTGGTGTTGGCCGCGCCCAGATCGACCGCGATTGTGATGTAATCTTCTTTATTCTCGGTGTCGGTGGGCCTGCCGTATATTGCCTCGGTGCCGGTTCGTCTTTTTTCTATGGCCAGGTCCCAGATTCTTTTTCGGCATTCCTCTCCAAGGCTGGCGGTGGACTCCCATTCGTAGAGGGTTTGGTCCGGTGGTTGCACACCTTGGATAGCGCACGGCACCGTCATCCATGGGAAGCCGAATGTCCATGCTGGCGGCTCATAGCAATGCTCCATCTCGAAGGTTAGTTCAAGACCGTGGTCTCCTAACCATACCAGGACTTCGTCTTCTTCCTGGTTCACTTCGATTATGTTCGCTCTTGCGAATGGTGCTCCATCACTCACGAAAATACCCCTTCCCGGGTATAGCTCCTCTTCGAGGCTTGGAGATGTTTCGCCTTCTGACTTTCCGACGTTTTCAATGAATTTTTGAATCTCATATGCTCTTCGGGGTATGTGGAGGTAAACTTGTTCCGGTGAGATTATTCCGGCTATCTTTACCCCTTTGTACTCTCCTCTTACCTCGTCGATAGGAAAATTTTTATAACTTTTCGCCATTGTTCTGTACTTGCTGAACGTTAGCGGTAGACTGATTCTCTACTGATATTCCGGGGTACCACGCCTTAATATTCTCGTCGGTCACCGTGAATAATTCGAAATCGTTGACACACTTTATTGTTATTAATCTTTTTTCTTCCTTTGTTTTGCGTTGTTTTTGTCGCCGCTTTGCCTTCTTCTTTTTTTTATTAATTTTGGTTTCGAAAAATTTTTTTGTTTCTTTCTTACTTTCCATCCTTCTTTGTTCACTTTTTGTTTTGAACTGACTTTGGGGGTGTGTTCTTTTTCCTTCGTTTCGGTTAGCCTTTGATCATTTTTGGCCTTAAGGGTTTCGATCTACTTTCGAATTTCACCTCCTTTTGGCTTATCTGCCCTCTATTGATTTGATCGAGTTATCTTTTCGATCGTTTCACCGTTGTGATGTTAGTCGCAGTGATTTTGGTTATCTTTTCTTTTATCTTTTCTCGCTTGTTCTTGTAGTATTCTCTCTTTTATCGTTTTGTTGTTTGTTTTTGTCCATTTTCTTCCTCGTCTTCTTGGGGAGTTTTTTCTTTGTATTTTTTTAATAGGCATCCGTGGAATTTTCCTCTTTCCCGGCCTGTTGCTGGATCCCGAAGGAGATATGTTGCGATGCCTACACATTTGGCTATCTCATACGGGCCCTCGTATAGTGGCATGAATTTTGCGGTCTTTTTCTTATTCGGGTCGGAGACATTCAAGGCTCGCACTAACACCTTTTCTCCCTTCTCAAAGGTGGTTGTTATATGTTTCTCGTTGAATCTTTGTGCTCGTTTTTCTCCCTTTTTTCTGATTCTTTCTTTAACGAGCGCGATTTTCTCTTCTTGCGTTAATTGGTCGACCTCCTCGTCGTTGAGTGCTAATATCCATTTCTTCCAGATCCGAAATGGTTTCTTCTTTGTGTGTAATTCTGTTGGTGTTATTTCCGTAGTTTCGTGGTGGGTGTCATTTATACACGTTTCGATCACTGGTAACCATCGCACCCATGCGACGTGGTTTTCTTCTAAGAACGTCCTGAAGAATCTTGCCAATTCCCGATTTACTCGTTCAACTATGTTCCCTTGCGGGTGTCGTATTGACGAAAAGATACCCTTTATTCCTTCTTTTTCTAGTTTCTCGAGCCAGGTTTTTGAAGTGAACTGCGTGCCGTGGTCGAATTGTATCCTTTTTGGTTTTCCGTATTTTGGGATGTAGTCCTGGAATACTTTTCTTATTGTGGCTTCTGCGTTTGCTCGTCTGAGTGGATATAGTTTTACTAGTTTTGAGAAGGCATCTATTGTTACGAGTATGTGTTTTACACCGCCGCTGGCTGTTGGTAGCGGTCCAAAAAAATCAATGGATAATAGATCGCCTGGCCCTTCCGGCAAGATTGTTTGCATTTTTGCATAGCTTGTTTGATTTGGTACTTTATTTCTCTGGCACGTATCACATCCTGCCAGGATTTTTCGGATTCGTTCTGCCATATGTGGGTGTGTGAAGTCTTCTTCTAGGACGTGGTATGTCTTCTTAGCCCCGACGTGTCCATAGAGAGTGTGACATTCCTTAACAATCTGTTCCAGTAAGTGTTTTGGAATTACCGCTTTCCAAGCACCTTTTGTGTCAAACTTCTGGAGGCACTCTTCCTTAATTCTGTATCCCTTTCTTCCTTGTTTCGTCAGGATTTCCTCCCATATGGCTGCTAACGTGGGGTCCTTTTTCTGCTCTTTTCCGAAAGTGCGGAAGTTCTCTTCTATTTCTGTTTTTAATTCATGTGCTAGTACGGTTGCGATAATGAGGCATTTTCTTTGTTTTTCTCGTTGATTTCTGGTCGACTTAGCCAGTCTGCTACCGGGTTCTCGCGGCCGGCGCAATGCTTTACTTCTAAATCGTATTCCTGGATTAGGAGGGCCCATCGTAGTAGCCTGTCCCCTCCGAATCGGCAAGTTTTGAGGAATGTCAAGGCCTTGTGGTCCGTGATGATCTGGATTTTTGCTCCTCTTAGGTACGATCTAAACTTTTGGAGGCTCCAGACTATTGCTAGCAATTCTTTTTCGGTCGTCGTATATCGTAGCTCGGCTCCTTTTAATGTCCGGCTTGCGAATGCTATCACACCTATTTCTCCTTTTTCGTCCTTTTGTCCGAGGACTGCCCCTAAGGCGTATCCGCTCGCATCCGTGGTCAGGATGTACCCTCTTTTGGGATCTGGGTATCTTAGGATGATGTCTTCTATGAATAGTTTCTTCGTGTTGTTGAATGCCTCTTGTCTTCGTGAGTCCCAATTCCATCTTTCTCCCTTTCTCAGGAGTTCAATGAGGGGTACCGTTGCTGCAGCGTGTTGGCTGGTGAACTTTGTGTAAAAGTTTATGAGTCCCAAGAAACCCCGAAGCTGTTTGAGGTTTTGCGGTTGTGGGAATTCCCGAATTGCCTGTATCTTTTCTGGTTGGGGTTTTATGCCGGTGGTTGTAAGGATGTGACCGAGGAACTCCACTTGTTCCTTAAAAAATGATGATTTTGAAAAGTTTAGTGTCAGGCCGTATTGCCTGAGCCTCTGGAAAAGTATTTCCATGTGTTCTATGTGTTCTTCATACGTGGCTGATATACACAAGATGTCATCCACGAAGTTTAAGACAAAGCCTTCCAAGCCAGTAAGCGCTATGTCCAGGGCTTTTATTAGGCTTACCGTGCTTGTTTTTAGTCCAAATGGGGTTACCGTGAATTGATAGCATTTTCCTTCGTGCAGGAACGCTGTATACTGCCGAGACTCCATGCTTAATGGGATTTGCCAGAAACTACTGGTCATATCCAGGCTTGACATGACCCGTGCGTTGCCACACCTTCTTAGTATGTCGTCCGTCGGTGGTGCGGAATCATGGTCCTCTACTAGATATTTATTTAGTTGTCTTGCGTCTAAACACAAGCGGACTGATCCGTCCTTTTTGATGACAGTAACCATTGGGTTGATGTATTGGCTTGTTGTTCTTTCTATGACTCCATATTCCACCATTTTCGTGATTTCTTCTGCCACCTTCTCCCTGTATTGCAGCGGGATCGGGTATGATCGGTGGAGATATGGCGTGGGATCCTTCAGGACCAATTTGTGGACGTATGCCGTCATTCTTCCTGGTTTTCTGGAGAATAATTCCCTTTGTTCCGATAGGACCGTCTTGAAGGCTTCTTTTATGTGCTTCGGTAGTGCCCCTGCTTCGTCTAGTTTTTGATCCACTTGTTGTTCTGTTAAGTCGTTCTTTTCTGGTTCATAATGTTCGATTTCCATTGGTGTAAGTCGCCTGTGTTCTTGCTGTTTTCCATCTATTTCCTTCTAGGTACATGATGGGTGTCTCATCGAGTCTTACTGTTCCCGTTTGGAGATCGAGGTTTATTTTGAATTTCTGCATCCCGTCTATTCCGAGCAATGCTTGTCTTCTTAACCTGGGTACGATCATGATTGGCAGATTCGTTGCTACATGCTTGATCTTTGTCTTCACGAGGATCTGCTTCTTGATCTTACTTTTGTTACCGCCAAATTCTCCTTGGACTTCTCCTCCGACGACCGGCAAGACCGGGCATCCCTCTAGTTCGTTTGCGAGTCCTTCGTAGCATTCTTCTGATATGCAGGTGACTTCACTGCCACTGTCGATCAGCATGGGGATTTCTTTTTCCCCAATATTGGCGATTACGACTGGACATGGTGGGTTGCTGTCTAATTCTTGTACTAGTGTCGGTCCTTCCTCGGCTAGATATTCTCCGGGATTCTCCCACGTATTCTTTATTGTGTGTTTTTTCTTGATAGTCAGAATACCTGTTATTATGTTTTTGTTTTGTTGTTTATTTCGTCTTCTTCGTTCTCTTGTTTTCTCGTTTCGTTTTTGTCTTTTTCTTACTTCTTCTAATTCTTCTAGTTGCTTGTCTTCGTCCGTTGCACCTCGCTCATGTGGTGTCTCGAGAGTCATGATTACGGGTGCAACGTCTATTCGTTTCCCTGGTCCTTCGTTTCAGGAACGGCTGGGGTGTCCTTCTTATGGGCTTCTTGATTCTCTTCCTGTCTTCGTGGTGGCCAATTTTTTTGTTCCGGGACTTGGTTCCTTGTCCATGATCTCTCCCCCCAATTTTGTTGTCTTTGGTACCTCTCTTGTCCTGGGCTTTGGGACCATCGAGGTGGTGGTGGGTTCTGGTAACCCCGTTGTCGTTGCCATCTGTTCTCTTGCTTCTCCTTTTGATGGTTTTCATCGGTTCCTGTGTTTGTTCGAGTTACGACGTTTCTGGGCGTTCAGCAATCCTGCCCCGTCCATTCCTTCGAGTAGCATGAGGAACTCGTCGACGGTCTTTACCGTTCCTATCTGGACTGCTGCCCTTACGGTTTCATCAAAATGATTTCCGAGATGCCTGATAATTTCCTCGTTTGATAGGCTTTTCCCAGATATTTTGCATTGCCGAAAATTCTGGTTGCATATTCTGCTCGAGTTGCTTTACGTTCGTCGAGTTCATATGCCCCAAATTCTAGATTTCGGCTTACTTTCGCTTGTATCTCTCGATTCCAGTATCTCGATTTGAATTTTTCGGCGAATTCCTCGATGGTGTGGATATCGTCCTCCACCACTCTCCACCAATCCTTGGCTGGTCCTTTTAATGATGTGCCGATCAAGTAGTGGAGATCTGTGTTCCCCGTTACCCTCCAGAACTGTTGGAGGTCTCTTAAGTACCTGATCGGTCTTTCTTTTCCGTCGCCTGAGAAAGTTGGAGGTTGTTGTTTGGCTACGTACAGCTGACTGACGTTCATGCCTCCTCCTGTTAGATTCATTGTTTGTGACATCCTGGCTCGGAATTCTTCTTCCCAATGTCCGAGTTTGTCACTATTTTCTCTGGCCATTGTTGCTGTTGTTTTCATGTTTTCGTGTACTTGGTTCATATTTGTCATCGTCCTCTGGAGTTTCTTCTCCAAAGCGTCGAAGTCGGCTCTTCTCTCCCTATCGACTTCATCTATGCTTGCTGCCACGGTGTCTTGGGCGATGGTGATTTTTCGGTCCGTTTGTGCGACCACTCTGTCGAGTTCTTCTTGAAACTCTTGTCTTGCAAACTCCTGCGTTTGTTTGCATCGTAGTACACATTTTTCGTCTTGTTCTTTAAAGTTTTCATTTCGGAGAATCCTCTCCCTGTTCTGTTCGTTTTTTACTTCTTGAAGTTCTCGCATTAACAAGCGAATTGACTCTTCTAGTTCAATTTGCATCTCTTCGGACATCACGGTCCCTTCCTCCATTGGGCTATCGTTTAATTGTCCTTCTTCCGGTCTTTCCGGAGTTGCGGCGTTTGGATCCATGGTGTTTTTTTTTTTTTTCTTTTTTTTTTTTACTGCCTCAACTTCTTCGAGTCCCTGTTCGGGCGCCAAATGAAGTGTTCTATAGGTACTCGAAGAAAATTGAGGGGTAGACGTAAAAAGAAAATTTTAATTATTCTTTATTGATCTTTACACTGCTAAGTTCACACAGTTCCTTATCTTAATTGTCCACGCTCGTTCCTCGACTTGGATTGGTGCGTCTCACCGGCCGTTGCTGTGCGGTGATTGGTGCTTCCCGTGGTGATAAATTAGTACTAATGCGTCTGATTAGCTGCGTCGTAATCGATGAGAATTGATTCTCGATGAGTTGACATCTAAGATGACGGCGTCGGAGTAAGTCGAGAACGTGCTTCTTGTTTTGTGTGCCGTATTTAAGGATTGATACGAGACGGTAAGTCCTTTTTCGGTTAATTTAAGCTTTGTGTGCTTTTTGCTCGTCTTTGGTTTTTCTTTTAGGTTCGTTGTGTGTTTCTTAGTGTCGATTCGACTCTAGTACGGGACTCGTTGACGATCTGGTGAGTCGACGCCGTGTGTAGAAAATATTTTTGTGGTTTCTCTATCTTATTGTTGCCTTTTCAGTTTTATTGCAGGGCTTTGCTGTGGATCCTTATTATATATGACGGCCACTTGGACATTTGATCGATCTTCTGCGTTGCATTTCGGAATATGACTTCCCAAAACCCTTGGTGAGTAATTTCTTTATTTTGTTTGATATTTTTCCTCCCTTTCCTTGGGCTGATTTTTTGTAGTTCGAAATTTTATTTGATTCTCCCTTTATTCTTTTTGTGGTGTTCGTTCGGAATTTCCCTACCGCGGTGCCTTTGCGCACTTGATTATTCGTACTATTAGAATTTTGTGAGATTCTCCGCTGTTGCGCCTTTGCGCAATCTGATCTCCTCTTAATGATTTTGTTTCTTCTTACTGCTTCTCCACTCCGTGATATAATATTATTACCAAAATGCAATACGATCTTTCCTTTTCTTTACCCGCGAGTTGTTCTAGAGTCAGCCACCCTCGCTCTCCTCTCGGAGAGTAATGTCCCAGCCTTCTCACGAATTTCTCACTTTGAAGATACTGGATGTCGGTAAAATTCTGCTCCAAAAAATTCTATACTCTAACCCGTCTATTCCCTTTTTCCTCTCCAGCGAGTCGGTCTCGAGTTAGCCACCCTCGCTCTCCTTTCGGAGAGCAATGTACCAGCTTTCTCAAGACTTTCTCGCTTTCAAAGTCTATGAATTTTCGGTGTCTTCTCCTTATTTTTCCTCGCTTATATATTTTCTTTTCTCTCCTTGTGCTTTGGAGAAACTCTTCCCTCTATCTTATTTTCCGTGAATTAATCTTTATTCTGTCCTTTTCTAATTCTAATTTCATTTTCAGGTGCGGTGACAGGTGGCGGCACTTGGCCTGGGCGGGAAAACGTCTCAATATATCATTATACTCTATTGAGGTAGGACGATTCCTTGGTTTTAGAACCCTTACTAGCCTAGTTATGATTAACATTATTTATGTTTAACGGTCTATGTTTTTCTTTTTGATAGGTAAAAAATTAATTCAAAAAGCCCAAATATATATTGTTATTGGTATATCTATTGTGACGAGGCAGTACTCTCCTCGCAATCGCGCTGTCGAGAAATATTCTAAACGAATATTAGAGCGAGAAGAGAAACCAGCAGAGTCGCGACGCCTCGCTCCCGTGGTGAAGAGAAAGAGAAAAGAACAACACTGTCGGCAAGGATTCCGTCGGTTTCAGGGAGCGGTCAGCGAAACGTCGACGGTAACCGACGAACGAGAGAGAGCGACGCTGCCCGAAGAGCGACGGAAAGAGAGATGGCTGTGCCGGCGATCCATGGACGATCGTCGCGAGAGCCCCCCATCTTCGCCGATAGGGGAATAAGGGAGCGAGGAAAACGCGCGAGCTTGTGGCGAGCGCGATAGAAATTAGGAGAGACAGTTAGAAATTGGATACCGACGGAAACAGTTAGATTTTGAATGCGAGAAAGAAAGGAGAGTTAAGATTTGGACTGCGAATGAGATAGAGTAGTGAGAAATTGGATACCGATCGGGAGAGTTAGAGTTTGAACGTGAGAAAGAACGGAGAGTGAGACTTCAAAAAGTGAAGCGAGAGTACGGAAAGAGTGAGGAGGATTGTAGCGAGAGAAGAGGGCGAGACCGAGTGTGCGTGTGAGAGAGACCGCGAGAGTCGGAGACTGCCGGATACGCGAGAGTGAGAGAGAGAGAGAGGATCGACGCCGAGGAACGGTGCGCGACGTCGAGAACGAGCGGCAACGAAAAAGGTAGGCACACGTGGTGCAGTTTCTTTATTTCCCGAGCGACTCCTCCGAGGTCGTGTGTGAGGTGGCAGAGGGTGCCCGTCATGCACCCCCTCGCGTACCCGAGTAATAAGCTGTGCTTTCCGGCGTCACCGGAACGCCGCTGTGTCTCCCTCGCAGATCAGATGAACGAGTAGTTAATAATTAGAATAAGAAAGATACGAAATTGTCTTGTCGTGATTGCCAGAGTACGAATTAATAAAGAATTGTTGAATCACTGGTCAAATAAGATGAAAGAGTTGCTCACCCGTTATTTTGTCATAGTTGTAATAATTGTCGATGTTCGCCCTTCGAATCCCCACCTTCCCTATTGCTAGCTGAGAGAGAAGACGAGGAAGTAGATTATTTTGGGCGTCATCAGTGATTTTGGACTGGTAGCTCGTTGCCGGTTTTAAACGAAATTTCACAGGTCAGTGAGCTCGTCACAATATATATGTATAATGTATATATATATATGTAAGTCTGAACGTTACACAATTCAAACTTACTCGTACGGTCTTGGCACATGACAAACAGCACAACTGTGCTCCCCGCAGAGCAGCAGTACGATAGAGGGCCCCGAGCAGTACGCCTCGTGAAAAGGCCGCGCTCACAGCAAAGTATAACTAAAGCTTGTTAATGACAATTGTATAGACTCAGGTTAGTTTAAGTATGTAAATTTATTCAGTATTATATAGTAGCGAAAGCTAATGTATCATTTTATCTAAATACAGTTACGACAACTGCATCTTACTAGTCCGATGTCTACACTCTCCTTGTTAAGTTTTTGATCACGAAACTTACAAATCTATACAATGGAGACGAAAGCGAAGTTTCATTTCGTCTCCGAGGCAGGAGCCGACTCAAAAAGCACAATCGTGAAGGTAAAAACCATTCAGCTGGTGGATCAGGAGGAATGCTTTTTATTTCCAAAGGACAAAAGGACCAGCGATCAACATAAGCAACTCTTCAACACAACAGTTGTGAGAAATGTCGTCAAGAGTTTGAAAACCCTTGGCAAATTTACAAAGGTTGTGATGACTTTAACGAAATACCTTCAAGATATTTACTTAGATGAGGAAGGCAACGTCGTGTTCTACAACGAATACTTAGAAGAAGTTATACCAACACATACTGATACAACCGGATCTGAATTTAGGCGGGGAGTGGGTGACTTCAACGCTTGTCGACACGTTGGGCAAAATTTAGAGCAGCCAATGCCCGAGAAAAAAAAATGACTGCGGAAAAATACAAGCAATCTAATTGATTGCTCTGAATTGTGCACACCCAAATGTAACGCCCTAATCTATGCTATATCTACGGCTAGGATAGGGGTGGGCGGCTTCAACGCTTCTCGGCGCGCTCTGATTGGACTGATTTAAAAACTTTATGTCTCGTAAATTATTAACAATATCCCTAATGTTTATTTGTAACTTTGTTTGTAATGAGCCCATCTACCTTGAAATACCGCCTAGCACCCCTTACACAATTCACCCTGTATATGTATAAATCAAATTTTTCTACTCACACAATACCAATAAAAATATATAATTGGGCTTTTTAAATAAATTTTTTACCCATCAAAAAGAAAAACATAGACTGTTAAACATAAATAATGTTAATCATAACTAGGCTAGTAAGGCTTCTAAAACCCGGGAATCGTCCTAGCTCAATAGAGCATAAGTTCCAAAAAATGTAAATAAAATGTACATACACAAAGCTGAATAAAAATAATATTAAACCTGTAAACCTGTAACGAGCAGGCACTCGGATGGGCGGCGGCGGATAGCGGAGATACCAGCATACGACGGAGCCATTACAATTCTATTCGCATACAATAATGTAGCCTTTACAATTCTGTTCGCATACAATAACATAGCCATTACAATTCTGTTCGCATACAATAAGAACACAAATAAACATACGACTTTGAAGATTAGCCAATTTAGTAGCTCGTATCAATCCCAGAACACCCCGGTGCCAGTAGTCCTGATCCCACAATTTTGGGGTCTCGTCCGGGATATAGCCAGTGCTACTAGGGATCTAACAGGTACAGGGATTTGTTAGGATTCGATGCGAGTTACGAATATTGAGCGATTTGAGAAATAAGCTCCCGGCATGTAGGGCGAAAAAAATACGTAACAAAATGGCGGCTGTGGAAGAAACGAATCCGTTGGTCGAGGGCGTAAGCATTGATGAGATGAGGACTAAGCTTCAGGAGCTTGGACTATCAACGAAAGGATCTAAGGCAGTTCTGAGTGAACGGCTGAAGCGGAATCTTCAGAAGAGAAATGACGAACCGAATATGGCAAGACGGGCATCGATGGATGAGATCAACAATAGCGACGATAAAACGGAGGAGCGTGTCAAATCCAGATCGCTGTCGATGGGGCAATTGAAGACGCGGCTTCAAGAATTGGGGTTCAGTGCGACGTCAAGTAAAATGAAGGAATTAGCGCGAAGGCTAGAAGCTGCACTACAAGAAGATGAAAGAACCGCGTCTGAAGGCGATAGCAGTGATGATGACGAAGCAGGAAGCGGCGGAGAATACACACGCCGCAGAAATAGGGGCATGCGTCGCAAAACCTACGGAGGGGACAATTGTGCACACCCAATCCTGTCGTTTAAGGACGTCGAAGACGCCCTGGAAACCTACAGCGGCGATGGTAACGAGAATGTCGAGAGATGGTTTGAAGTATTTGGAGAAACAGCCGAGATGTGCTCATGGACGGACTCACAGAAAGTAATCTACGCGAAGCGACTGTTGCGTGAATCAGCGAAATTATTCGTAAATTTTGAATGTCACGCTAGGACATGGAAGGAGCTAAGAAGTTTGCTCAAGGAATTATTTCAGAATCTCAACAGCAAACAAGTGCACGAGCAGTTGGGAAGAGTGAGAAAAAGAAATGACGAAACTTACCAAGCTTTTGTCTATCGGGTGCTGGAAATGGCCAATAGCGCAGCCACGCTGACATAGAGTTAGAGGCCAAGATGCAATACATAATCGACGGTATTCAAGACGACGAGGTGAACAAACAAATCCTGTATGGGGCGGCGACCATAAAGGAACTGAGGACCAAATTAGGATTATACGAATTGCAGAAAAATGAAAATAAGCCGAAGATGAGCGTTAAGAAGCGGAACAAGGATGACGGTCCAAGAAGCTCAACTCAATCAGCAGAGCAAAGAAAAGCAAAGCGATGTTTTAACTATGGCGATAAATCACACGTAAGCGCCCAATGCCCAGATAAAGCGAACGGTCAAAAGTGCTTTAGTTGCGGTGAGTTTGGACATGTAGCGGGGAAATGCGAGAAGAACAAGAAAGTATCTTGTATTGTCCAAAGGAAGGAAGTAATTCGTCACGACACGGGCGATAGAAAGATGTACAAAGAGGTGGAAATCCTGGGGAAGACGGTCACAGCTATCCTGGACTTAGGCAGCGACTTGCATCTGGTGCGATCTAGCTGCTATGTGCGACTCGGAGCCCCAAGCCTTGAGCTGAAGACCATGCATTTTGATGGTGTTAGATCATCGAACCAAAGTACACTTGGACAGTTTAAAGCAGACGTGGTCATCGATGAGTTAACATTCGCATTTTCATGTGAGGTGGTTCCCGACGATCTGATCCGATACGACCTGCTGATAGGTGGCGAGTTCTCGGATTATGCCGAAGTACGGATGAAGCGCAGGCAGGCCGTGTAGAAGAAGATTCAGCCACAAGACGAAGAGGACGCAATGAAGACAGAAGATGACGGGTGGAGGTGACGGGAGAGGTGCTGAGCATACGTGTACGTGAAGAACCAGAACCAAAGCGTGATGTCCTTCTGGGTCATGTGATCAACGCGGGTGTCAAGGAAAAGGTGAAAGCGTTAGTGGAAACTACGCGTCAAACAAAACCGAGGATACTGGAGTGAAAATGAACATAATGCTGCAAGACGATGCACCTGTCTTTCAGAATCCGCGACGACTATCAGCAGAGCAGAAAAGACAAACGAATGAAATAATTCAACCGTGGATAAATGAAGGGGTGGTAAGACCGAGTATTTCCGAGTACGCTAGTCCCATGGTACTGGTCGAGAAGAAAAATGGACAGCTGAGGATGTGTGTCGATTACCGGGCGTTAAACAAAAAAGTCATCAGAGATAGAAACCCGCTACCACTAATCGGGAACCAATTGGACCGACTACAGGACGCCAGAGTTTTTTCGACGTTGGACCTGAAGGATGGATTCTTCCATGTACCAGTGGAGGAAAGGAGCGTGAAATATACAGTGTTTGTGGTACCTGATAGACAATACGGGTTCTTGAAAGTACCTTTTGGATTTTGCAATTCGCCAGCAGTTTTTCAGAGACACGTTAGAGATGTTTTCCGATCGCTAATTACGACAGGAGTAGTGCTGGTTTACTTAGACGATCTAATTGTTCCATCTGAAGACGAAGAAGGAAATTTAGACAAATTAAAGATGTTGCTGAATACGGCAAGTAAGCATGGACTGCAAATCAACTGGAAAAAGTGTGAACTATTAATGAAACGCGTAAAATATCTGGGGTACAGCATTGAGGTCGGTCAGATTCAACCCTCCGGTGAAAAGACCTTAGCGGTAGAGAGATTTCCGGTTCCACGGACGGTGAAGCAATTGCAAAGCTTTTTGGGACTAACGGGTTATTTTCGCAAGTTTATACCCTAGTTCGCAAGAGAGGCAGCCCGCCGGCACCAATGGAATTTTTCTATGTGCTTTTTCTGTGC
Source organism: Netelia melanura (assembly GCA_964007305.1). Classification (NCBI taxonomy): domain Eukaryota; kingdom Metazoa; phylum Arthropoda; class Insecta; order Hymenoptera; family Ichneumonidae; genus Netelia; species Netelia melanura. The sequence continues at coordinate 15,270,445 of OZ023255.1, read as the reverse complement.
TCTCGGTGCTTCGGAACCCACCTAACCAAAAACTGTAAGTCCACCGGAGTGGTCGAGGTTGGAATTGAGGATGCACGGTGAAAGTGCGAGACAGGGAGTTTAGGAGAGATATGTAAAAGGCGGAAGCCGTAGGGGAACCTGTTGAACCTCGGCACTATGTGTACCTAGGCCATTGGGCTCGTTTTAAATATTCGCGCGATACTGAATTCTACTGTTTATGGTACTTGGAACGTCACTACAGACTATTCAATGTAAAGTTAGCCGCATACCTCCATTAAGCTGGTGTTTGGTGTTATCGACGTTAAAACTTTTCTTGAAGAAAAAGTAAGTATTTCTAATATATTTTGAAGTCTGATCGATTTAAACGCTTTATAATAGTGACTTAACTATTATATGCTATTGGTTCTTTTATTTAACAAGTGCCAATACAATAAAAAACTTATGAGATACGTAACCTTTAAACTATTTAAAATTCATCGTTTTGTTAAAGTTGGAGTGTGTTGTACCTTGGTCACTGCCGATCAGTTGTTCCTTGGTCGGTGGCCAAGGTACAACCTGGATGTTGTACTTTGGCCGGGAGAGTATTTTATTAACCCTTAGTCTGCCTAGGGTTTTTTGGCACCTTCAGTCTGCCTAGGGGGGTCGTTGGCGTCCTGACGGTTTTTCAACCAGTTTCAGTGGGGTTAAAAATCTAAAGAAATTCATGGAGTTTCTTTAAACCATTAAGTTGAAGTATCGATCATAAAATTATAAAAAATTTTATTTTTTAATATATTATTTATCCAAAAAATGATAAAAAACGGTATCAATGCATTTGTTCACTCAAAAAATCATAACTTTAAGATAAATAAAGATATCGAAACTGCCAAAAAAGAATATTAAAGGGGAAGATTGTCGCTTTCGAGAAAAAAAACAACCGTATCCAATTTTTGTTAAATTAACCTTAAGTTTGGGACCTAAAAATTGGCAATAATTTAGTCGCAAATTTCGAAGTAAAGAGGCAATAAATGTGTATTAAATACAAACTAAGTAATAAAATCAGTAATAACTCATTCGTTAAGTGTCACAATATATTTTTATTGTAGAAAATATGAAAAAAATTAGAAAAAGTTAGAAATTACGAAAAAAAAAAAATTGAAAAAAATCGAATTTTTTTTTTGCGCCCAAATTTTTTTGTGGCACTTTTATAGCCTCAATAAAGACTTTCAAGCGAAAAAACGAAAAAAAAATTACTTACAGTTTTGACAACCGCCGTCTGCCTAGGGGGGTCGTATGCGTCCGGAACGAAAATGAATTGCTCCTTACAACAGCTGGGTAAGAACTAGAATAGCGCCTCTTTGCAGGTCGGGTCTAGAGGGGCCTAACTTTTTTTACATAAGCCTAACAGCGCCTCCCGTGATCGGATTTAGGAGTTACACCGACATTTGATTTTCGCTCGGACGCAAACGACCCCCCTAGGCAGACTAAGGGTTAAATTACTTTATACTAACGTAATATATGCTTAATTAAATATCTTTGTTTTTTTTCAGAAATCATGTCTAGAAGTAAAGAGAAAAAGAAAAGGACGCCTATTAATGTGAATGATCTGACAAATGCCATTAAAATGATTAAGGAGAAAAAATTCTCCACTTCCACTTCATTTTGGATTACCAAGAACGACTTTGCATCGTCATTTAAATCACTGTTTGGAAATAGGTAAGGATGTAAACAAGTTACACGAAAACCTTGCAGTTCATCAAGTTTTTGATCGCACTGAAGAGCATAGTCTGGTTGACTATATTAAAGACGCAGCACATTTGCAATTTGGATTCACTCTAAAAGACGTAAAAATACTTGCATACCAATTTGCAAAAGCGAATGGAAAAAAGTACCCAAAGAGTTGGGATATAAACCAAATGGCTGGAGATTATTGGCTGCGATTATTTAGGAAGCGATACCAAAACGAATTGTCTTTGAGAAAGCGTGAAGCCACTAGTTTGGCTCGCTCTACGGCGTTTAACAAATATACTGTGGGTTTAACATTCGACAATTTTAAGAAAGTCCTTTCGCAATGTCCCTCTAACATAAAAGAGACTGACATCTGGAATTTAGACGAAACTGGATTGTCCACTGTCCATGTTCCTCCAAAGATATTAGCACCTCTTGACGTAAAACAAGTTGGGTCAATGACTAGCGCTGAAAGAGGAACGAGGGTTACAATGATAGCGGCTATTAATGCCGGTGGTGGTTTTATTCCACCCATGTTGATATTCCCTCGTGTAAACTTTAAGGATTTTATGATAAATGGAGCTCCTGAAGGCAGTATTGGAGGCGCCAATCCATCCGGTTGGTCAAACGAGTCCATGTTTGTTATATTCCTCCAGCATTTTATCAAATATGCAAAGCCTACCAAAGAACAACCTGTCATTGTCATAATGGACAATCATGAAAGTCATATTTCCGTACCGGCAATACAAATGGCCAAAGATAATGGTGTAAAGCTTATTACTCTATATCCACATACTAGTAACCGTATGCAACCACTAGATAAGTCAGTTTTTGGGCCTTTCAAGACTTATTTCAATACAGCGGCTAACGAGTTACTAATGACTCCAGGTTATGTGGGAAAACCATTAACTATTTATGATATTGCTGGCTTGGTGGGAAAAGCTTTTCCTCTTGCCTTCACACCAAACAATATTTGCAAAGGTTTTAGCTCAACTGGTTTCTACCCTTTAAATGAAAACATCTACACAGATGCTGATTTTATGCCCGCATTCTATTCTGATCATCCACTTATCGAAAAATCACCCACCAGAACTGACCAGGTGCCTTTTAGTCAGCCGATTGCTTCAGGTTCCGAAGTTATACACGGAAAATCGCCAACTTTGATATCGTCGGCTATATTACGCTCTCACCCAAAAGCCGAACCTCGTAAAGAAACACGAAAAGGAAGACAAAAAGGAAGATCCAGAATTTTGACTGATACACCAGAAAAGCAAGAAATTGAAAATATAAGAGCTAAAAAACACGTTTCAACTAAATTTAATGAAGCAGAGTCCATCAATCTTTTGGAAAAAAAATAGGTTCATGAATAAAAACAGATTCAATAATGCAAAAAAGATTAAAAAAAGAATTCTATTTGAAACAGAAACCAGTGAAGATTCTAACTATTTACCGAGTGACACATCTGAAGGTGCCTCCGACAATGACAGGGAAGATGAGAACCTGCAGGCTGAACATGTTAATAAAGAAAATTACAATATTGGAGACTATGTCATATTTGTATATGAAGGTTCCTATTTTGTCGGAAAGGTAGAATCAATGTCTGAAGAGGGTGTATTACTAAAATCAATGCAAAAATCACTTAAAAACTGGAAATGGCCTGAAAAAGAGGATTTGAATCTGTACCCGATAAGTGACATTATGGAAAAAATTAAAACCCCGCAAAAAGTTAAGAACAGAGAAATTTATTATGTGTAAGTTTGTCCTTGCCAAACTTAATCTCCCAGTCGTTAGACCTGTTAGATACACGACTGAAGGAGACGTCGAGTAGAGACAGTCGTGCATTAGCCATCACACGGCGCAGATTAATATAAGAGCAAATATCAACGAGATACCGACGATTGTGTTGATTCAGGTGATGTGTAAATATTAATGTAATCGTAGTCTGTAAGACCAGTTAAAGTGACAGTCCGCTATTGTAAAACGTCAGTTTGTAACTTCGTGAGTTTTAATTACAGTTTTTACTGCAACTTCGCATGTCGTGATCTCTCTACCTTCCCCGACTACGTCAAGTCTCTGATTTCGAGACCTACATATGTTCGAGAGATACAGAAGTACTGGGATATCTACTTCTAAAAGCTTAAGGCTAAATAATTTATCTACATATTGATAGTGTTCTTAGAAATTCTAGTCCGAATGACTGATTAAAAAGATAAGAGAGAAATAATTTATAAAGTTAATTATTTAATTTTTTTCTAGTTGCTATATTATTATATTGATTTGCTATTATTATATTATGTGATATGTTCAAATGTACCTACCTAAGTCTATGTACCTACTAATTTTAAAGTTTGTGATGTGACAAAACAGTGGTTAAGAGTTAGTCGTTTTTGTTTAAAGATTTTGTTTGAAAAACAAAAAAAAAATATGAATATTATTTTTATTTTGTTCAGAATTTCTAAAATGTTTTGTTAAAAATTGTAGTAGCCCGAATAAAACTATTTTGGTTAAAAAACGTAATAATTTGCTTAAATTATCCCCAAATTCTCAATGTGTCCTAGGTACATCGTAGTACTGGCCCAGGTACATAGGGTATGTTGTACCTTGGCCTTACTTACCATTTTTTTTTACTTTTAAAATATATGTGAGTATGAAATATACAGTTCTGATATTTCGTTTGGTGGTGAGTACCAAAATAACTGACATTTCAAAATATGCAATTATGATTTGTGTGCTGTGCGTCAAATCACAATAAAAAATATATATCTATAAAACTGTCCTAGGTACAACAGGTTCCCCTACATAGGAACTCTGAGCAACCACTCCGGCCTTGAGAAAAACTTGAGAACTACCCTAGTTCGCAGTGATAGCACGACCGATGTTGCAACTACTAAGAGGTGACGCCAAGTTCGAATTCGGGCCGAAACAACAGGCTGCGTTTGAAAAATTAAAGTTAGCCTTAATCGAAGGACCAGTCCTCAAATTGTATCGCATGGGAGCAGAAACGGAATTGCATACGGACGCATGCATGGGCGATCTAGGTGCTGTACTGCTCTAGAAGGACGCTGAGGACAACAAGTTGCACCCGGTTTATTACGGAAGCTGGAAAACGATACCAGCAGAAGAGAAGTATTCGAGTCACGAGCTGGAGATCTTAGCCGTTGTGAAAACCCTGAAGAAATTCCGAGTATACGTGCTCAACATTGATTTCAAGATTATGACGGACTGCAAGGATTTTACGTTAGCTATGAAGAAGAAGGACCTGTGCCTGCGAGTATCGCATTAGGCACTGTTAATCGACCAATTCAGCTACACCATCGAGCATCGTGGGAACTGCGATGCGCCATGTCGACGCCTTGAGCAGGTATCCAGCCAAGGTTTTTCTGGTGCAAGAGTACCAAAGTGGGATGATAGAGAGAGTTAAGAAGGCATAGATAGATGACCCAGAGCTGAAGCCGATCATCGACGCAGTGCAATCGGGCCAACTTAATAAGTTTTCTTTGTCGAAGAGAGAGGTGCTGTATCGTGAAAGCGACGGAATCTCCTCCATGGTACTACCCAAAGGCATGCAGTATGACGCAATCAAATAGGCACACGAGCAAGGACATTTTGGGTGGAGTAAAACAGAATTCATATTGAAGCGTGAGTGTTGGTTTCCCAAAGTGCGTCAAAAGGTCCGAAAAGTAATTGAAAATTGCGTGAAGTGTTTACTAGCTGAAAAGAAACAAGGGAAAGGCGATGGATTGTTAAACCCCATCGAGAAAGGAACAGTTCCATTAGATACTTACCACGTAGATTTCCTGGTTCCGATGCTTTCCACGAAGAAATCTTACAAGCATCTATTCGTAGTAGTCGATGCATTTACGAAATTTTTATGGTTGTATCCAACGAAGTCGACCACGGCAAACGAAGTACTGGACAGACCAAGGAAACAAGCCGTAACATTTGAGAAAAATTCAAGCCGTAAGCTTTGGGAATCCAAGACGGATCATTTCCGATCGGTAAACGGCGTTTACGGCTCATGTCTTCGAAGAATACTGTAAACGGGAAGGCATTAAACGTATTTTAACAACAACGGGAATACCCAGAGCCAATGGTCAGGTGGAAAGAATTAACCGAGTGGTAATCTCGCTCCTGACGAAATTATCGGCAGACGATCCGGCGGAATGGTGGAAGCACATGGACCGAACGCACCAATTCATAAACTCCGCATTGAGTAGAAGTATTAAAAGAACACCCTTTGAATTGTTGATCGGCGAACGAATGAGACTCAAGGACGATCAGCTCCTGAGGCAATTCATAGAGGACGAGTTCATCACGGCATTCGAAGAGGAGAGATCATAATTAAGAGATGCAGTGGGGCAAAACATTCTGCGGATCCAGACGGAAAGCAAGAAGGCGTTCAATCGGAGAAGAAGGGCAGCCAGGAAGTACGCGGTAGGAGATTTAATCGTCATCCGCAGGACACAATTCGGGCCAGGATTAAAGGTTCATTCTAAATTTTTGGCACCGTACGAAGTTGTTGCTGTCTTGAAAATCGATCGATACCTGGTAAAACAAAAATTGGAGAACACCAGGGTCCGAACCGCACCAGCTCTGCAGCCGATTCCATGAAGCCCTGGGCAGAGACGAATGATATCAACGAATCGTATTCAGAGAACGAGGACGCCGAGGAAGAAGAAATCAACGACGATGTCCAAATACAACATCGAGGACGATGTCGTTGCAGGATCGCTTGATTGCTCAGGGCGCTATCTCCCACCTCGCGGCCTGCGGCCAATCAACGGCGGTCGGGGCGCTATCCCTCACCACGCAGTCCACGGCCAATCAGGCAGGAGGCTCATTCGCTCGCCGACTATAAAAGACGGCGTCGAGCGAACGAGCAGGCAGAGTCGTAAGAAGGTTTTGTTCGCATCATAACCCGCACAATTATACAATCTGAAAAAGTAAAGTGATAGTTTATACTTATCGCGCGCGTCAAACCAGACAGTGCATCGAGTAAAAACAGACACGAAAGTAAAAAGCTCTGTCAGAAATCCTGACGATAAATCATAAACCGACAAAAATAACTGACATAAACAACCACCTAAGCAAAAATGATATTAAAAATCTGAAAATAAAAAGATTAAAAAAGGACCAAATGGGCAAAAAGGCTAAAAACACCAGTAACCCTGGCCCCAGCAAAGGAGGTGAGGGTGCAAGTGCAATAAAGAAAGGCTTAAAAAAGCCGCAAAATACCGAAATCTCAACAAGTAATAGTTTCGAAATTTTAACTGATGATGAAGAAATAAATATGAATGTGGATAAACCAAGTGTACCCACAATAACAACAGGGATCAGAACAAGGCAAAAGTTGCATCCGGGGGCGTGGCTATCTACGTCAAAGAATCAATTAAGTGCCATGAAATAAATTATAAACTAGATACACTAGAAGCCATAGGCATAAAACTAAATAAGGATTGTACCATAGCAAGCGTGTACTCAAAACCAGATGTAAAGTTACTAAAAACAGAACTAAATGAAATTTTTAGCAAATCTAAAACTGTAATAGTAGTAGGGGACCTAAATGCAAAGCACAGAGAATGGAACTGCGTAAAAGCAAACAGCAAAGGGAAATTATTACAAAAGTATATGGAAACCAAAAATATTCAAATACATGCGCCGGACAGCCCCCCACACATTATCCTACAAATAATAAAAAAAGCGAGTCCTAGTACCATAGACATACTAGTAGCGAAAATCTATAACAAATTTCTAAAAATAGAAACAAAACATGAATTAAATTCAGATCACTGGCCAGTAATGGTGACCCTCTTTGACAAGTGGGAACAAGAACCTACACATATAGTCAAAAACTATCCAAAAGCGAAGTGGATGGAATTTAGAGAACATATCGAACAGCAAATGCAGAAAACAAAACCACCACTTACCAAAATCGAATTACTGGAATCTTTTAACCATTTCATGAACACCTTGCAGGAAGCAATAGAGAAGTACATACCTAATAGAAAAGCAAAGAAAAATTTCTACCCTTTACCAAATCACATATTGTCCCTAATAACACACAGAAACAAAATAAGAAGACTCTTCCAAAAAACACAAAACATCGGCCTAAAATATATATACAACAAACTTAATACCAAAATCAAAGGGGAAATTAGGAGATACAGAAACGAAGAATGGACTGCAAAACTACAGAACCTAAACACAAAAGACAACACACTTTGGCAGATGACTAAAAAGCTAACGAAACAAACTACATTCACCATCCCCCCGCTAAGGAACGAAAAACAAAAACTAATCATGGACTCAGAGAGTAAAGCAAACTTAATAGCAGATCATTTTGAAGAAGTATATAAAATGAACCAAAACTTATATAACCAACAGACGGATACCGAAGTTAACTCAACAATGACACATTTCAATAATCAAGAAATAAACGCAGAGGAAATTGTATACACAAACAAAATAGAAGTGCACAATGTTATCAAAAAACTAAAACCAAAAAAGCCCCGGGAGCGGATAATATCCAAAATATTGTTTTAAAAAACTTGCCAATGTATGCCAAATAGAGATTAGCCGACATAATAAATATATGCCTAAAACTTTCGTATTTTCCTACCGAATGGAAGCACTCGATTACGATTCCTATACCAAAACCTCAAAATGACAAGACCTTACCACAAAACTATCGTCCAATCAGCTTATTGGACACCACGAGTAAAGTTATGGAAAAAATTATATTAAATAGAATATTAAAGTACGACAAAGAAAATAATATACTTAGAAATGAGCAATTCGGCTTTAGACAATATCATAGCACGACGCACCAACTCGCAAGAATAACCAATCATATTACGCATAACTTTAACATAAACAAAGTAACGTCAGCCATATTCCTGGACATTGAAAAGGCATTTGACACCGTTTGGCACAAAGGCTTACTCTATAAATTAATAAAATTAAAACTTCCAAATTATCTCATAAAAATAATACAGCACTACCTCGAAGGCAGAACCTTCCAAGTGAAGACAAAAAATGCTTTCTCCACCATAAGGAAAATCTCAGCTGGAGTGCCGCAGGGGTCCATACTAGGCCCGGTTTTATTCATACATTATATAAATGACATACCCCAAAATAAAATGACCGAACTAGCAATATATGCGGATGACACGGCTATTTTCGCCAGTTCTTGGCAAAAAAGCTATGCTCAGAGGTATATTACAGAACACACTAGAGAAATAATGAAATTCTTCCAAAAATGGAAAATAAAAATCAACGAAGCCAAATCAGAGCTGGTACATTTTTCAAGAAAAAAGAAAAAGACTAAATTAAAAGAAATCGAATGTAAGATTGAAAGCAAAGTACTAAAGCCAAAAAATGAGGTAAAATACCTAGGAGTAATTCTAGATAACAGACTAAGTTTCAATGCAAACACCAAGGCTCTAAGGTGCAAAGCAATAGCCGCAAAAACAGCGCTTCACACACTCTTAAATAGCAGAAGTAAAATGGCAATAAAAAATAAACTACTGATACTCAAAATGATCATACTCCCAACAATGTTATACGCAACGCCAGTTTGGAGTTCCACCTCAAAAAGAAATATAAAAAGATTAGAGGGATTATACAACAAAACACTTAGACAAATCATTGCGAACCACAAATTAACAAATGTACAAACCGCAAAAAATTAAAAATGGAAAAATTCATGACTATAATAGAAAAGATAACAAAAGAATTTTACACCTCGCAAATAAATGAAAATCCATTATTGACTAGCATTAAAATAAACAAAATTGAGAACCTCCCGTATAAGCTAAGGCATAAACTACCGCAACATTTAAATATGATATAATGTACCACATTTATAATCCAGAAAACAAATGTAAAAATGTAAATATGTATATAAGCAAAATGTAGAAAGTAGATATAGAAAATATTTTATTACAACAAAAATAAATAAAGGGTTTTTTGTTATATTTTTCCCTTAAGCTAATACAAAGACAAATAAAAATAAAAAACATTATGACCAAAGAACACACAAATAGGTTAGAAAATGGTAAAAGACCATAGGCATAACCTTAACCCTGTGATATTGTTGTGATATGACTGGAAAAGAGTAATATTATGTATGCATATACTGTATCTGAATTTATGAATAAACAATATTATGAATCGAATCGAGCAGGCAGATCGTAAGACCGCTCTGCTCGCGAACCTCCGACAATCTATTAAACCAATTCACTCGAAAATAGCAAACGAATATAAAGGATATGGAGGAGGATGATGACCCCTTCACAAACAACGAATACGCTAGTGAAATCTACTCCCCCACCAAGGGAAAAGTAAAACGCAACATTAAAACAAAAAAGAAAAAGAAAAATACAGAAAACAAGAATCCTAAAAAATCTATAAATCTCGCTCAAGCTGGAACCAGCAACAACTATGTGAATAGTGAACCGGATAACAATACCATCAATGTGTAAAATAAAGCAGAAAATAAAAATAAAAATAACGGTAAAGTTGCGCCCATCATTCTGAAAATGGCAAACCTAACAAATGAATTTAAACAACAATTATATCAAAATGTGAGGAAAAACTTCAAAGGTAAAACACTGACTTACACAAACAGTGCATTAACGATTAAACCACATACAAATAAAGCTCACGAGGAAATTAAAAAGAAATTAATAACCTAAAAGTGCCAGTTCCATACATTTGCAAATCCCGAGGGGAAAACCAAAAATATGTCATAAAAGGGCTCCCCAACATTGACATTGATGAAATAAAAGCCCAAATGAAACAAAAAGATACAAGCTCAAATACAAACTCGTTCTATTATATCGCCCTAAACGAAAATGGTGAAATATTAAAAGTGCATGTACCATAAATAAAATAAAATACACCTGCTCAATAAAAGTGAGGTGGGAACAATACAAAAGAAAAAAATAGTCACCCAGTGCTATAAATGCCAAATGTATGGTCATGGAACCGGCCATTGCTTTAACACTCCCAAGTGTATAAAATGCTTGGGCAACTACCTAACTATAAATTGCAATAAAAACCCCGAACACCCGCCGCAATGCACAAACTGCGAGGGTGAACACACAGCAAATTCCATCCGCTGCCCTAAATATAAAGAATACATAAATAACATTGAAAAATACAAGCAAGCTACAATAATTCAAGCAAACAAAAGAATAAATAAACTAAACAGTGAATATATACCAATAAACTTGCTAACGGAAGAAAACTTCCCCGTCATGGCATCATCAAGACTGGCCAAAAAGAAGCCGGCAAATCTCAGCGACAACGACCAAGGCAATCTACAGGAACAGCTCGAACACCTCAGCCAGAGTACTGCGGAACTCCAGGGAACCTCCGGCGACTACGCAACGGAACTTGGCGTCCCCGGCTCAAGCCTAAACACAACATACAACAATCCCGCACGCAAAAATGTAACAAACATATCTAGAAGTTCAAATAGTAAGTTATCACTAAATTTACATACATATGCCGAAACAACCAAGAAATCCAAAAGCACTGGTCAAAATAAAAATGAAAATATAAATACTATCTTCGATATTGCAAAATAAATGCAGAAACTAAATGATAAATGTAACCTATCCCTTATGTTGCAAATGCTAAGAGAGCTAAACCAAAAACTAAATGAATGTACAGATCATATATACAGATGCAACGCATTCTATCTAGTCGTTTTCAAATATGTCCACTAGTGTAATATCGCATAATGAGGAATGAAAACTGCCCTTCTGGAACGCCAACGGATTAAGAAACAAAATACATGATACTACAGATTTCATCAACAAATATCAGATTGATATATTGCTTGTCTGCTAAACTAAGCTATCCGAAACAATAAACTGCAAGATTCCAGGGTACACAACCTTAAGGAAAGACAGGAAAAATAAGAAATTACACGCAGGTGGCCTAGCCATCTACATCAAGAATAACATACCCTCCACTGAAATTAACTTTAACACAAAAAATATAGAATCGTTCGGTACTAATCTAGAAAATGGTCTGACTATTATAGTCCTCTACTCTCGGCCTAACGATACACTAGATCTAAAAGAACTAAACGAAATAATGTCCAGTTCGCCAAAAATCCTAGCATCTGGCAATCTAAATGCAAAACATACAACCTGGTTCTGCCCAAAAAATATAATAATAAAAATGGAATACTATTACACAACTGCAGTGAACACAAAAATCTCAGCATATTATCTCCATCAGAAGATACATTATATCCTGCACCCTCCCCCTCGACCTCGAGTATAGTGGACATAGCCATAAATAAGAATATAAAAAACATCACATATATCACAACTATAAATAAACTAAACTCGGACCACCAACCAGTAATAATCAAGGTTGGAATAAGCACTCTAATAAGAAATATGCCACAAATATTAGATTACAAAAAAGCCGACTGGCAAAAATTTAGACAAGAAATAAATAATAATCTAAATACACAAGACAAATATCAAAATACACAAGAAATAGACAACGCGGTAAACTCACTAACACACTTCCTACAAACAGCGATAAAGAAAGCAATTCCACTACAAAATCCATTCAATCACATTCCGCTCCCCCCAGAAATCAAAAAAGAAATTAACACCAGAAACAAACTGAGGAAACTCTATCAAAAAAAAAAAATAAAGAAATAAAGAAAATATGGGTACAGCATACTCAAATAGTTAAATTACACATCAAAGAACATACAAATACAACATGGAACAAAAAGTTACAAAAATTGCAGGTAGAAAACAACACAATATGGAAGACTACCAGAGCCTTAACAAAAACAGTCGAACACGTCATTCCGCCATTAATCATACCAGATACACAAAAGATAAACCAATTAAGCACTACACATAAACAAAAACTAAACATATTAGTAGACCATTTTTATCAAATACATAAACTAACTCAGCATATGGGCTCAGCGGAAAACGCACAAATAGTAGAAGTAACATACAAAGACAAAAATAAACAAAGAAGATATCAAATACATAAATCTAACAGAGCTAAACAATACAATTAACGCACTGAAGCCATACAAAGCTCCTGGCGAGGACAAAATACAAAATATTATTTTAAAAAACATACCCAGCAAGGCTCAAATGCAATTAATCCATATAATGAACAGTTGCCTAGCCAATAGCTACTTCCCACACAAGTGGAAACATGCTTTAGTAATTCCAATACTCAAACCGAGAAAAAATAAACATAACCCAAAAAGCTATCGTCCAATAAGTCTACTATCAGCACTAAGCAAACTTTTTGAAAAAATTTTACTAAACAGAATCATAAGACATGAAAATACCATAAATGCACTCATAGACGAACAATTTGGATTCAGACCCAGACATAGTACAACTTATTGTGTTTTTTTGTCTTGAATGGCTCTCGTAGGAGGAAAGAAAAAGTTAGTAATAGCGATGTACACTCTTGACAATTCTCTTGATACTCTTTTATTGGATACTCATTTAGAAAGGATAGTAAAGCGTGGTTTGTACAAAACAAAAAACAACTTCTCAGCTACTTCGACGCAAGACTGAGAGATCTAAAAGAAAGCAGACTTTATGCCGAGAGTAAGAACAGATTAGCGTTTGTGGCGCCTCCTGAGCCTTCCACCTCAGCCGCTAGTCGGAGCGACGACCTACTTCCGCCGGCGTCGCGACAGCGAAAACAGAAATTAATCCCGAGAAGAGAAAAAAGACTTCGCGCCACAGCTGCAGCGAAAACCCGCCTTTTCTCACTTCCTTATTACTAGTTATTTTTATATTGTTGAAGTTAATAAATATTATTCAATCGTAATCCCCGGGTCTCATTCAATTTGTAAAAGTAGGAGACAAACTCCACATTTGGTGACCCCGACGTGATCCGGCGGATTACTAACCGGTAACCTCAACACGCTTCGTGGCGTCGTGCTCTACCGTCGACGACCGGGACAACGAGTCAACGAATTCAATGCCCATCGAGCATTCTCCAGCGCGCCCGAAGACCAGCAGTCAAAATATTGGCGAAAACAGTCTTCCAACGGGAAGTATGACAAACAACGGCGACGTCGCTGACGTTGAGGTGGGCGCAGTCCGCGTCGAAGCGATCGCCAACCTAAAAATTTCACCGTTCTGGGCCGAGCAGCCAGAGTTATGGTTCCATCAACTCGAGTGCTATTTCCAAGCAAGCAACATTCGCGCGGACCACACGAAATACTGTCTGACGGTCTCCACACTCAGCACGGATGCTGTAACCGTTGTCACCGACATCATCAAATCACCACCCGCCGAAAATAAGTATAATGCGTTAAAGCGAGCTATAATCACTCGTCTCGCTGGCCCTGCGGACAAACAACTATATAAAGCGCTTTCAGAGCTCGAGCTTGGCAATCGCAAACCCTCGCAACTCCTCAGGGAAATGAAATCACTGGCAGGCGAGCAAGCATCAGACGAGGTACTTCGGGTCAGATGGCTAGCGCAGCTACCATCCTCCGTCCAGAGCCTCCTGCGAGTGTTCCAAGCCGAAACTAGTCTCGATAAGCTTGCCGAAGGTGCTGACACCCTGATGGAATCCAATCCAAGCCCTTCGGTCATGGCAGCATCCACATTCTCAAAAGTCGCAGCCACTCCAGGCGTTCCAGTCAACTCCTGTCCGTCCACGGCACAAGAGTTACAAGAGATCAAAGTTCTCTTGTCGCAGCTGATCACTCTCAACAAGGAGCTCGTGACCAAAATTAACAAGGCCTCCAAGGGCAATCGAGGTCGTTCTCAATCGAAGGCACGCAGCGTGCCGGTGCCAAAGTCATGCTACTACCACGAGAAGTTTGGCAAGGACGCGAGGAACTGCATACCACCGTGTCCGTTCCAACCCACGGCGCCGGAAAACTAATACCGCTGTCGTCTGTCCAGGCGGTTGGCGTCAGCGACCCCAGCAGCAGTCATAGCCAAAAAGAATACCGCCTCTTCATCTGTGATAAAAATACCAAACTTAGATTCCTAATCGACTCGGGATCTGTGATATCAATCATTCCACGCACTTGGCAGCACCGCAATGTACCACCAACAGACTACGTACTCTATGCAGCAAACGACACTGAAATCCTCACGTACGGCGACCAGACGCTCTAACTTGACCTTGGTCTTCGGCGAGACTTGAAGTGGACATTCGTAGTAGCCGGCGTTCAAACACCAATCATCGGAGCTGATTTCGTGACGCACCACGGACTACTCATTGACCTCAAAGGCAGACGTCTCATCGACCGTCTTTCCCAACTTTTCACCACCGGAACTCTGCAAGAGACTGATATCCACAGCGTCTCGACGGTGCAAGCCGAGAATTCTCCACAGGATACTCTGCAGCCTGCTTACAGGAAATTGCTCTGTAAGTACATTGACATCACTAAGCCTACTCGTCTATCCTCTAGTCGAACGGATAACCTAGTCGCACATCACATTGTGACAACAGGTCCTCCAGTGGCAGAACGTACCCGACGTCTCACGGGCGAAAAACTCAGCGCCGCCAAGGCTGTCTTCGAGTTTCTTCTGGAGGAAGGTGTCATTCGGCCATCCAGTAGCTAATGGGCAAGTCCGATCCACTTGGTGCCCAAGAAGAACGGCGGCTGGCGCACAACAGGCGATTATCGAAAACTAAACAAGATAACCGTACCGGATCGTTATCCTACGCCATACATCGAAGACATCTTACAACGCTGCTTCGGGAAAAAGATTTTCTCGACGCTCGATCTCGTCCGAGCCTACCACCAGATTCCAGTGTCCCAAGACGATATTGAAAAAACAGCCGTAACAACGCCTTTCGGTTTATTCGAGTTTGTCGGAATGCCACCGGGGCTGAAAAATGCTACTCAAACTTTCCAACGCCACATGGATAGTCTCCTGCGAGACATCGACTTCGCAGCCTGTTACATCGACGACCTAATTGTTGTCTCAGAAACTCCGGAACAGCACGTTCAACACCTGGAGAAAACTTTCAACGTCCTTCGTGACAACAACCTCGCGATCAACCCGAGTAAATGCTCGTTCGGTAAGAGAGAAGTAATTTATTTGGGCTACACTGTCAACGAGAACGGATTCGCGCCTCCATCCGACAAGGTCGAAGCAATAATGGCATACTCGAAACCGGAGACAATCTCTGATCTACGAAGATTCTTAGGGATCATTAATTATTATCGTCGTTGTGTTCCACGAGCAGCAGAGCCCCAGTCATCACTCAATGAGTTTCTTCGAGATGCGAAGAAGAACGACAAGCGAAAGGTTCCATGGACGCCAGAAACCGAAGCAGCTTTCGAAAAATGTAAGCAAAGCATTGCTAATGCAGCCAGAACAGCCTTCCTGTCACCAACGGCACCAATCACGCTTACCACCGATGCTTCGGACTTCGCGATCGGCGCATGCATCGAGCAACTGAAAAATAACGTTTGGGAACCTATTGGGGTTTTCTCGCGAAAACTATCACCCACTGAACAACGGTACAGTGCCTACGACCGAGAGCTCTTGGCAATATTTGCCAGCATCAAGTTTTTTCGGCACATTCTTGAAGGTCGCACCTTCACAATCAAGACTGACCATCGACCACTCATGTACGCTTTCTCACAGCGTACGGACAAAGCCTCTCCGAGACAACTCCGTCAGCTGGACTTTATCTCGCAGTTTTCCACCGAAATTATACACCTCAAAGGTAACGACAACACCGTTGCCGACGCACTCTCACGAGTGAACGCGATCGGTATGCCCACAGTTCTCGGATCCGAAGCAATCCATCGAGCTCAAAAAGAAGACGACGAACTTGAAGGCGTGATCGAGAGCCCTTCTCTCCGACTTCAGCGACTAATTGTAGAAGATCATCCGATCTACTGCGATACTTCGACAGGATGGGTTCGTCCATACTTACCGCAATCTCTTCGACGACAAGCGTTCGACGTCATTCACGGCCCTTCTCATCCCAGCGCTCGAGTAACTGGACGTCACCTAAAACAAAAATTCGTCTGGCCAGGCATCAAGAGAGATGCCTTGCTATGGTCACGGCAATGCAATCACTGTCAACGATCGAAAGTATCACGTCACAATCGCCTCACGCCAGGGCACATCGACGTACCTGACAACAGATTCGATCACGTACATCTCGATCTCATCATCTTACCACTCGTGAAAGGTCTCAGGTATTGTCTGACAATGATAGACCGATTCTCACGATGGCCCGTCGCAGTTCCGCTCGCTGACATGGAAGCTGACACCGTTGCTACTGCTTTCTATACTCACTGGATTTCGCAATTCGGAACCCCGCTCACGATTACTACAGATCAAGGTAGCCAATTCGAATCTCAACTTTTCACCGCTCTCGCTCGGATGATCGGAGCCAACAAAATCCACACAACACCATACCACCCTCAAGCAAATGGACTCATTGAGAGATGGCACCGAACACTAAAAGCAGCGCTAATGTGTCACTCGAAAGCCGCTCCATGGCCAGAGTTACTTCCAACTGTCCTCCTCGGACTCCGAAATTGCTACAAAGAAGACCTGCAAGCGTCACCTGCGCAAATGCTCTACGGCACAGAGCTTCGTGTACCAGGAGAATTTTTTGTGACAGAAGACCTTCCGGCGAATCCGAATTTTTTCTTAGAAAAATTCCGAGAGCACATCCGCAGAGTTCGTCCAACACCAACGGCACATCACACGAAATCACGCTGTTTCATTCTGAAAGATCTTTACAAATGCTCGCATGTGTTCGTTCGAAAAGACGGCGTCAAAGCTCCACTTGAACCACCTTACTCAGGTCCCTATAAAATCATCAAACGTGTAGACGATCGTACGTTCATCATCGACCTCAATGGAACTGAACAAGCAATCTCCGTTGATCGACTCAAGCCAGAGTTCACTGTAAAAATGGACATCGATAACTCTCAAGAGCTGGAACCTGAGCCAGAACCAACGCCAAGTACCTCGCAGCAAGCCGAGTATCTGTCGCCGTCTCTCGACAGACCTCTAAAAACTTATCAAAACAAGAAAAAAGTAAAATTTTCGTTCTCAACTCCTTCGGACCAGATCACTGGGGGGGGGGGGGGGGGGGGGGGGGAGTAGATGTGGCGGCTCCTGAGCCTTCCACCTCAGCCGCTAGTCGGAGCGACGACCTACTTCCGCCGGCGTCGCGACGGCGAAAACAGAAATTAATCCCGAGAAGAGAAAAAAGACTTCGCGCCACAGCTGCAGCGAAAACCCGCCTTTTCTCACTTCCTTATTACTAGTTATTTTTATATTGTTGAAGTTAATAAATATTATTCAATCGTAATCCCCGGGTCTCATTCAATTTGTAAAAGTAGGAGACAAACTCCACACGTTGAGAATAGGAAGCGCCACCTAACGGCAACATTGCCAACTTGAGAATGAACATCTCGTTTACTTCAACACAACTCAGCAACTAGCAAGAATCACCACCTATATATCAACTAAGTTTAATATAAATAAATCAACTACGGCTGCCTTTCTGGATATAGAAAAGGCCTTTGATACCGTATGACAGAAAGCCCTTCGGTATAAACTAAAAATACTGACTTTTCCAGACTACATATTAAAAATACTACAAAGCTATCTAACTAATAGAACTTTTTGTGTAATAAGTGAAGCAAGGAAATTAGAAACCAGATCAATCCTGGCAGGAGTACCGCAAGGTTAAATCCTGGGACCTGTTCTTTTCTTATATAATACTATATTAACGACATC
This sequence comes from Netelia melanura, assembly GCA_964007305.1. Taxonomy (NCBI): domain Eukaryota; kingdom Metazoa; phylum Arthropoda; class Insecta; order Hymenoptera; family Ichneumonidae; genus Netelia; species Netelia melanura. Next base: position 15,251,975 of record OZ023255.1, on the reverse strand, counting down.
CCAAAAACATCAAAAACAGAGCTAGCCATCTATGCAGATGACACAGTAATATATGCAAGCTCTTGGCAACTAAACATATCCCAACTACACGTACAAAAACACATGGAAAAAATACTTAAGTACTTCAAGGCATGGAAAATTAAGGTAAACAATGATAAAACGGAGCTAATACACTTCACAAGAAAAAGAAAAATGCTAAGTATACCCCCTCTTCATATAGAAGGAACATTAATTGCACCAAAAAATAATGTAAAATACCTAGGTACTATACTCGACTCCAAACTATCATATACCGCAAATACAACAGAACTAAGAAATAAAGCCATAGGTTTACAAAGAAAATTATATTCGCTGTTATGCCCAAGAAATATGTTAAGTTTTAAAAATAAATTAATAATATATAAAATGATTATATTACCTACGTTACTATACGCAGCTCCCATATGAGGTAACACGAAAAAAAGCAGTATTAAAAAATTAGCAGGATTCTACAATAAAACAGTAAGACTGATAGTTCCCCATCCTCGCAATACAAAAAATACTCAAATAAGAAAAATTGCCCAAGTCAAAGAATTTGAAACAGTATTACACCAATTAACCAAAAAATTTTACAAAACACAAGTGAACGATTTAAAAATTCTAGAAAAAATAAAAAAGAACAACTGTATTAACAATCTTCCTTTCAAGTTAAAATACAAATTACCCCAGCAATTAATACCACGCTGAAACTGTGATAATAAGATAATTATTGCTAATAAATTATTATACTATTACAAAATACATCTATAAGAAACAAAATTAAAATTTAACCATTATACATGAAAATTGTAATCTGTATAACCTCAGCACAGCAAATTAGGGTTTTTTATAAAAACTTTTTACCTAAACATAAGGAAAGATACTCAACAACACACAAATACATCAACAAATGAAAAATAGACTAGTAAGGGGCAAACAAACCCCAGGTATAGACCGTATACAAACCAAATGTTGAACCTGACTAGCGTGCTTGTGACGGAAGCCTCGCATGCGCGCGCAACCGGGCCATGGAAGTTTCTTGTCGCTGCCATGCGCCCCCACAAAAAAAAACGGCGCTTGAGCTGCGGGGAGTCAGTCTTCACTTTGTCGTGACTCGAGCAGGAGGCACGCAAAGAAAAATTAATAAAGGACATATATTTTTCACTATCGGTAAAACACGTGTACAAACTCATTTCTACTCGAATCCGTTTCCTTTCTCCTGCAGAAATAAGTCTCAAGGCTAACTTCCTGAACCTATCTCAATGGGTTATGGGCCCAGGTGCGGTAGCGAGAGTGAGATTTGCTTGAGAGAGAGAAAAGATCGCGTAGATTCACGTGTCGCGAGAAACGGTGTCGGCCATTTTTTCCGAAAAGTCGAAGTTTTGAGAACGCGAGTGATACAAATCGTCGGTGAGGACGATGTCGGACGATTTGTAGAGAGGAAATGTGCCGAAGTTCGATGGCGGCAATTTCCAAGGATGGAAATTCCAGATCAAAGCGTCGCTGATCGCAAATGGAATTTACGACATTGTCGGCGGAACGCGAGTGAGACCGGCAGAAGCACGGACCGCTGAGCTCAAGACGTGGAGAAAAGACGACGCAAAAGCGATGTATTACATCTCGCGAGCCATTGAGTACAAACATTTAGAGCCGCTTTTAATTTGTGCAACGTCGAAAGAAATGTGGGACAAGTTAGGACGAATTCATGCCCAAAACTCGTCGCCGAATAAACTTCTCCTCACACAAAGGTTCCATGAATACAAAATGGCGCCGACAGACACGGCAGTCCATCACGTGGCGAGAGTATAAAACATGGCGTCGCAATTAGTAGATCTTGGCGAGACGGTCACAGATACAACAATAATGGCGAAAATGATCGTGGGCTTCACGTCAAAATTCAGCAATTTTGTCACAGCATGGCACAGCGTGGATCCAGCGCGGCAAACTGTGGAACATCTGCAAGAGCGACTCCTAAGAGAGGAGAGCAGAATGGATGCTGAAAATGGAGAGACGGCGGCGTTCGCGGCGATCAAATTCGAGAAGAAAAATGGAAAATCGAATGTTCAAAAGAAAAGTGACAATTCGAAAAGCAGTGCAGAGAAGAAAGCCTACCGCGAAAAGAAAAAGAAAAATGTCGAGTGCTACGTGTGCAATGAAAAGGGACATTCCGCGCGGGAATGCCTGAAAAGACAGAACAAAGATGGCCGCGACGGAAAAGATTCACGTGATTGCGCGTTCGTTGCTACGTGTTCAAAAAGTGCGAGAAGTGAGGATGAGTCGAGTCAAGGCATTGGTCCACCTGAAAACAACAAGAGAGCGTGACTCAGATTGGACAAAAGAGATGTCTGGTATGGCGACAGTGGGTCCTCGAGGCACATGACTGTCCACCGCGAATGGTGCTGTGAGTTTCGTCCAAAAGAAGGCTCTACTATTACGTTAGGTGATAATACAGAGTGCGATGTTGCCGGCGAAGGGACAATACTTATCGACAGGCTAGTGGGTGGCAACTGGAGCGAAGCGAGAATCGAGAACGTACTTTATGTACCGTCCGTGCGAAGCAACCTTTTCTCGGTGGGCGAGTGCGCGTTACGAGGGTACGAAGTGAAATTCGCGGGCGAGTTTATGCACCTAGTCAAGGGAAATTCGACAGTCGCGACTTGTGTAATGCAGTCGAATAAAATCTACCGGATGTTTTTTCGAGTGAAAATCGCGCGCAAAATCGACGAAGTGAACGTGCCCACGACGAGCCTTAAGGTCTGGCACGAAAGACTTGGGCACTTGAACAAACGCGCATTGTCCGATCTCGTAGAAGGTGTAAAAATGTCGAATAACACGGATTTCTTTTGCGACGCCTGTCAACTCGGCAAGGCTCACAGACTAACGTTCAATAAAGTCAAAAAAGAAATCAAAACGAAACCGGATGAATTTACACACAGCGACGTGTGCGGGCCGATTCCGGAAGTATCTCTAGGGGGTGCGCGTTTTTTTGTCACATTCATTGACGACGCGTCGGGATGCCGCCACGTATACTTTATCAAACACAAGTCAGAGGTGTTTGAAAAATTCAAAGAATACGAAAGACTCGTCGCAAATAAATTCGGGAAGCCCATGAGGGCGTTTCGGTCAGATAACGGTCGCGAATATTGCAACGATAAAATGCGGGAATACCTAAAAACGCGAGGAATTCAGTTCGAACCGAGTGCTCCGTACACGCCTGAACAGAATGGCAAATCCGAGTGAGACAACCGAAGTATTGTCGAGAGCGCCCGCACGTTGCTCAAATCCAAAAATTTGCCGAACTTTCTGTGGGGTGAGGCGGTCAACACCGCAATGTATCTACAAAATCGTGTGTCATCGTCGGTAAGGACACGGGGAAAAACTCCATTCGAGCTTTGGACCGGTAACAAACCGGATCTGAGTCATGCCAAAGTGTTCAGGTGTGAAGCTTTTGTGCATATTCCCAAGGAATTTACAAAGAAATTCGACGCGAGGTCGAAGAAAGTGTTGTTCGTGGGGTACGAGGGGTGCTCCAAGAACTATAGACTGTATTACGCAGACACGCGAAGTGTTAAGGTGTCACGGAACGTAGAAGTGACGGAGTGACGGAGACGAACTGCAAGGCCGAGAGGAAATTGTCACGGGGTAAATTTGAACAACTCGTAGTTTAATAAATTTTTATTTAAAAATACACATCAATCTTTTCATTTCAAATTTCGTGCGGAAAAAGACGCTCCGTTACGCAGCGCGCGAGGTTTTATAGTAGTCTTATAGCTAGAAGTTTAGAGTAGGGGAACCTAGTAAGGGGAACACGCAGAGTGCTGTCGCGTGGCAAGAATCGTAAGTTCTTAATACTAGGGGATTCGGTTGGGCGAATCCACATGAGAAGCGACAGAAATCCCTGGGCATTTCTTATAGGGTGGAACGTAAAGTGCTGCCATCTGGCGACATCCATCAATCAGAATTCTCTGCATGGTTTTGAATAAGGGTTGCCGATATATGTATTACACTCCCCCTTCTAGATTCGCCTTAGACCCGAAAGGCGTAATTTTTCGCTGGGTGTTACACTTTCAGCAGAATGCGAGAGCCGTCTTCGGGCTTCTAGCTGGTGTCTAATTTCTGGGATTTCTTCCCTTACATATCGCACAACAGGGGTTTGATTTCTATTATTAACGGTATTTTGTAGACAAAACATACTTATACAGATGCTGGGCGAACATCGAGATAACAGGCCCAGTATACCATACTTATACATTAATCCTAGATAAACTATTGCCATGCTTACATAACCTAAATATGTTAGTGTTTTTGAGGCGGTCTCTGTCCATGACTTTGTGCGTCGATTTTGTCTGACTGTATTTAAGGACCTTTCGACATCGTCAAGCTTTAGTCCGATATCTTTTAGCTGCGGATGGATCTCATTTTGGAGAGGTATCAATTTTTCATTTAGTAGGTGCAGGTCAACAGCATCAAAGGGAAATTCGACAGTTTTGTTATACGTGAAGTCTCGACGAACCTCGCTTGACCAATACAATTTCATCAGAGCTCCATTCGTAAGGAGAGTGCAATCGCTTGTAGATGTTATGAGAATGGGATCGCTTATTTCAAGTTGAGAAGAGTTTCCATCACAAACGATTGGATTTTGACGGTTTCACATGGAATTAATATATATGCTTTTCTGTCGGTCAATGGTATGTATGTATGTTAACGTTTTTACAAAAAATGGTGAGATGTTACATTTATTATTTTGGTTTTTCAGAATGGATGTTTCACAATTACTGGTTTCAGCAATCAAGTACGTTGGTTGATCCCGCCTGCATATATAGTGAGAAAATATTTTCTTACAGTTATCGATTTGCACCTTTTCTATAGGAACATATGAGACAATTGGGGTGCTCAGCAATACGTATTCAACGTTTACAATAGGGCTTCAATCGATTTACATGTATATTTATTTCTTTGTTGTTGACTAATATCTTGTAATTATTGTTCGAAAATTCTGATGCTATTTCAAAAGGCCCAGTCCATTCTGGAGATAGCTTATTTTGTTTGTGGTCGTTGTGAATCATAACCAGGTCACCAGGCTTAAAGACTGGCATGACTATAGCTATTTTGGAATCGTGCGTTTCTTTGTGCTTAATTTTTGCTTGCAACAGTTTATTTCTGGCCCGTTCTAAGTAATGGTTGTACCGTTTTTTCCATGCGTTAATAACTTCGTGGTGCGTAAGGAGAGTAGTGGTTCCCAGGATAGAAGGCAGGATGGCCTGGCGCCCAAAGGTGAGCTCAAAAGCGGTTTGGTCAAGACTCTCGTGTTTCGCTGTGTTGTAAGCGAGAGTGATAAATTTTTTATTTTCATCCCAGTCAGTAGCGTTCTTGTCCATTGTTGTTTTGATAAGGTATTTTATTACAGCGTATGTTCTTTCGAGTGATCCGTTTCCTTGTGGGTGAAACGCTGTGGTTTTCACGTGATTGATTTGAAAGAGATTCTCGAAGTCTTGCATAAGGTTGGATATGAAATTTGTACCTTGATCCGTGAGTATACTTTTCGGAGCCCCAAATATATAAATGAAGTGCTCGAATAATTGGTCGATGATAGTTTCGCTATCTGTTCTGGCTAGAGGTATCAGTGCCAGATACTTTGTTAGTGTATCTTGAATACTTAAGATGTATTTGTTGTTTTTGCTGGAGAGGGGTAGCGGTATAAAAATATGCATAGCTATTTTGTCATTTGGTTCGAGTGCGGTATCAGGGATCACTGCTTCCGAACGTGGTCGCACACGTGTTAACTTGTGTCGTTGACAAATGTCACAACTTTTAATGAACTGTATGATATCCTCTTCAATTCCCTTCCACTGTGCGATTTTTTTGATTCTATCGAGGGTTTTATTCTCGCCGAAGTGCTGGCTTGCCGGAGAACCGTGTGCTTCTCTGATAATCTTTTCCTTCTCTTCTGGTGTTAATTCGGTTTTGTCCGTACAGCAAATGATTAATTTGTAATCTGGGATCACCTCATGTGACACATAATCGCAAATCTGGCGTATTCGTAATTTCTCTGTTGTGGTGAATTGTGGGTCACAGAAATGGAATCGTATGGTGGTAATTTTTTGTGAAAGAGTGTTCATTGCGAGATTTGTTAGAATTCTCAACCATTGTTGCTCGTCGTAGTCTGGTAGAAGCGTTTCATCGTTAGTTAGTCTCTCCGGTGTCTTAATTATTTTTATCCAATGCCTTCCAGAGGCGTTTGGCTTGACCGTATACTTGGTGGACGATTGATTGTTGGAAATCCACTGTTTATATCGTTCAAATAGCCTGGTGGATGAATCATCCTCAGTTTCACTTTTGTTAGTCACGAAAACTCTGGACAATGCGTCGGCCGCCTTATTTTCTGAGCCTTTCTTGTATTCGATATTATAATCATATTCCTCTAAGCATAATCTCCAGCGCAACAACCTCGACGATTGATCCTTTACGTTAACGAGCCACTGCAAAGCCTTGTGGTCAGTTTGAATAGTAAATTTTCGTCCTAGTAGATATTGTCGGAGTCTTTTACATGCCCAGACCACTGCAAGCAACTCCTTTTCTGACGTGTTATAATTAACCTCGGGTTTGTTGAGTGTCCTGGATATGTAGCAACATGGGTGTCCCTCCTGCGACAACACGGCACCGATTCCGACATTTGATGCGTCGGTAGTCAACGTGAATTTCTTTGTAAAGTCTGGGTATTTTAATATTGGTACCGAACACAGCATGTTTTTTAAATTGTCAAAGGATTTTTGACAATTAGGAGTCCAGTCAAAAATATGATCTTTCTTTGTTAGGTCAGTGAGTGGTTTGGCAATTGTCGAGAAACCTTTCATGAACTTCCGGTAGTATCCGGCGAGACCCAGGAAAGACTTCACCTCAGTTGGTGTTGACGGTGTTCTAAAGTTTCTAACAGCCTCCAACTTGCTCGTATTGGGCTTTACACCTTCGTTAGTGATGACATGCCCCAGATATTCGAGTTCAGGTTTTAGAAACTCGCATTTATCTGGCTGAAGCTTCAATCCTGTCTGTTTTAGTCGCTCGAACAAAATCACCAAATTCTCGTTGTGCTCCTGCAACGATGATCCGAAAACGATGATATCGTCGAGGTAGACAAGACAAACTTTGCCGACCAACCCTCTGAGAGCGGTGTCCATCATTCGTTGGAATGTAGCTGGAGCGTTCTTTAGTCCAAAAGGCATCCGCTCATATTCAAAGTGTCCATCGGGTGTAGAAAATGCGGTGTATTTTTTCGACGATTCCTCCATAGGGACCTGATGAAAACCGGAGCTCAAGTCCAATGCTGAGAAAAACTTAGCCTTTCCCAAATGATCTAAGATATCGTCGATTACTGGTAGTGGGTAAGCGTCTTGATCTGTTTTTTCGTTTAACTTTCGATAATCGATTACAATTCTCCATTTTTTTCTCCAGAGGCGTCACTCTTCTTTGGAACCACCCAGATTGGTGAATTGTACGATGATTTAGAATATCTGATCACTCGTTTATTGAGCATTTCTGTCATCTGTCGAGAAATTTCGGACTTATGACATTCTGGTGGTCGGTAGGATGCGTTGTTGATGGCCTTATTGTCGGTGAGAACTATTTGATGATGAGCAAGGCTTGTGCACGGAAGCGGGTCTCCCTCGAACGTGAAAATTTCATGATATGCTTGAATAATCCTGAATATAGATTTTTGATGAGTGCGTTCGATATATCCCAATCTCGTGTGATTTTTTAAACGCTGCAAGCGTTCATTTAACTCGGCAGATGTCAGTGTGAATATTCTTTCTCGTGGAAAGTTTGTAGGTGTTTTCTGTATTTGACCAATAGCGATCTTCACCGCGGTTGTTTTTTCGTTGTGTATGGGTATCTCTATTTTTCCTTTGCGAACACGATATACTGCGTCAGGTATTCCTTCAATGTCTTTGATTAGGAGGTCACCCGACCGTTGCTCTGCGGGTACCACGATTCGAGCGACGCTGTTAGCTGGCACATACACCTCATTCGTTTGCAACGGGTATTTTTTTTCGTCGAATTGAAGTATATCTTTAGTCAAGCAATAATCGTATGTGTGCAGAAAAGGTAGGCCGATTAGACCATCCTCAGGCATGGGAAAGTCATCCGGTACTATATGGAAAATGTGTCGCTTTCCTTGAAAGTATAAATTCGTCATTTCATCGGTTTCATATTTATCTCTTCCCATGGTGAATGTTACCGCTATTCTTTGGACTCGATGTTTCGAAGAGGCCAGTCCTTTTTTGATGAGATTGATTGAAGAACCACTGTCAGTTAACAACCTTCCTGGTCTGTTTGTTCCCCACAATCGGATAGCGACTGATTGCAGTCTTCCAGATACTGCTGATACTCGGTCTCTTCTTGCTCGATCAGTTGGTTTTCCTCCTGTTCGCTGGTTTTTCCCTCGTTTGAGTCTGTATTTGTCATTCGCACTTGGTTGTTTTGCGGTGGTCTCTTTTGGTTGTTGACATGTTGAAAATTTTGAACTGGAATGTTTTTTGAATAACATTTTTCGTCAGTATGACCGATCCGTTTGCACTTGTTACAGAATAGCTTCATTCGGTCGGCGACGGGCATGGAGTGATTAAATGCGCGTGATCCGGTAAAAGTGGTGTTGATATTCCGATCGCGCGCTGGGGTGCGTTGTTGATCAGATGAATGGGTGGCACGCCCTTTGCTTTGTTTTTCTCTGATCCAGCATTCAGCCTCGAGTGCTTCTTGGTACGCTGCGTTGACCTCATCGGGTCGTTGGGTACGAACTTGCGATCCGATTTCCTCCCGCAGATTCATAACGTATCGTTTGGTCGCTGCCTTCTCCTCAATCTGCATTGCTATAGTACGGTGACGTGTGCTTGCATGCTCATTCTGAATTGCGTATTTTAATTCGTTCAAAGATTGACGGAACCGTAGAGTATAGGCTTGCACAGTTTCTGTTTGCTGTTGTCGAACGTTGTCGAGACGCGAACGAGCGGTATCAACGGAAGTTGTTATTGTTACGTTCTTTTTGAATGCATCGTATAACTCCTCATAGGATTCAATACGAATATATCGTATTGATCGTTTAGCATTATCCTGAATCGTTTCGGCCAATATGAAATCGAGTAATAACTCGGGTTGAGAACAACGTTCCCTTGCTCGTCGAACGCTACGAATAAAATCTTTGGTTCCCACGTCATCTTTTCCTCGAAGTACTTCAATAGTTCGTACAATTTCCTTGGCTTGGAACGTGGTATTGCTTACAGTATTTTCGTATCGCCGGTCTGGTCTGGGTTGCGCGGGCGGCTCATTGTTTACGTCGCGTTCTGGCGAGGACTCGGGTGTACGAGAACGTGAGCTTCGTCGCGAGGCGCGTGTAGCTCGAATTTCAATATTGTTTGGTAACGCGACTTCGTTATCGCTTTCTTCCTCGTCTTCGGTGCCGAGAATTTTCATGTGTCTCGCGAGTCTTCTTATATCTCGTAGTCGGTTTCGATTTTCTTCGTTTGCTATTTCAAAACGTTGGTCGGTCGTTGTTAATTTATCGGAAATTTGCTGATATCTTTCCTCCGCGAGAATTCCTTGAGCCTTGATGGTTTCCATGATTTTATTGAGACAGTCATTTTCTGATGCTCGAGGAGGGGAATTTATTCTTGAATTTGACATTTTAGGAATGATGCAGGGATAGGTATGTCTATTGTCAGTGGCGTCTTCGTCAGTCTTGTCGCTTTGCTCGGTAGAAAAATACTGCTTTTGAGTTCTATACTCGTGGAATGCCAGCGTAATATTTTTTTTTCTAATGGTACTTTAAGAAACCCCTATCCATGAACTTGCGGGTTATTTAAGTGTACTTAGACTATCGTTTACGGGTGTTTAATAACGACGCGGTTGCCCGTAGGAATTATTATGGTGGACCGTGGTTGGTGATAGCCTTGCCTCCGGCCTTTATTTGGTTTAGCTCTGTTATTGTGAGGTAAGTTGCTACAAACTTGCCCAATAATTCAGAGTAGAGTGTCGATTTTTATTAACGAAGGATATGGATTCGCGGATCCAGTCCTACGGGTCGAATTCTTACGTGCAAGATGAAATTGATGCGTTACAGCTGGTAGGACGAAGACCTGGTGCACCGTAGTACCCCGGAATCGGCTCGAGCTGCTGCTGCTGCTGTTACCGCTGCGACGATTGGAGTCGGATGTCAGCGGTGCAAGCTCTGCTTGGTGGCGTCTGTTTCTTTCTTCTTTAGTCGGCGTTCAGGGATCGGATCGTGGTCCAATTGAACGTTTTTCTTTCTTTTTTTTTTTTTTTATTTTCCTTAAATCCCTTCGTAATAACGGCTACTAAATTCACCGTATAGGATTTTTCGGAAGCCTCTTCAAATTTGCCGCGTATTTGTGCAGGAGTCCGTAGAGTTCCCGGCTTCGTCACAAGATAGTAATCTTTTGATCGTAATCGTTGAATTACTATCCTGGCAGGATCGCCAAATTTGTCACGGGGTAAATTTGAACAACTCGTAGTTTAATAAATTTTTATTTAAAAATACACATCAATCTTTTCATTTCAGCGCGCGAGGTTTTATAGTAGTCTTATAGCTAGAAGTTTAGAGTAGGGGAACCTAGTAAGGGGAACACGCAGAGTGCTGTCGCGTGGCAAGAATCGTAAGTTCTTAATACTAGGGGATTCGGTTGGGCGAATCCACATGAGAAGCGACAGAAATCCCTGGGCATTTCTTATAGGGTGGAACGTAAAGTGCTGCCATCTGGTGACATCCATCAATCAGAATTCTCTGCATGGTTTTGAATAAGGGTTGCCGATATATGTATTACAAAATTGATCCTGTTGTCGATAACGAAGTACCTGCAGTCGGTAACGCCCCGGTTGGGCCCGACGGAGGAGTTGAACCTGCTGCGCCCGCGGTCGGTAATCAAAGGGCTGAAGCCCAAAGACTACCGAGGCCAGAGTTACCACCCGTCGAGCGTCGAAATCTGCGCGATAGAGCAAGTCTGAGGAGACCAGCAAGGTACAGAGACAACAGCTCCGATTCCGACGAAATCGAAGAAATCGAGGAGTTGCATTGGGTGCAATATGAACCTCCAGCCAACTTCAACGAGGCGATCTCGGGCAAAGATGCGAGAAATTGGAGAGAAGCAATCCAGGACGACCTGAGGGCTCACGAAAAGAATAAAACGTGGACGATTATCCCCAAGAACGAGAAGAAGAAGAGGATCGACTCCTAGTGGGTTTTCAAGAGGCTGCCTGATGGGTCGAAAAACGGTTTTCGATACAAAGCTCGCCTGTGTGCGAGGGGATTTCAACAGCGAGAAGGGATAGACTTCACCGAGACATTCTCCCCGGTGGTAAGGTATGATTCTCTCCGTCTGCTGCTCGCATTGACACCACAAGAAGATCTCGAACTCGTACAATTCGACATAAAAACTGCCTTTCTCTACGGGAGTCTGGACGAGGACATCCATATGGACGTCCCAGAGGGCCTGAATCTCCCGAATAGTGACGCGAGTGTGTGCAAGTTGAATAAATCGCTGTATGGTCTCAAACAGGCCCCAAGGTGTTGGAACCATAAGTTCGATGCGTTTCTTAAAAAATACAAGTTCTCCGAGACAAGTGCGGACAAATGTATATATACCGGGATTCACGATAATATTAAAGTGTATCTAGCGCTTTTCGTAGACGACGGTCTGATCGCGGGTAAATCGAGAGCAATTCTCGATCGAGTAACGTCAAAATTACGTCAAGAGTTTGAGATTACGTTGGGTGATTCGAGCTGCTTTGTGGGCGTACAAATCGAGCGTGATAGAAAGCGTAAAACGGTGTTTATACACCAAAGCGAATATGTGAGAAAAATCCTTAAGAGATTTAACATGAGCGATGCAAAAGGTGTGAGTATGCCGGCAGATCCCCATGTTGTCTTGGCTTCAGTCGAAGAGAGTGAAAGCGTGAGTAATGTACCATACCGGGAAGCGGTCGGGTCGCTTATGTTTCGTGCGATCGTCTCAAGACCAGATATCGCGCTGGCAGTAAACAACGCTTGTAAATTTTTGAACAAACACGGGGTAAATCATTGGAAAGCTGTAAAGAAGATATTTGCCTATCTCGTAGAAACCAAAGATGTCGGTATCGAATACCAAAGCGGCGGAAGCGAGTCCGAACTAGTCGGGTATTCGAACGCAGATTATGCGGGGGACGTTGATACTCGTAGGTCAACAGCTGGATATCTGTTCATTCTCGCGAGTGGCCCAATAATATGGGCATCTAGTAGACAAAAGATGGCGTCCTCGGCAGCAAACGAGGCAGTTTGGTTAAGGCGATTGTTAAATGATGTCGGACATCGATGCAAGAGTGCCACTCAAATTAACATCGATAATCAAAGTGCAATAAAACTAGCAAAGAATCCTGAGTTCCACGAGAGAACAAAGCACATTGACGTCCGACATCATCATATACGTGAAATGATAATTAACAATGAGATAAAAGCGGGGTATGTTCCTTCAGAAATGCAAAAAGCGTTACCAAAAGAGAGTTTTAAACGTTTACGCGAGATGATGAATGTACATGTTAAGAAGCACTTAAACGGCGGAAGTGTTGAACCTGACTAGCGTGCTTGTGACGGAAGTCTCGCATGCGCGCGCAACCGCGCCATGGAAGTTTCTTGTCGCTGCCATGAGCGCCCACACAAAAAAACGGCGCTTGAGCTACGGGGAGTCAGTCTTCACTTTGTCGTGACTCGAGCAGGAGGCACGCAAAGAGAAATTAATAAAGAACATATATTTTTCACTATCGGTAAAACACGTGTATAAACTCATTTCTACTCGAATCCTTTTAATTTCTCCTGCAGAAGTAAGTCTCAAGGCTAACTTCCTGAACCTATCTCAACACCAAATGTAAATACTATGTACATATGAACCAAAAATAAAATTGATTTAAAAAAAAAAAAAAGAGCAGGCAGGGGCATCAGATCAGACAAGATCATCAGATTATCGTACGAGTGCTCTGTTACGTGGATTACTCCTGAAAATCTAATTTGCAAAACTCAAAATACTTTCAATAACCATTCTTACCTCGCGCGAGTCGTGAAAATGGAGGGGGGTGTCAACCCATCCACCAATGTGGAACAAACTGACTACATTACTGAACAATTTTCTCCAGTTAAAAAGAGAAATAAAAGAAAAGTTAAAATAAAACACAAGACTGATACTAAAAGCAAAGCTGAAAATAAAAAACAAAAAGTGATTAAGGATTTAAAAAATACTGCAGCAGAAAACCACACAAATTTCGAGGATAGTGATGAATCAGTGCGATCGGATATCATAAAGCTAAATAAAAAAGTGCCTCCAATCATCCTAAGCACCATAAATATCACAAATGCGTTTAAAATACAACTCATTAAAAACGCTCAAACTAAGCACACAGGAATAAGTCTCAGTTTCTCAAACAACAGTGTAACCATTAAACCTTCAACCTATAAACACCACGCGGAAATCAAAAGCGAATTAATCTTCAAAAATCTTAACTTCCATACTTTCGCAAACCCTAGCGAGAAGGACAAAAATATATCATCAGGGGACTCCCTACGATCAGTGTTGAGGAGATCCAGGACGATTTTTTAAGACAAGGAATCACTGTATCCAACATTGCTCCTATGAAGCAAAAAAGTGAATCGAATAATCTAAACCCTTGTTATTTTGTATCAATTAAAAATTCCGACACTATATTAAACACAAATGTTAACCAAATTAAATATATTTGTGCCATAAAAATAAGATGGGAACAATATAAAAACAAAAAATTAATAACATAGTGTTACAAGTGCCAGATATACGGGTATGGCACTGACCACTACCATGTGACGATATACGTATCTAAGACCTATAAGAGAGAGAGAAAGGGATAGAGAAAAGAAAGAACTATCCAGAATATTCGACGAAGAGCCCAAATCGGAAAGGAGGGGAGAGAATTGACGAGGAGTCTAAAGTCTATCATCGACGACGAAGCCGAGAGACGACACTCGCACGGCGGACGTCGAAACAGTAATACGCATATCTCCGCAATTAGCACCTGAAACTCGTCCGGCCGACAATCGCTCTGAACGAAGGCCTAGCCTCGTCGAGGAGAATTCTGGCGAACCTATCGATCATCGCCGCATCATGAAGGGCTGCATCCTCCGTCATCCTCCGACGAAAGCATCGACGAAACGTCGCAGTCACCCAGCTTTGCCTCCACTGGATAAAGCGAAGCCGGCTGAGACTCTACACGAAATCTGGAGCCAATCCGCCAAAGACCTCTCTTCCTTCCGACACATCTACCCGGGTAGAAATTTGGTCGGGCAAGCCCTATGAGCATCAGTACCTTATGAGTTGGAGGCTGGGGGTAACTGATCAGTTTCTACTGATGGGTACCATGTCATTTAACGATCAGGCATCACTTATTTGGAAGGTTTATTGTCAGTGCGAAACAAGGAATGCCTGACAGGTTGGTACTGATCAGTTCCTCATAATTTTATCACCAGGTAGTCCCTGCGGGACAAATTATTGATAGGTTCGTAATCGGTACGATTTGAGGGGCACCTTACGAGTTCGTACTAACGAGTTGTTCATCATTTGACGACTAAGTACTACCTGCCATGTATTTTTTGCGATGTATATATATATATAGGTGTGTGTTATCGGTGTGAAACGAGACGAGCCTGACGCGCCGTTGTTCAATCACTTTCCATGTTTTCCTTGACGAAATTCAAGTGAACGCGAATGTCCCGAGCTCTCTCCGTCGTTTGAGTGTGTCTTAAACACAAAACTTATTTTACGTATTCGAACGATAAATAAAAGAATAAAAAAACAAAAAGTTAAAAAACCGATAGCAGTTGTGAGAAACTATTTATTTTATTTTCATTTAGTAATCATGTTATCACGTAAACATTGAAAAACCGTGTGAAAAAAATCATATAAAAAAATGGACTATTTCCCACCATTGAACACACATTAATATATATATGATTCCAATTATCACTGACGAGAATACCATCTGCTGGCTTTGATAAAAATGAACATTTCTTAAAGAAAAATATTCAATTCTCTTGATAAGACAGATTTTCAGACTTTTCATTATGCGATGCATATATTATGATGAAATATAGCTCCCAGCAAATAATATGAGTTATAAAATCATGTTTGAAGGTTTTTTTGTGGTGGGGTTCACCGGCGTCCCCCACGGCGCTGTAGGCAATTATTACGATTGTCTTTTTTTGAAACAATCGTGCTTCAGTTGCTAAATCATATTGACCACGCCGCCGGTCACCGGTGGCCCCCACAGCGCTGTAGCAAAGTCGAGTGCCGGTCATCGGTGACCCCCACGGCAGTCAACGTGTTATAAATGACAATAAAATAGATAGTTTATCAACTGCTATCAATTTGTTTGCTTTTTGATATTTCATTCTTTTATTCTTATAATTATCGTTCGAATAACGTGAAATGAGTAGTGTTCAAGACAAACTTAAACGACGGAGAGAGCTCGGACGATTGCGTACCCATGAATTTCGTCAAAGAAAACGTGAAGAAGCGGTTACAGAACGATGAAATGTAGAAATTTCCGAATCTGCACGTGTCTCCCCGACAAACGAACTCGAGGAAACTTTAGATGATGAAATAGCTGACAGAAATGTAGCTCAATCACACGAAGATGGAGGAGATAATGAGTGTGGAGGTGGTAGTGATATACTTGACATTACACCACCAGACGATGGTTCTTCGGATGATAATTTTCGTTCAGCAAGTACAGATGAGGAGGATTTTCAAGAATGCAATGATTTACCAGAAGAGACTGAAGTGGAGGAATTGAGACAGTGGTTCTTATCAGGTAACCCACCAATTCCTCATACGCAAGCAGATGCTCTACTTGCAATTCTGCGAAAACGCCTGTTACCAGAATTGCCCAAAAGTATAAGGACATTTCTTGGAACCTCTCAGGCGCGATACGATATTGAGATTTTCAATGCTGCCGAAGGTAGTGAATACGTTTACTATGGAGTTTATTCACAGCTCGAGCGCGTCATCAAACCTGAATTTCATGCAGACCGAGTGCTTCATCTCATCATAAACGTTGATGGACTACAGCTATTTAAATCTAGCTCCAAACAAATCTGGCCCATTTTATGCAAAATATACACAGAACGTGATATTTACAAACCGTTCGTAATTGCTATTTATTCCGGCAATAAGAAACCCAATGATCTGCATAAATATTTACATCGATTTATTGATGAGATGAACCAAATCCAACAAGAAGGTTTTATACACAATGGTCATCGATTTCAAGTGTCAATAAAAGCTTTTATATGTGATACACCTGCGCGAGCACTGCTGAAATGTATAAAAGGTCATGGAGGATATTGGGCGTGTGAACGTTGTACCGTACGTGGAGAACGAGTCGAAGGACGGACTATTTATCCTGACGATCACAGTTCAATGAGGACTGATAATTCTTTTCGTCAACAAACCAATCAAGAGCATCATATTGGCAGATCACCCCTCCTCGACCTTCAGCCGCCAGTAGACATGGTCAAGACTTTCGTGTTGGATTTTATGCACCTCCTATGTTTGGGTGTTATGACGAAACTCATGGACTACTGGCTGCGTGGGAATTCAAGTGTCCGAATGGGGGGCTCCTCTGCTAAGCAACGTTTATCAAATTTATTATTACGTTTACAATACCAAGTTCCAGCAGAGTTTTAAAGGACAACTCGATCATTGTTAGATTTTGATAAATTCAAAGCCGTTGAATTCAAATTTTTATTGTTATACGCAGGACCTGTAATATTCAAAAAAGTGCTCAATAAGAATGTGTATAAACACTTTCTTCTTTTGCACGTAGCCTGCCGAATTTTATGTTCGAAAAATCTAGCACTGCGAACTGCGAAAATTCTAAAATCTTACTTGTACAGTTTGTCAACTTATGTGGAAGTATATACGGCAGAACGAGCCTTATAGGTAATATTCACAACCTTCTTCATATAAGTGACGATGTCATTAATATGGGCTGTACTCTGTCAAGTCTCACCGCTTTCCCCTTTGAAAATTGTTTGGGAAAAATAAAAAAAACTACTGCGGAGTGGAAACCGTCCACTAGCTCAAATTTCTCGCCGTCTTCAAGAGACTTTTTTAATCGAGGCAAAGCAAGTTATTTCGTCATCAGGTACACAAATTATTGCGAAACGTCAGCCAGATCATTCTGGAACGAGTCTTGTAAAAAATTTAAAGTACAACGGTTCAACTCTCACTCAAAAGTCTCCAAATAATATAGTTTTGCTAAAAAGTGGGAAAATCCTTGAAATTGATCAAATTTGTATTGCTCCTAACCAGCCAATTCAAATACATGGATCAACACTGAAAATAAAAAAACGTATGTTTGAGAAACCCTGTGACTCAAATATTCTCGAAATGTGGGAAGTGACCAAACGTCAAACTAAAAACATTACCTGCAAACTACACTCAGTGCATAAAAAATTAATGAAATTCGACATCAGTGACCCTGGTGATGAAAAAATATATATTATGCCTTTACTTCATGTTTGAGACATTTTAAAAAATTTCAAGATAAGGAACGCGACGAATAGGAAACTATTTTTTTTAATCATAAAGATGAAGCCAGATTTTGTTGAGAACTGTGGTTGGTGCGAACAAATCGAGGGAGACTATGCGACGAAGTAAAAATCCGGTTATCTGATGCAATCGGTTGCAAGACGGCATCGAAACATGATCGATTTACGAGCGCTCTTTTATGTACTTATATTCAGATCTTTGTGTTCAATAAACATTATTACTTCAGTTGTTCAGTAATTCCCGAGTGTTCCCGAGTGAGTCGAGTTAATGTAGCGTCGAGCTGTTGTCGAAAAATATCGCTGTCTGATTTTTTTCCGAGTCATCTACGATGTCGTGCACGTTTCGGATTAAAAATTGAATTTTTTATAACTGTCATTAATCAGTGTAGTTTGTGATGTAAAATAAATATATGCGTTCATGTGATTGCTAGCGCAGCGTTACTTCGACGAGCGCGTCATCGTCTCGTGTGAGTGGACGAATCCATTTTTGTAACCTTGCGTATATATTTGTATTTGAAAAACATTGAAACGGCGGGAACGCGGGAAGTAGATTTCATTGTCCTGAAGAAACGCGTGGTGCAGTGAGTGTTTACGAAGTTTTATAATGTCGAATAATATCGGATATATGTATACGTTTAATCATATAAAAAATAAAAGACTCGCGTTCAATACGTTCAATCATATAAAAAATAAAAGAATCGCGTTCAACACGTTCAATCATATACAAAATAAAAGACGAATGACTCGCACGAGAGGACGGTTTCATTTCTATAACAACGCTCATAGCATTGCTCGTGTAAATAAATTCATATTTTGTTGAGGCAAGTCATCGTGTGTGATGCGCGCGCACCGCGAGCGACCGAACAACAACGAAAAGGGCCGAACCAGGCGTTATATTAGTAACACTCGCCGATGAGAGCGAGAAATAATTTTTCAGTCACACACGCCGGTGAAGACTCGAAGCGAGATATCAAAGATACAAAGTTTATATATTTTCTGTTAACTCCTACTCTATAATAAATATTATTACTTTCTGTTTTGTATTAATACACAAGTAAAAGTCACTACTTCATCCTCGATCCTACAGACCTCAGAAAGGCTAAAACGTAAGCCTTAACATATTTCTTCAACGTAAACAATGTCGCAGGTGAGTGAGGTACACTTTTAAGTATTCTGTTGTCAAAAATATGATTTGTTTATGAATTTCTCTTTTCCTGTTGACTATATACTCGTAATCTGTCGCTCACTACACGCCATAACCTCTCGCTCTCCACATGCTATAACTTCTCGCTCTTGACAATTGTTTATTTATTTTAGATAGAAGATTTGTTGGAGGATTTCTACGATGGCTATTTATACAAACTCGTCGTTTTTTCTCACGACAAAAAATCAAACGACGGAAACGAGAGGGACGAAGAACCGCAGTTGCTGATTGAAGCAGTTCCGTCGACCTGGATCGAATGGAATGCAACGCTGAATATTTTAGAATGTTATTGGTTGCCTGGTACATCGACGAAGAAAACCCAAGCTCAGTTTTTGACTCTGCTCAGGCGAGCAGCTCCTCCGGACACTGCATGGCCCAAGTTCGAGGTCGAAATAAAAGGTCGAGCAAAAACATATGAGGACCTCAAAAAAGCAATAAAAGATGTGAAAAATCGATGATACGCTTATTCGACTGATGACGAGATTGAATGCCAAAAAAAAATCCTCGAAGAAAAATCAAAATATCAACGAAAAACGCTGTCCAGTGACATTCCTGCTACTGTCGACACGTTGGACAATTTCACGGTTGATTTAATGAATACACGTGAGAAGCAAAAAAAACATCAACTTTGATCATAATGGTACGTGATATTGTCATGAAAATTTTTCGGATGCAATCATTTATATATAAAAATAAGTCATGTTCATTTTGTATAGATTATACACAAAGAGACGTGGACAGAAGTAGCCTCAGGAAGAGGACATCTCAAGTCTCTCAGACACCAACAGGGGTTTATGACAAAAAGAAAAAATCACGTAGACTCAAGAAGCAGAGGAGTAATTCACCATTAACTGATTGTGAGATGTCCCTACGTTGATCATCGGACGAACGGTCAGAGGCATGCTTGAGTGATTTAGAAGATCGATCGTCGAATAACTGTTCACCTTCACAATCACCAGAGAAAACCATCAATGGTAATTTTGTTCACTTTTTATCCATTATTTATTAATGTTTCAATAATTATTTCTTCAAAGCTTCTACGAGTTAATTTCAGATTATATTTCAATTATTTATAAATATTCGACAGTTGTTTTTTTCACAGGACCAGAGTCCCATTCAATTCGAGCCATCGTCCATGAGCAAGATCAGAGAAGATGGAAAACAACCCCATCGAGGAAAATAAATTCAACATCGTATTCATCGCTGAAGAAATCTAATTCCGAGGATAAGATGAAAAAATCAACGTCAGGCAACGTTCGAGGTTTTTCACAATCTGTAGAAGTGTCGTCTAAGACTCCTGCGAAACGGCAGGAACGCGAGAGTCCACTGTGCCGATGGGATTCCTCCGGAATTTCGACAAGCTGTATTCAAACGGCTCCCGTACATCACTCTTTCCATCGTGATTCATGGCGCGAGAAAAATACACCACTAAGAAATGTCGAATCCGGGAGCCAAATGCATCGTTTGTCCATGCTAGAAGAAGAAAAAGAAATGGAAAAAGGGGAAGGTGAGCGCTTATAATTATTCTTTAGGGGGTGTCCTGCTTGAGAAGGCTCGAAAAAGCGTTTTTCGAGAATTTTTGCTTTCTAAAAACGCCCAAAAAAGCAGGATACCCCTTCAAGTATATACAATTATATTAAATAATCAAAATATACTAATGACCTTTTATTTGTTTTTAGATTGCAATAAATATCTGACGGTCGAACACTATAATAGTCTCGTTAAAAGAATAGCCGATCTCAAGGGTATGGTTGTGACTGCTATCCAGATGAAGATATCCAAGCTACGATACAAAAAAATCCTCGAGGAACGGATGATAATAATTTCGAAGACGAGGCTGGGGTTCTAGAGGACTTTCAATTGCCTTGTCTCACAATGGATTCGTTTGACGAATTTAATGACATGCTCCAAAATAACAGAGAGTTCAGAAAGAAAATAGTAAGTTGATCATTATCAATAATTTTTGATACACTGGAAATTGTTTTCTCTTTCGTAATTGTGAATTTAATATATTATTTATTTTCTAGCTACGAGAAATTGAGAACTCAATCAATAAAAAACGACCAATTGCTCGATGCTTGGGGGATATTATGACGACTTTCGTATCGAACGACGTTGGACATTTACTGGTCCCAGTAAAACCCACTCCTAACAAAAAAGTTTTCAAGGATACAAAATTATACGATCTTCTCAGATGTATATTCTTTTTTTCATATAATTTTTCTGTGAAATTTTGTTAAAAATTGGCGACAACATTTTTCAAATCAATTTTTATATTCTTCAGATGTGTGTACGCGTGCTTATGGAGCCCCGGGAAATCATCTATCGAACGCAGAGTTCACCAAGGCTCTTCAAGGTGTGCTCCACAATACAAAATATTGGAAAGTTGCCGACAGACAGAATTAAAATAAATAAATAAAATATTAAGTTCATTTGTATTTGAAACCAAGTTTAATAAATCTAATAAATATTTAATTGTATTCGGAACATTATTATTATTGCTATGTAATTTCAAGTAGGGACTGTCGTGGGTAAACTGATTGGTTGCAGGGGATTCACTCACGTGAGGCACTGATCGGGGTATACAGACCATTTCTTCATAAGGAAACTGCGTTACATCTTTGGTCGGGTACTTGTCAGTTGCTACCGTGTGGTACCGACGTCAGGTCATTTGAACCCGACAGTTCCCCGATGGTAGCCCGACCAAATTTCTACCCGGGTACGTGCGAACGGACACACCACTCTTATAAGGTTAAGCGTCTATATCTATTATTTACATGTATCACAAGAATACTATCAAAAGCCTGATCAAATTCGGTAAATATCGTTATGATGTTTCTTTAAAATAAAATAATATTTTTGTCAAATAATAACCGTTATAACAATAATCCACCAAAATGCGTGAAGTGTGTGGGTAATCACCTTACTAAAAATTGTATCAAAAAGCCGGAAGAGGTCCCGCAGTGTGTCAACTGCAAAGGTAGCCACACGGCTAACTCCTCAATCTGTCCAAGATACCAAGAACATCTATAACTGCTTGACAAAAACAGAAGGAACCTCCTAAATCAAACTAATAAATCCAACAAGGACCCAATTGACATCTATAACTCCAAGGATTTTCCGAACACCATCATGGAAAGGCAACAGAATCTGAGGCACAGAAACACCGCAAGGAAGGAATGCGCCAAATCAAGACAAATAGATAACTCCAAGCCAACTCCATCCACCAGCTCTTTTACGGATCAACGCAGGAACATCCCTTGCATATCACGACTAGATGGCAGCATTTACAACAGCGGTAATGGCAGGACACAACACGTATCCAAAGACACAATAGGTAGTAAGTCCATACTAAATACTTACGCAGAAATCACAAGTCACAATCAACTACATACAAACGTAAATGTAAATGTAAATGATGAATCAAGCACTATAGCAGAGATCATAAAAGACATGAAAGAAATAAATCAAAAATGCAATCTTCCCCTTATGCTAGAAATGTTTTCTGAGTTAAATCAAAAATTGAGCCAGTGCAACGACCACATCTCCAAGGGTACTGCTTTTACAACGTTGTGCTTAAATATGTCTAACATAATCTGTTACGGCTACGCCGGAATTCGTTCAACACCGCTCGCGTGATCGAGCGCTGATCGATCGAGGCGGCAGCGTCGCGCTTTGACCAAGCGACGCTTCCCTCTCTCTCGGGGTTTGTTAACGGCCGAACGATTAACAGACGCCGGTTAATCGTTATTAACGGGAAAGGTCTCGGTTAGGGTACACGCGCTCGAGTGACAAGTTTCTATATCACGTCTTTGCTCATTCCCGTGTATTACTCGACCTTCTCAGTTTATCTCGGCCCGGCTTGTTTTATATGTACTTTCGGATTGGCGACGACGGCACGCGATAATTAAGATAGTTCTCTTAGATTGTGGACCACGAGACATTGGTGAACGATTACTTGACGGGCTCCATTGTTAACGCGGTCGGCTCGAGGCAATCTACCGTTAAGCGAGGTGCGCTCGAAACGCGGAACGGCAGCTATCTTGTGCTCGACCCTTCATTAGAACCGCTCGTGTCGGCTCGGTGTTGGGAATGAGTTTAAGGACGGCGAATGACATCCAGAACGTTTCTTGCAATCGCGCGTCCTACCCGTCATCGAGGTTTCCTCCGCTTATTGAGACCACACGGACCATCGATATCTATAGGTTTTCGACCGTCTCGGTATGCTCATTTGTGAGTCGCTCTAGGTGTGTGCTCGTGTACCTGTATATTTGTTGACGTCTCGAATATCATCAGTAGTTTGCGCTCTCTTGGGTCATCGAGTACGCGTTACGCGCTCAGCTCTTGTATAAGGAAAAGTTGACCGGCTCTCTACGTGTGAATTGCTCTGCGTTGCGATTAGCCGGCTCTTTGTTATGTCTGTACAGTGACGCTGCAATAAAGTGACGACCAACGAATGTTGTAACGCAATGCTCAGTGTGGACAATTTGTTATTTTCCCTCGCTCTCCTTTATCCGCTAACCAGGTCTTCGCGCAAACATAATCAAATCGAAGAAGAATAAATTAATATTGGCATATTGGAATACCAATGGCATTAGAAATAAATTATTGGAAGTCTCTGACTTGCTTCATAAGCATAACATTGATATTTTCTTGGTAAATGAAACAAAATTAACTAGCAATATAAAGTGCAACATTCAAGAATATACATGTATAAGAAACGACAGACCCCGCAATATACAAGCTGCGCACGGAGAGAAAAGTCCTACAAAAATTACCATGCTTGCCCTATAAAGTGTGTGTAATCGATATGTATAGGAGATTTTCTGTGAAATCTTTGAAAAATTGGTCTGAAGCGTAAGAATTTTTACCCAGAGAGCACGATAAAAATTCGGAGGCAACATTCTACATTTTACATTTCTATTGAAATCTAGGACTCTTTAGTGTTAAGCAGCAAAAAAATGAATATCGCCCCGGTAAAATTTCAGAGACGGTTTCATAGAATTTCATCTGTAGCAGGGTAATTTTTACGATGTTTTGCGATGAATTTAAGCGCTGCCCTTTTTCATCTCATATATAAAATAGAGAAAGAAGATGTACGAGCATTTTCGGTTCTTCTCGGAACTTGTACCTACGTTCATACCACCGCGGTCCGTGTTCAAATCCGCCGGGTCGGATTATAAACGCTGTCCTTTTTAATTTCATATATATTGTGACGAGGCAGTACTCTCCTCGCAATCGCGCTGTCGAGGAATATTCTGACCGAATATTAGAGCGAGAAGAGAAACCAGCAGAGTCGCGACGCCTCGCTCCCGTGGTGATGAGAAAGAGAAAAGAACAACACTGTCGACAAGGATTCCGTCGGTTTCAGGGAGCGGTCAGCGAAACGTCGACGGTAACGGACGAACGAGAGAGAGCGACGCTGCCCGAGGAGCAACGGAAAGAGAGATGGCTATGCCGGCGATCCATGGACGATCGTCGCGAGAGCCCCCGCCTTCGCCGACAGGGGAATAAGGGAGCGAGATTTTTGACTGGTAGCTCGTTGCCGGTTTTCAACGAAATTTTACAGGTCTGCGAGCTCGTCACAATATACACCGGTAAAATAGAGAAAAGAAATGTTCGGGTGTCTTCGGTTTTCGACATTTGTCAACACGTCCAACGGACGAGAGGTTTTCCGGCCAGCAGTGTATTACGAGACAGTGCAGTATTCGCTCCGTGCGTGAGCCGTGTGGCGACGCCAGCGATCGGGGTGGCAAGAAATGAAACTGTACAGTAGCATTTGTACTCTGGTCGAGATCGTATTAAAATAAAAATTTGTTAAAAACATGCCTCCCAAAAAGAGAAAATGTTTCCTAAGTTGTTCTGTCGTAAATTGTAAAAATACGACCTCGAATTCTGCATTCGAGTTTTATTCTTTTCCGACATCGAATACTCTTTTTCCACATAAAGCATTGAAACGTCAGAAGTGGTTAACTGCAGTATGACGTCAAGAGTAAGCACATATGTATCAATTTTATAAATCATTTTACAAATAATATTCCAGCAAAAAGTAGTCACTATATGATGAAGTGTTAAATATAGAATGTTGGTTTCAGACCAGATGGCTCACCTTGGAATCCAAGTAGAGAAAATCGTATTTGTAGTTGTCACTTTATCGGGAACAAAAAATCGGAAAACCCCCTGAGTCCCAGCTATAACCCTACTATTTTTCCTACAATTTACAAAAAGTCAACAACTTTTTCAGCTGCTGCGACAGAAAGGTGCGGATAGTTTTCTTTCACGTTTCATACAATGTCTTACGTGTAAATACATAACCTTGCAATCTCAAAAGAAAACATAATGTCGATAATTTTTTTCAATGTAGATTCCAACGTCGATTGAAGAGGATTCAGACTCAATCAGTAAAGGATAATCCTACCAATCCGAAGGTTCAGAAATTAGATCATTTGACAAATAACTTCTGTGAAATCAACATTCAAGAAGAATTGTCCAACCACGTGCCAGTAAAATGTGATGCCGAAACTCAGGTCGACTTTTTAGAGGCGGATGACAGTGTATAATGCCGAGTATTTATTTGCAATATGTGCACTGATGGAACTTCCAGCAGTGGTCAAACGCAATTTTACTCTCCACCAATTGTCAACAAAAAAGTAATATTAGAAACACCAATACTTTTTGAAAAAATTGGTGCTGATTCCCAAAATCGACAAAATTCATCCCAAGCAACGGAAAAAAGAAAAAAGTGACTCAAAATGAAAAAATAAAATGCACGACTGGATTCCACGGATACTCTGATGTGAAGGATAGACAGCAGTTAACTGATCTTGCTGGTGTTACGATAGAGTCGTTTCAACTATTGTTAAAAATATTAGCGAAGGATGAAAGTATCAAATTCGATGCTAGGTTGAAACTCACTAGAGAAGACCGATTACTCTTATTTCTGGTAAAAATGAAATGTGGCTTGGCGTTTTCTGCAATGAGTGCTCTGTTTGGAGTACATAGGACAACGATATCCAAGATTTTTTATCATACACTAACGTACTTAGCAGCGGCATGTCAAAATTTTGTAATGTGACCTACGAGAGAAGCTGTCGAAGCAACTATACCCAAAGTTTTTAAGGAATCGTACAGTAAATGCCGAGCAATAATCGACTGCACAGAATTCCAAGTAGAGCAGCCTACTACACTTGAGCGTAGAGTTCATTTCTTTTCTCATTAGAAACACGGGTTTCGATTAAAAGTATTGGTAGCATGTACACCATCTGGAGTGATTTCCTTTGTATCGAAATGTCTTGGCGGGCGAGCATCAGATCCTCAAATAACAAATTGCTGTGGATTTTTGGACCTGCTAGAACCTGGCGATCTCATACTGGCAGATAAAGGATTTCCACACATACAAACAAAATTGGACGAAAATGGAAGAGGTGTTTTGATAGTAATGCCGCCGTTTTTACATAATGGTACATTTAGTGAAGAAGAGGTAGATAAAACTTATGAAGTTGCAATAGTGAGAATACATATAGAAAGAATAATACAACGAATAAGAACTTTTAAGATTGTTGACAAGTTTACTACAGAAATGTTATGGCATTGTATTTATGTGTTGCGTCTTGGTAAATTTACAACCACCCATAATGAAGGAGACTGATATAAGTGAAAAATAACGATTTATTCCATAAAGATTGTTTTTTCTTTAATCAACGATGTTCTCAACATTTTTATATATTTTTATCTTATAATGTAACGAACATTAACAGTTTATAAAAATCCTTAATGCGTACGTTTTTGGCAGTTATTTGAGACTATACTTTAAATATAATAATAGTAATATTTCGGTATAAACATTATCACATCATGACGACAGACTATAAATTTGAACGAATAGAATATAAAGCTATGAATAAAGTTGAGATCAACGGTAGATCTATATCTTACTATAAATTGCATTATCACGTGTTTTCTTTCTTCTCATTGTCCTTGAGACGTTTCAAATAAAAATTGAAATAAAAATATTTCAATTTAGGGATTACATTTTCCAAAAAAAACTCATTCCTGACGACAGTAACCAAACTGGAACCTTTTGGTGACCAAACATACAAGTCACATTCCGTTAGGCCTGTGACGTCCATCTGTATTTGGCATTGGGTGTAGTACTGGTGACTCTCTTTCAGACACGCGTTTCCATTATACATATGTAAGTATGGAACGTTAAATGTTTTTGTACTCTCTTCAAATACAGCTTTCGAGGAACAGGAGTAGGGGCATTTTATTTCAAGTACTTTGGTAATTTGGAAATCTTCGAGGACTAATCCGTCAACACTACAACAAAGCCACGGTTGCTGGGGCATAACAAAAAGACTAATCATTATTACCTAGACATTGTACGCTATAGCACAGTCACCAATAGCTTTTTTTCATTCTTTTTTCCATATTCTAATGATTTTACACGTTTATCTTTTAAACCCGTATGCAAAAAATTATCAACTAACGTAGACCAGTCTTTCTTTGAGAGAGTCTTTATTGCGTGAGCTTTATTTGAAGCACTGATACGTAGACGCCTAGCTACGAAGCATTAATTACACTCACTTTGGTTTATCGTACGTACACATAGTTTGACTATGTCATCGTCACTCAGTACGATGTTCTTATCATAAAAGTTACGTACTGATTCTTCGCAAATGTCAATTTCCAACGAATAAATAATATCGTTGTGAGAGAAATTAATCAAATTTTAAGCAGAAACATCACAATTCATTATATGAATTTTCAACAGGGCGAAATCAATTAAATCATCGACAAATCTACGCACTGTGGTTGTGAGATGTGACTCTGCCTGATGCTTCAAGATAGGTCTTAGTGGGCAATTTATATTAGCCACATCTGAGTATTGCAGTTCATAAGGAACAATTTTGGCTTTTTGAAAACCACGCGTAGATGTATATACATCACCTACAATGATCGGCTTAGCATAAAGTTCCTTGCCAAGTTGAGAATCTGAAGGTTTACCCCATTCCGCTTCGTATGAAGTTTTAGTCGAACTTGTATCGTTATTTATATATGTTATCAAGCTTGCTATGTGTTTGCATAGTTGTCCGGCTTTCGAGACACAAGTACACGATGAATAGTTTATGTGCCGATTAACATCAATCTGAAAAAAAAATAACCTGATTTTAATTAGGAATAAAGAAATAATTGGGTTATGTTTATCATATAACCTACAAACTGGCAATTTTTCGTCATTTTTCTAGTATATTCTCTGCCGGATAATTTTAATAAATGATACCATACGTTCATCAAGAATAATACATACCTCGAGTTGCACTTTGTATGGTGGCAAGTTCACGTTTATCGTCCTTATAACACTACATCGTATTAACGCCGTTTTGTCCGGTGAAATTAATTCCTCTACACGCCGAACATTAAATTTAGCCAACTCTTTTCCTTTGCGTTCTCCTTCTGGGTTGAATTTAATCGCGTGAGTAATTTTTAGAAAGCCAGTCCGTATTATCATGTTTACTCCTTTTGACGTTTCGTTTGCTGTCATGATGTCCACTTGATAATGACGAAATAACCAGTGCAACGTTGATTTATTGACAAATCTCATAGCACAAAAGATACGATAAACATAAAACTCGACATCGAAAGGAAAAATAAATCAAAATTACGTTTTATCACAAATGAATTAATACAATTACCTGCTTTACTGTATCTTTTACTAATAAGAAAACACGGAACAGTTGCGCTATTGCTCGCAAGGTGTCGTGACGATCAAACACGCACGGAGCGAATAGTGTAGGACGTGCCCAAGTAATAACAGCGTAAATTAGGGATGGGCGATCTCGATCCGATTCTCCCAAGATCGATCCATGAGGTCTAAAAAATCGATTCTTTATTGTCTCGATCTTTCATGCTTAGAATCGAATGGCCTAGTGGGCTGGGGCCTCTAGGCCTATATGCGTATTTTCGATTTTGCGGCTGCGCGCGCCGCGCTGTAGTTATGTCCGGTTCTTGCACTTTGCGAGTTTCCACCGTCTAGGAATAAATAGGAGGATTGAAACAAGACTGGAATTGAACCACATTTATGCGTTTACCTTCGTGGCCTTTCTTCTTTAGTTCTTGGTTCTTGGTTCAATTTCAATTTTGTTTCACACTCACACCTTTCGATTCCCTCAACGGATCAACGGCCTCACATTTAACAAGTTTTTCTTTAACGCCGAAACTTAAATTTTTGTGTGTTGTTCAGTACACCATTACTTAAAATATAAGGTACGTATAGAATTATAAGACTGTGTGTTTGATATTGCAATAAGATATTGTGTTTGATATGCATTGGTGTGGTACTTTTATGTTCATCTCATGCACTTGCATTTACTTCCCCTAACAGCATTTTCCCGTTACCTACTCTTGCTTGCAACCCTTGAATGTTCATAGGTGAATTCGTTGTGAGAAGTGAAAAAAAGTATGTATATTTTTTACATTCACCATTAATTTCGTAAACATCGAACATAACCTCACCTAACCTAATTTTTTTCCAAATATTTCTATATTCGAAATTTCTTTATAAAAAGGCAACTTATGTTTCGATATTTTATTATAGTGGCAGCGACAAGAAAATCAAGTCCTGTATGGCAGTTTTTCCTCAAAAATTCGACTGGTGGCATTTGTAAAATTTGTTCGGTCGAAGTAAAATCTGGTGGATGCGGTGGCAACACTACAAATTTGAAAAATCACCTGATACGCAAACACTCACATAATCTTGAAAGTAAAAAAAAAAATCATCAAAAGTATGACTGGCGCAACTGATAAGACGCAACAAACAAATAATTCGGTAAGTGAATACCTTAAGATGTTTATTTGTACGTAAGGTTTATTATTTATTTTGTCGTATTTTGTTTTAATCTGTTTTTATATCAGGATCCTGCAATTGATACGTATTTGACTTTGGCATCGACCTCAGAATCAACGTCATCAATTCTGCCATCATCGCCAGCATCAATGATGTTTTCATCAGAAGCGATGGAATCAAATTCAGTGACCCGTAATATCACGCCTTCTTCACCAGCACCTTCAGTGGTAGAGTCCCAAGTATCCGGGAGCTTTTCTTCATTGGATAGACAAGTCTGCATTCAACCAAGAATTGACTGCACGTTTAAAAATATGAAATCGTTTGAAGGTATCATATTTAAAAATATTCTTACTACTCTCTATGAATCTCTTATCAAGAGATGCAGCAGCGTCTCCACACCAAGTCAAAATTAAAAGATTTTAAAAGCAAGGCGCGAGACTGCCACACTCTTATATAAGCAAAATTGACAAAAAAAAGCCGTTAATATATGTAGTCCAGTCGGAATATACATAATTTCGACCAAGTTCTATTCTAAGAGCCCAGCGCTGAGCCAATTTTTTCCTAGGTAGTATGGACCCCCACGAATATGCCCTTAATTTGTCCCCGACAGAACCCGTGTTTTGCAGCCAGGAAAGTTGTTTAAACAAATAAAAATCGGTTTTTTCGAGTTTTCTTGGTTGGAACCGGTTTTTTAAAAAAAATTTTAGAATCAAAGTTGTGCGTTACCATGCCTTCTACAAAATAAGTTCTATGGAAAAATTACGTAAGATTGTTAGTTTAACAGTAAATTGCAATTCTTTCGGTTTCACGTTTGCAACAATTCACCATATTATAATAAACATTTCGATTTTTAAAGCAGTTTATCATGTGGATGATGCCACTCCCAAGAGAGTCACGTAAAGTTTATCGACGTGCGTCGCAAACTTTAGCAACAATTCTCGACCTACGAAAAAAAAGGGTTTGCCTTTGCCGCCTTTGCCTGAAGGCGCACGGCGGAGAAAAAAATTCAGGTGGTTCGATTCACCAAGTATTTTGAGGAATCGATCGACTAGAAAAAAATCGTTAATAAAAATGTTCGTTTTCGGACGATTTAAAATTTTCACTTATAAACAAATAGGAATAACTCCTTAATCTGTTGACGTAAGTAGACAATTGTTCAGGGATCGTATGCATATTTGCGAGACGCGCAATTAAAAAAAAAAAAGTCTCAATATCTCAATTAAAAACAAAGATATGGATATGTTTACGTTTAGTCAATTTAACATTATTCTAAACAACATTTTTGCAAAATTCAAGTCTTACAGCTTTCTACGCGCTTTTCTACACAATATCCAATTGGATGCAAACTCTCCCGAGCGTTAATTTTGTTGCAGTGGACGAGTCATTTTAATCGGCCGCGCGCGGATCTGCACCCGCCGTCGTCGACGCGGTCGGGCGGCGTGGTGGGGGTCGCGCTCCTGGCCCCGTGCCTCGTCTCGAGCGCTTACTCAACAATTTATATAACTTCCTTAAAAATTGACGTAGAATAATTTTTTTTTTTAAACCAATGTGTTTTTTCCCCTCAACTCGAATATGCTATTGAAAATGAAAGATCTTCAGTATTGTTGCACGTCTCGATTAAAAGTGGCTGATAATAATTTTTGCATCGTAATTTTAATTGCAATATTTCACGCATCGTAATATTCAACATTTTGCATTGTTATATTATCGTGCCAAATAAAATAGTACATGTAATGGGGC